>OX452971.1:13359302-13373065 GCA_949699065.1 Metalampra italica | reverse complement strand
CTAACCTAACCTAACCTAACCTAACCTAACCTAACCTAACCTAACCTAACCTAACCTAACCTAACCTAACCTAACCTAACCTAACCTAACCTAACCTAACCTAACCTAACCTAACCTAACCTAACCTAACATAACCTAACCTAACCTAACCTAACCTAACCTAACCTAACCTAACCTAACCTAACCTAACCTAACCTAACCTAACCTAACCTAACCTAACCTAACCTAACCTAACCTAACCTAACCTAACCTAACCTAACCTAACCTAACCTAACCTAACCTAACCTAACCTAACCTAACCTAACCTAACCTAACCTAACCTAACCTAACCTAACCTAACCTAACCTAACCTAACCTAACCTAACCTAACCTAACCTAACCTAACCTAACCTAACCTAACCTAACCTAACCTAACCTAACCTAACCTAACCTAACCTAACCTAACCTAACCTAACCTAACCTAACCTAACCTAACCTAACCTAACCTAACCTAACCTAACCTAACCTAACCTAACCTAACCTAACCTAACCTAACCTAACCTAACCTAACCTAACCTAACCTAACCTAACCTAACCTAACCTAACCTAACCTAACCTAACCTAACCTAACCTAACCTAACCTAACCTAACCTAACCTAACCTAACCTAACCTAACCTAACCTAACCTAACCTAACCTAACCTAACCTAACCTAACCTAACCTAACCTAACCTAACCTAACCTAACCTAACCTAACCTAACCTAACCTAACCTAACCTAACCTAACCTAACCTAACCTAACCTAACCTAACCTAACCTAACCTAACCTAACCTAACCTAACCTAACCTAACCTAACCTAACCTAACCTAACCTAACCTAACCTAACCTAACCTAACCTAACCTAACCTAACCTAACCTAACCTAACCTAACCTAACCTAACCTAACCTAACCTAACCTAACCTAACCTAACCTAACCTAACCTAACCTAACCTAACCTAACCTAACCTAACCTAACCTAACCTAACCTAACCTAACCTAACCTAACCTAACCTAACCTAACCTAACCTAACCTAACCTAACCTAACCTAACCTAACCTAACCTAACCTAACCTAACCTAACCTAACCTAACCTAACCTAACCTAACCTAACCTAACCTAACCTAACCTAACCTAACCTAACCTAACCTAACCTAACCTAACCTAACCTAACCTAACCTAACCTAACCTAACCTAACCTAACCTAACCTAACCTAACCTAACCTAACCTAACCTAACCTAACCTAACCTAACCTAACCTAACCTAACCTAACCTAACCTAACCTAACCTAACCTAACCTAACCTAACCTAACCTAACCTAACCTAACCTAACCTAACCTAACCTAACCTAACCTAACCTAACCTAACCTAACCTAACCTAACCTAACCTAACCTAACCTAACCTAACCTAACCTAACCTAACCTAACCTAACCTAACCTAACCTAACCTAACCTAACCTAACCTAACCTAACCTAACCTAACCTAACCTAACCTAACCTAACCTAACCTAACCTAACCTAACCTAACCTAACCTAACCTAACCTAACCTAACCTAACCTAACCTAACCTAACCTAACCTAACCTAACCTAACCTAACCTAACCTAACCTAACCTAACCTAACCTAACCTAACCTAACCTAACCTAACCTAACCTAACCTAACCTAACCTAACCTAACCTAACCTAACCTAACCTAACCTAACCTAACCTAACCTAACCTAACCTAACCTAACCTAACCTAACCTAACCTAACCTAACCTAACCTAACCTAACCTAACCTAACCTAACCTAACCTAACCTAACCTAACCTAACCTAACCTAACCTAACCTAACCTAACCTAACCTAACCTAACCTAACCTAACCTAACCTAACCTAACCTAACCTAACCTAACCTAACCTAACCTAACCTAACCTAACCTAACCTAACCTAACCTAACCTAACCTAACCTAACCTAACCTAACCTAACCTAACCTAACCTAACCTAACCTAACCTAACCTAACCTAACCTAACCTAACCTAACCTAACCTAACCTAACCTAACCTAACCTAACCTAACCTAACCTAACCTAACCTAACCTAACCTAACCTAACCTAACCTAACCTAACCTAACCTAACCTAACCTAACCTAACCTAACCTAACCTAACCTAACCTAACCTAACCTAACCTAACCTAACCTAACCTAACCTAACCTAACCTAACCTAACCTAACCTAACCTAACCTAACCTAACCTAACCTAACCTAACCTAACCTAACCTAACCTAACCTAACCTAACCTAACCTAACCTAACCTAACCTAACCTAACCTAACCTAACCTAACCTAACCTAACCTAACCTAACCTAACCTAACCTAACCTAACCTAACCTAACCTAACCTAACCTAACCTAACCTAACCTAACCTAACCTAACCTAACCTAACCTAACCTAACCTAACCTAACCTAACCTAACCTAACCTAACCTAACCTAACCTAACCTAACCTAACCTAACCTAACCTAACCTAACCTAACCTAACCTAACCTAACCTAACCTAACCTAACCTAACCTAACCTAACCTAACCTAACCTAACCTAACCTAACCTAACCTAACCTAACCTAACCTAACCTAACCTAACCTAACCTAACCTAACCTAACCTAACCTAACCTAACCTAACCTAACCTAACCTAACCTAACCTAACCTAACCTAACCTAACCTAACCTAACCTAACCTAACCTAACCTAACCTAACCTAACCTAACCTAACCTAACCTAACCTAACCTAACCTAACCTAACCTAACCTAACCTAACCTAACCTAACCTAACCTAACCTAACCTAACCTAACCTAACCTAACCTAACCTAACCTAACCTAACCTAACCTAACCTAACCTAACCTAACCTAACCTAACCTAACCTAACCTAACCTAACCTAACCTAACCTAACCTAACCTAACCTAACCTAACCTAACCTAACCTAACCTAACCTAACCTAACCTAACCTAACCTAACCTAACCTAACCTAACCTAACCTAACCTAACCTAACCTAACCTAACCTAACCTAACCTAACCTAACCTAACCTAACCTAACCTAACCTAACCTAACCTAACCTAACCTAACCTAACCTAACCTAACCTAACCTAACCTAACCTAACCTAACCTAACCTAACCTAACCTAACCTAACCTAACCTAACCTAACCTAACCTAACCTAACCTAACCTAACCTAACCTAACCTAACCTAACCTAACCTAACCTAACCTAACCTAACCTAACCTAACCTAACCTAACCTAACCTAACCTAACCTAACCTAACCTAACCTAACCTAACCTAACCTAACCTAACCTAACCTAACCTAACCTAACCTAACCTAACCTAACCTAACCTAACCTAACCTAACCTAACCTAACCTAACCTAACCTAACCTAACCTAACCTAACCTAACCTAACCTAACCTAACCTAACCTAACCTAACCTAACCTAACCTAACCTAACCTAACCTAACCTAACCTAACCTAACCTAACCTAACCTAACCTAACCTAACCTAACCTAACCTAACCTAACCTAACCTAACCTAACCTAACCTAACCTAACCTAACCTAACCTAACCTAACCTAACCTAACCTAACCTAACCTAACCTAACCTAACCTAACCTAACCTAACCTAACCTAACCTAACCTAACCTAACCTAACCTAACCTAACCTAACCTAACCTAACCTAACCTAACCTAACCTAACCTAACCTAACCTAACCTAACCTAACCTAACCTAACCTAACCTAACCTAACCTAACCTAACCTAACCTAACCTAACCTAACCTAACCTAACCTAACCTAACCTAACCTAACCTAACCTAACCTAACCTAACCTAACCTAACCTAACCTAACCTAACCTAACCTAACCTAACCTAACCTAACCTAACCTAACCTAACCTAACCTAACCTAACCTAACCTAACCTAACCTAACCTAACCTAACCTAACCTAACCTAACCTAACCTAACCTAACCTAACCTAACCTAACCTAACCTAACCTAACCTAACCTAACCTAACCTAACCTAACCTAACCTAACCTAACCTAACCTAACCTAACCTAACCTAACCTAACCTAACCTAACCTAACCTAACCTAACCTAACCTAACCTAACCTAACCTAACCTAACCTAACCTAACCTAACCTAACCTAACCTAACCTAACCTAACCTAACCTAACCTAACCTAACCTAACCTAACCTAACCTAACCTAACCTAACCTAACCTAACCTAACCTAACCTAACCTAACCTAACCTAACCTAACCTAACCTAACCTAACCTAACCTAACCTAACCTAACCTAACCTAACCTAACCTAACCTAACCTAACCTAACCTAACCTAACCTAACCTAACCTAACCTAACCTAACCTAACCTAACCTAACCTAACCTAACCTAACCTAACCTAACCTAACCTAACCTAACCTAACCTAACCTAACCTAACCTAACCTAACCTAACCTAACCTAACCTAACCTAACCTAACCTAACCTAACCTAACCTAACCTAACCTAACCTAACCTAACCTAACCTAACCTAACCTAACCTAACCTAACCTAACCTAACCTAACCTAACCTAACCTAACCTAACCTAACCTAACCTAACCTAACCTAACCTAACCTAACCTAACCTAACCTAACCTAACCTAACCTAACCTAACCTAACCTAACCTAACCTAACCTAACCTAACCTAACCTAACCTAACCTAACCTAACCTAACCTAACCTAACCTAACCTAACCTAACCTAACCTAACCTAACCTAACCTAACCTAACCTAACCTAACCTAACCTAACCTAACCTAACCTAACCTAACCTAACCTAACCTAACCTAACCTAACCTAACCTAACCTAACCTAACCTAACCTAACCTAACCTAACCTAACCTAACCTAACCTAACCTAACCTAACCTAACCTAACCTAACCTAACCTAACCTAACCTAACCTAACCTAACCTAACCTAACCTAACCTAACCTAACCTAACCTAACCTAACCTAACCTAACCTAACCTAACCTAACCTAACCTAACCTAACCTAACCTAACCTAACCTAACCTAACCTAACCTAACCTAACCTAACCTAACCTAACCTAACCTAACCTAACCTAACCTAACCTAACCTAACCTAACCTAACCTAACCTAACCTAACCTAACCTAACCTAACCTAACCTAACCTAACCTAACCTAACCTAACCTAACCTAACCTAACCTAACCTAACCTAACCTAACCTAACCTAACCTAACCTAACCTAACCTAACCTAACCTAACCTAACCTAACCTAACCTAACCTAACCTAACCTAACCTAACCTAACCTAACCTAACCTAACCTAACCTAACCTAACCTAACCTAACCTAACCTAACCTAACCTAACCTAACCTAACCTAACCTAACCTAACCTAACCTAACCTAACCTAACCTAACCTAACCTAACCTAACCTAACCTAACCTAACCTAACCTAACCTAACCTAACCTAACCTAACCTAACCTAACCTAACCTAACCTAACCTAACCTAACCTAACCTAACCTAACCTAACCTAACCTAACCTAACCTAACCTAACCTAACCTAACCTAACCTAACCTAACCTAACCTAACCTAACCTAACCTAACCTAACCTAACCTAACCTAACCTAACCTAACCTAACCTAACCTAACCTAACCTAACCTAACCTAACCTAACCTAACCTAACCTAACCTAACCTAACCTAACCTAACCTAACCTAACCTAACCTAACCTAACCTAACCTAACCTAACCTAACCTAACCTAACCTAACCTAACCTAACCTAACCTAACCTAACCTAACCTAACCTAACCTAACCTAACCTAACCTAACCTAACCTAACCTAACCTAACCTAACCTAACCTAACCTAACCTAACCTAACCTAACCTAACCTAACCTAACCTAACCTAACCTAACCTAACCTAACCTAACCTAACCTAACCTAACCTAACCTAACCTAACCTAACCTAACCTAACCTAACCTAACCTAACCTAACCTAACCTAACCTAACCTAACCTAACCTAACCTAACCTAACCTAACCTAACCTAACCTAACCTAACCTAACCTAACCTAACCTAACCTAACCTAACCTAACCTAACCTAACCTAACCTAACCTAACCTAACCTAACCTAACCTAACCTAACCTAACCTAACCTAACCTAACCTAACCTAACCTAACCTAACCTAACCTAACCTAACCTAACCTAACCTAACCTAACCTAACCTAACCTAACCTAACCTAACCTAACCTAACCTAACCTAACCTAACCTAACCTAACCTAACCTAACCTAACCTAACCTAACCTAACCTAACCTAACCTAACCTAACCTAACCTAACCTAACCTAACCTAACCTAACCTAACCTAACCTAACCTAACCTAACCTAACCTAACCTAACCTAACCTAACCTAACCTAACCTAACCTAACCTAACCTAACCTAACCTAACCTAACCTAACCTAACCTAACCTAACCTAACCTAACCTAACCTAACCTAACCTAACCTAACCTAACCTAACCTAACCTAACCTAACCTAACCTAACCTAACCTAACCTAACCTAACCTAACCTAACCTAACCTAACCTAACCTAACCTAACCTAACCTAACCTAACCTAACCTAACCTAACCTAACCTAACCTAACCTAACCTAACCTAACCTAACCTAACCTAACCTAACCTAACCTAACCTAACCTAACCTAACCTAACCTAACCTAACCTAACCTAACCTAACCTAACCTAACCTAACCTAACCTAACCTAACCTAACCTAACCTAACCTAACCTAACCTAACCTAACCTAACCTAACCTAACCTAACCTAACCTAACCTAACCTAACCTAACCTAACCTAACCTAACCTAACCTAACCTAACCTAACCTAACCTAACCTAACCTAACCTAACCTAACCTAACCTAACCTAACCTAACCTAACCTAACCTAACCTAACCTAACCTAACCTAACCTAACCTAACCTAACCTAACCTAACCTAACCTAACCTAACCTAACCTAACCTAACCTAACCTAACCTAACCTAACCTAACCTAACCTAACCTAACCTAACCTAACCTAACCTAACCTAACCTAACCTAACCTAACCTAACCTAACCTAACCTAACCTAACCTAACCTAACCTAACCTAACCTAACCTAACCTAACCTAACCTAACCTAACCTAACCTAACCTAACCTAACCTAACCTAACCTAACCTAACCTAACCTAACCTAACCTAACCTAACCTAACCTAACCTAACCTAACCTAACCTAACCTAACCTAACCTAACCTAACCTAACCTAACCTAACCTAACCTAACCTAACCTAACCTAACCTAACCTAACCTAACCTAACCTAACCTAACCTAACCTAACCTAACCTAACCTAACCTAACCTAACCTAACCTAACCTAACCTAACCTAACCTAACCTAACCTAACCTAACCTAACCTAACCTAACCTAACCTAACCTAACCTAACCTAACCTAACCTAACCTAACCTAACCTAACCTAACCTAACCTAACCTAACCTAACCTAACCTAACCTAACCTAACCTAACCTAACCTAACCTAACCTAACCTAACCTAACCTAACCTAACCTAACCTAACCTAACCTAACCTAACCTAACCTAACCTAACCTAACCTAACCTAACCTAACCTAACCTAACCTAACCTAACCTAACCTAACCTAACCTAACCTAACCTAACCTAACCTAACCTAACCTAACCTAACCTAACCTAACCTAACCTAACCTAACCTAACCTAACCTAACCTAACCTAACCTAACCTAACCTAACCTAACCTAACCTAACCTAACCTAACCTAACCTAACCTAACCTAACCTAACCTAACCTAACCTAACCTAACCTAACCTAACCTAACCTAACCTAACCTAACCTAACCTAACCTAACCTAACCTAACCTAACCTAACCTAACCTAACCTAACCTAACCTAACCTAACCTAACCTAACCTAACCTAACCTAACCTAACCTAACCTAACCTAACCTAACCTAACCTAACCTAACCTAACCTAACCTAACCTAACCTAACCTAACCTAACCTAACCTAACCTAACCTAACCTAACCTAACCTAACCTAACCTAACCTAACCTAACCTAACCTAACCTAACCTAACCTAACCTAACCTAACCTAACCTAACCTAACCTAACCTAACCTAACCTAACCTAACCTAACCTAACCTAACCTAACCTAACCTAACCTAACCTAACCTAACCTAACCTAACCTAACCTAACCTAACCTAACCTAACCTAACCTAACCTAACCTAACCTAACCTAACCTAACCTAACCTAACCTAACCTAACCTAACCTAACCTAACCTAACCTAACCTAACCTAACCTAACCTAACCTAACCTAACCTAACCTAACCTAACCTAACCTAACCTAACCTAACCTAACCTAACCTAACCTAACCTAACCTAACCTAACCTAACCTAACCTAACCTAACCTAACCTAACCTAACCTAACCTAACCTAACCTAACCTAACCTAACCTAACCTAACCTAACCTAACCTAACCTAACCTAACCTAACCTAACCTAACCTAACCTAACCTAACCTAACCTAACCTAACCTAACCTAACCTAACCTAACCTAACCTAACCTAACCTAACCTAACCTAACCTAACCTAACCTAACCTAACCTAACCTAACCTAACCTAACCTAACCTAACCTAACCTAACCTAACCTAACCTAACCTAACCTAACCTAACCTAACCTAACCTAACCTAACCTAACCTAACCTAACCTAACCTAACCTAACCTAACCTAACCTAACCTAACCTAACCTAACCTAACCTAACCTAACCTAACCTAACCTAACCTAACCTAACCTAACCTAACCTAACCTAACCTAACCTAACCTAACCTAACCTAACCTAACCTAACCTAACCTAACCTAACCTAACCTAACCTAACCTAACCTAACCTAACCTAACCTAACCTAACCTAACCTAACCTAACCTAACCTAACCTAACCTAACCTAACCTAACCTAACCTAACCTAACCTAACCTAACCTAACCTAACCTAACCTAACCTAACCTAACCTAACCTAACCTAACCTAACCTAACCTAACCTAACCTAACCTAACCTAACCTAACCTAACCTAACCTAACCTAACCTAACCTAACCTAACCTAACCTAACCTAACCTAACCTAACCTAACCTAACCTAACCTAACCTAACCTAACCTAACCTAACCTAACCTAACCTAACCTAACCTAACCTAACCTAACCTAACCTAACCTAACCTAACCTAACCTAACCTAACCTAACCTAACCTAACCTAACCTAACCTAACCTAACCTAACCTAACCTAACCTAACCTAACCTAACCTAACCTAACCTAACCTAACCTAACCTAACCTAACCTAACCTAACCTAACCTAACCTAACCTAACCTAACCTAACCTAACCTAACCTAACCTAACCTAACCTAACCTAACCTAACCTAACCTAACCTAACCTAACCTAACCTAACCTAACCTAACCTAACCTAACCTAACCTAACCTAACCTAACCTAACCTAACCTAACCTAACCTAACCTAACCTAACCTAACCTAACCTAACCTAACCTAACCTAACCTAACCTAACCTAACCTAACCTAACCTAACCTAACCTAACCTAACCTAACCTAACCTAACCTAACCTAACCTAACCTAACCTAACCTAACCTAACCTAACCTAACCTAACCTAACCTAACCTAACCTAACCTAACCTAACCTAACCTAACCTAACCTAACCTAACCTAACCTAACCTAACCTAACCTAACCTAACCTAACCTAACCTAACCTAACCTAACCTAACCTAACCTAACCTAACCTAACCTAACCTAACCTAACCTAACCTAACCTAACCTAACCTAACCTAACCTAACCTAACCTAACCTAACCTAACCTAACCTAACCTAACCTAACCTAACCTAACCTAACCTAACCTAACCTAACCTAACCTAACCTAACCTAACCTAACCTAACCTAACCTAACCTAACCTAACCTAACCTAACCTAACCTAACCTAACCTAACCTAACCTAACCTAACCTAACCTAACCTAACCTAACCTAACCTAACCTAACCTAACCTAACCTAACCTAACCTAACCTAACCTAACCTAACCTAACCTAACCTAACCTAACCTAACCTAACCTAACCTAACCTAACCTAACCTAACCTAACCTAACCTAACCTAACCTAACCTAACCTAACCTAACCTAACCTAACCTAACCTAACCTAACCTAACCTAACCTAACCTAACCTAACCTAACCTAACCTAACCTAACCTAACCTAACCTAACCTAACCTAACCTAACCTAACCTAACCTAACCTAACCTAACCTAACCTAACCTAACCTAACCTAACCTAACCTAACCTAACCTAACCTAACCTAACCTAACCTAACCTAACCTAACCTAACCTAACCTAACCTAACCTAACCTAACCTAACCTAACCTAACCTAACCTAACCTAACCTAACCTAACCTAACCTAACCTAACCTAACCTAACCTAACCTAACCTAACCTAACCTAACCTAACCTAACCTAACCTAACCTAACCTAACCTAACCTAACCTAACCTAACCTAACCTAACCTAACCTAACCTAACCTAACCTAACCTAACCTAACCTAACCTAACCTAACCTAACCTAACCTAACCTAACCTAACCTAACCTAACCTAACCTAACCTAACCTAACCTAACCTAACCTAACCTAACCTAACCTAACCTAACCTAACCTAACCTAACCTAACCTAACCTAACCTAACCTAACCTAACCTAACCTAACCTAACCTAACCTAACCTAACCTAACCTAACCTAACCTAACCTAACCTAACCTAACCTAACCTAACCTAACCTAACCTAACCTAACCTAACCTAACCTAACCTAACCTAACCTAACCTAACCTAACCTAACCTAACCTAACCTAACCTAACCTAACCTAACCTAACCTAACCTAACCTAACCTAACCTAACCTAACCTAACCTAACCTAACCTAACCTAACCTAACCTAACCTAACCTAACCTAACCTAACCTAACCTAACCTAACCTAACCTAACCTAACCTAACCTAACCTAACCTAACCTAACCTAACCTAACCTAACCTAACCTAACCTAACCTAACCTAACCTAACCTAACCTAACCTAACCTAACCTAACCTAACCTAACCTAACCTAACCTAACCTAACCTAACCTAACCTAACCTAACCTAACCTAACCTAACCTAACCTAACCTAACCTAACCTAACCTAACCTAACCTAACCTAACCTAACCTAACCTAACCTAACCTAACCTAACCTAACCTAACCTAACCTAACCTAACCTAACCTAACCTAACCTAACCTAACCTAACCTAACCTAACCTAACCTAACCTAACCTAACCTAACCTAACCTAACCTAACCTAACCTAACCTAACCTAACCTAACCTAACCTAACCTAACCTAACCTAACCTAACCTAACCTAACCTAACCTAACCTAACCTAACCTAACCTAACCTAACCTAACCTAACCTAACCTAACCTAACCTAACCTAACCTAACCTAACCTAACCTAACCTAACCTAACCTAACCTAACCTAACCTAACCTAACCTAACCTAACCTAACCTAACCTAACCTAACCTAACCTAACCTAACCTAACCTAACCTAACCTAACCTAACCTAACCTAACCTAACCTAACCTAACCTAACCTAACCTAACCTAACCTAACCTAACCTAACCTAACCTAACCTAACCTAACCTAACCTAACCTAACCTAACCTAACCTAACCTAACCTAACCTAACCTAACCTAACCTAACCTAACCTAACCTAACCTAACCTAACCTAACCTAACCTAACCTAACCTAACCTAACCTAACCTAACCTAACCTAACCTAACCTAACCTAACCTAACCTAACCTAACCTAACCTAACCTAACCTAACCTAACCTAACCTAACCTAACCTAACCTAACCTAACCTAACCTAACCTAACCTAACCTAACCTAACCTAACCTAACCTAACCTAACCTAACCTAACCTAACCTAACCTAACCTAACCTAACCTAACCTAACCTAACCTAACCTAACCTAACCTAACCTAACCTAACCTAACCTAACCTAACCTTTTTTTTTTTTTTTTTTTTTTTTTTTTTTTTTTTCACGGAGTGGAAACGCTTTATGCGTACCCAGGGGGAAAGGGTTATGTGGGACTCTCTCCTCAGTTAGGGCGCTAGAGGAGCATACCCACTAAAACCACTCCGGCGTTTCACCCTCTTGCCGATATTGGGGGTGCCATGGGTTCCAGTGGACTTCACCATGAACACCCCCCGGCCGCACCGGCGTCAGCCGGTGCTCCCGCGCTTGTGGGGGGAAGGACCGTAAACGCACCGGCCCTTCCCCCAGACGGTGTGAAGTCGTATGGTGGGGTTCCCCCTAAAACATAAAACCCACCGACTCCACTAGGGGTTTAGGCGGGCGGCGAACTGCGCCCGCCGTCCACCCCTCCGTCTGCGCCGGAGCGGGTGCGCATCGACATGGTCTTCGCGCTCCCGCTCCGCGGCCTCTTTCTGCGAGATGACATTCTCGCAGAAGGAGGCCACTGCCTCCCATGACCTCTCGCTGCCAAGCATGGTCGCCACTACGGCGTGCAGCGAGAGGTCCCCTCCTCCGGTGGCCATCACCAGATCCTGACGCTCCAGGTCCCAACGCCGGCACTCTTGAAGAGTGTGTTGGGCCGTGTCGTCAGGATCCCCGCATTCATGGCACTGCGGGCTCGGCTCCCTACCTATCAGGTGCAGATAGTGACCGAAGCATCCGTGCCCGGTCAGCACCTGCGTCAGTCGGAAGCCGAGACCGCCGTGCCCCCTCTCCATCCAGCCCTCAAACGACGGGAGGATTGCCCCTATGGTACGGGTTCCATAGGGGGAATCCTCCACGTCGTTTTTCCACCGATCTCTCATGCGCTCGGCCGCCATGCGGCGCATCCTCTCCACCTCATCTGGGTGAGGCCGTTCCCCTCGTGCCCTGGCCCGCGCCCGCGCCCGGTATGTTTCCGCCTGGACCTGGGCGTCCAGTTCCCAGGGCGGAGTGCAGGCCAGGAGGCACGCCGCCGCATGAGAGACCGTTGTGTAAGCCTTCGACATTCTTAGGGCAACCACCCTCTGAGGCCTGCGGAGACAGGCCCTATTCCTGGCCGTGAGCCTGTCGGCCCATATCGGCGCCCCGTACAGTGCCATGCTGCGCACCACACCAGCAAAGAGGCGCCGACATGAGTCTCCAGGTCCACCCAGGTTCGGAAGCAGTCGGCCAAGGGCCGATGCAGCTCCCACCACTCGGGGAGCCATTCTGGCGAAGTGCTCCCCAAAGTTCCAGTTACGGTCGAGGACAAGGCCGAGATACTTTATGTTGGCCTTGACCTCGACTCTCTCCCCTCTCACTGGGATGGACGCCCCGGCTACCAGCCGCCAGCCCCGCCCCCCGAAGACTATCGCCTCCGTCTTAGCGAGCGACACCCTCAACCCCAACATGGTGATGCGGTCTACGGTCAGCTCCGTCAGGACCGCCGCTCTCCGCATTGTCTCGTCGCGCTCTGTTCCCCGCACGGCCACCATGGTGTCATCAGCATAACAGATGGTGGCCATGCGAGGTAGTTGGACCCCTCTTATGGCCCAGTCATACCCGATGTTCCATAATAGGGGTCC
>OX452971.1:13049302-13354302 GCA_949699065.1 Metalampra italica | reverse complement strand
TTCTGCGGCGACTGGTTGCTGAGATACGTCAGTCTAAACTTTTGGCGGCCATCTTAGTCCGCCATCTTGTTTTTCTTTGAAAGGGAATATCTCAGCCTCCAGACGTCGTAGAACGGCGCGGCTTCCACCATAATATCTAGGAGGGAGTCGTCCACCCCCTCCACCCCCTAAAATTATCAAAAAATTTTTGAAAATTTAGAAAGCGGTTTTTAGCGGGAACAGATAGCGAGTACTAAGACGAACACGCCGAGCCCTCGCAATCGCTTCTGCGACGCTTGGTGCCAGAGATATAAGGCATCAAAGTTTTGGCGGCCATCTTGGGACGCCATCTTGAAAATATTAAAACAGGCATAGCTCGGCTCCACGGCGACGCAGAGCGACGCGGTTTTCGCTGGGGATTTTGGCAGTGTCTTCCGGACCACCTACATAACAGTAACGGCGGCCATTTTGTCCGCCATCTTGAAAATTCGAAAAACCGACAAAACTCGGCCCTCAGACGTCGCAGAGAGGTGCGGCTTTCGTCGAGGACATTGGCAGGGTCCCCCCATTCGTCTCCACGATAGTTTTGGCGGCCATTTTGACCGCCATTTTGAAAATAGTTTATAGGACTTAACCCGGCTCTCTGACGTCGCAGAGAGACGAGGTTTTCACGGGGGCAGGCAGCTGAGCTTTCTCTACCTTCTCATTAGTATAGGACACTGGTGACTCTACATTAGCTCTACATAGAGTCAAAAATTTTATTAATAAATAGTATAATTTGTTTTGACTAGCAGGCAGAGTACTCGCCACTCTAAATCGGGACATAGAGTCCACTCCGACTCTAGGTAGAGTCGCTCCAAAAAATTATTTGTAAAGATTTTACGTACTTGACTACGGAAAACTTGCTGCATGCAGTGTTAGTAGGCCCGTGCAAACTAGTTATACAATCCTTTTACTATACATTTTTACTTATATTAAAATTTTATTGTGTTACTATAGTTAGTATTTAGCTTTTGACATTTACAACCACCTCTATTGGGTGTGTAATTAGTTTAGCATATTATATACAACTTGACTTTTATTTTTATTAACTAAGGCTATTTTTAGCCTATAAATTACGACATGTCCAATTTGCTCCGCACACCACCTAACAAACCCCCCGTGGTGGAGGAAGTGACTAAGCCAATTGACTTATCAATTGACTTGCCATCCCCGCAAAGTGGGATAAACAATACACCGACAGAGAGGGCTGGCCCCTCGCAAAATGTAAATAAAACTTTTGAGGTTAGGCGAAGCATTGGGGAAATTGAGGCAAAATTGACTGCGAGACGCGACAGGGTGTCGGAGGCAAAAGGCTGCCTAATAAAAGCAAAGCTACACCTCTCCAACTCTAAAAACTTGAAATCAGAGATAAAACATGAGGTGACCATAGCGGTCGAAAGACTGTACCAGTTAGTGTCAGATGCAGAAGCCGAAAGGAGAAAGGGAGCTGACAAAAGAAAGGCCATCGTGACGGAAATAAGGCAAAGAGACGAAAGAGGCCAGGAACAAAACCAAGATAAAGAATGGAAGAAGGCACTAGACAGACACACAGAGCTTATGAGAGAAAGCAACGAAAAAATAGAGATATTGCAGGAGGTCCTCCTAAGGGAGCAGGAGAGGCGGGAGAAACAGTCGTACGCCGAAGTAGCGGCGGCTCCATCTAGAAGACCTCCCCAGGCCCAGACGGCATTGCATTCCGTGGTGGTGGCCTCGAAAGATGAGACGGAAACAGGAGATGAGGTCCTTGATAGAATCCGCAAGGCGGTCAATGCCACGGATGGCTGGGTGACCGTTGATAGGGTAAGGAAAGCAAAAGATCGCAAGGTAGTAGTGGGTTGCAGGACGGTAGAAGAAAGAAGAAAGGTACAGGAAAGGCTAAAGAGTGTGGGAGATCACCTCATTGTCGAGGAAGTGAAAAACAAAGACCCGATGCTGATTCTCAGGGACGTGCTGCAGTGCAACACGAACGAGGAGATCGTCACTGCCCTGAGAAAACAGAACCGGGACGTTTTTCACGGCCTCGACAAAGAGGAAGATAGGGTAAGTTTTTGCTATAGAAAGAGTGCAAGAAACCCCCATACATGCCATGTCGTCGTGAGGGTGTCCCCCGCAATATGGGGCCGAGCAATCGACCTCGGGGCGCTGCACATCGACTTACAGCGTATAAAGGTCGCGGACCAAACGCCGCTTGTCCAATGCTCAACGTGTTTGGGATACGGACACGGCAAGCGGTTCTGCAGAGAGACAGAAGCGAAGTGCAGCCACTGCGGGGGGCTCCACATGCGTGACAAATGTGAAGACTTGCTCGCCGGTGCTGTCCCATCCTGCACAAATTGTGCAGCGGCAAAACTGGACAACCTGGAGCACAATGCGTTTTCACAAGAGTGCCCGGTAAGACGGAAATGGGAAGCACTAGCAAGAGCGAAAATACAATACTGCTAAAGTGGTCACTAGCCCCACCAGAAGAGCATCATATGCAGTGGCTCAAATAAACCTCCAGAGGAAAGAACTGGCGACCACAGAGTTAATGATAGAAGCTAGTAAGCGGAAACTCGCCTTCGCACTACTCCAGGAACCGTACGTGGGGGGAAGTAGAAGGATGAAAAACTACCGTGGCGCGAGAGTCTACCAGTGCGCGGATGATGGAAGTGGGACTGTGAAGGCAGCGATAGTCGTATTTGACAACGACTTAGACGTCATCCAGTGCCCGAAACTTACCACCAACAACATCACGGTGGTAAGGATCCGGTCCAGCGCCTGGGAAATCGCAGTAGCTTCCTTCTACTTCGAACCACCGGAGGCCAACGACGACAATACCAAGTCGTACCTGGAGCAAATCACAAAAATAAGGGAAGAAATGGGCCCAAGAGAACTGCTAATAGGAGGAGATGCGAACGCAAAGAGTACCTGGTGGGGAAGCGCAACAATAGACCACAGGGGGGATGAACTAGCTGGAACTCTAGAGGACCTTGACTTGCAGGTACTCAACGTGGGGAAAACGCCTACTTTCTACACGATCAGGGGAGGTAGAGAATACTCCAGTGTCGTAGACATAACTGCCTGCACGCCGGACCTGCTGCCCATGGTGCAGAACTGGAGAGTGGAGCAGAGCTTCGTCAGTTCGGACCACAACGGTGTTTTAATGGAAATAGATTTGGTGAAGGGGAATGGCCTCAACACACAACGCACTACACGTAAATTCAACACAAGAAAAGCAAATTGGGCCCAGTTTTGTGAAAAACTGGCCCAATTTAATGAGGATACTAAAATAAACAAAACAGAAATAGACAAAATTGAAAACATTGACACACTAGAACAAACAACACTTACAACTAAACAAGATGAAGCGAAGAGTGCTCACCATGAAGCGCAGAATCCGGTGTGCAGCGCCAGTGAGGAGGGCAAAGGTGGTCGAGGAGTATCTGCAAGCCAAGGAGACATATGAGAGAGAAGCCAAGAAGGCACAGATTTCCAGCTGGAAGCAGTTTTGTGAGAAGCAGGACCGTGAAGGGATGTGGGAGGGGATCTACAGGGTATTAGGAAGGACCGCCAGAAGAGAAGAAGATATACCACTGAGCAAGGAGGGTGCACTCTTGGAACCCAAAGAGTCGGCTGCCTTACTAGCTGAAGCCTTCTACCCCGAGGATACCAGACTTGGGGAAAACGACTACCACAACAAAATAAGAGAAGACGCATTAAGAGCTAATGATGAGAGGGAGGGCGATTGCTATGACCCCCCGTTCACTATGATAGAGTTGAAGGTTGTTGTGGAGTCGTTCAACCCGAAGAAGGCCCCCGGGGTGGACGGTTTCACCGCGGACATCTGTAGTCGGGCGATTCTCCAGGACCCAGATGCATTCCTTGCCCTGGTCAACAAGTGCCTGGATTTGGCCCATTTCCCTAACACCTGGAAAGAGGCCACAGTTGTGGTCCTCAGAAAGCCGGGCAAGGAAAATTACATGAACCCCAAATCCTACAGACCGATAGGCTTACTACCGGTCTTGGGGAAGGTCCTGGAGAAAATGATGGTTGCAAGGATCAAGTACCACATGGTGCCGCGGATTAGTACTCGCCAGTACGGCTTTATGCCCCAGAGAAGCACCGAAGACGCCCTCTATACACTGATGAACCATATTTATGGCAGGTTGGAGCAGAAGAAGCTCATAACTATGGTGTCGTTGGATATAGAGGGGGCCTTCGATAGCGCATGGTGGCCAGCAATAAAGGCCAGACTGGCTGAGGAAAAGTGTCCGGTAAATGTGAGGAGATTACTAGCCAGCTACCTCGACTGCAGAAAAGTCAGAGTAAGGTACGCCGGGGAAGAGTGCACAAGGAGTACGAACAAGGGTTGCGTGCAGGGTTCAATCGGCGGTCCTATCCTATGGAACGTCCTGTTAAACCCACTGCTAAAGGACCTCGAGGAGAAAGAAGTGTACGTCCAAGCCTTTGCCGACGACATCATGTTGGTCTTCGATGGGGACACGGGACTGGAGGTCCAAACTCAAGCCAATGCAGCTCTCGCCTATGTTCGGGAGTGGGGTGTACGTAACAAACTGAAATTCGCACCACATAAAACTTGCGCGATGGTTGTCACCAGGAAGTTGAAGTACGACACCCCGCTCCTGAGGATGGGCGGGATCGACATTGGCATGTCGGAGGAGATGAAGTTGTTGGGGCTCACGATAGACGCTAAGTTGACATTTAAAACTCACGTGGCCAATGTGTGCCGCAAATCATTGGATTTGTATAAGCGTCTGTCGAGGGCCGCAAAAACGAGTTGGGGCCTCCACCCGGAGGTGATTATGATCATCTATAGGGCAGTAGTAGAGCCGATAATACTGTATGCAGCAAGTGCCTGGGCACCCGCAGCGGAAAAGTTGGGGATGCGGAAGCTGCTGTACGCAGTCCAGAGGGGCTTCGCTCAGAAGATCTGCAAGTCGTACCGCACGGTATCGCTGCACTCGGCGCTGGCACTGGCCGGGATACTTCCTCTCGATCTCCGCGTACAAGAGGCAGCAGCCCTGTACGTGGCGAGGAGAGGGTCGTCCCGGCGGGTGCTAGGAGACCGGGAGGCGGAACGGGTGGTGGGATTTGTGGATCTTCCGCATCCGGCAAAACATATGGACCTGGAGTTCATGTGCCTGGAAGACCAAACACAAGTGGACCGTCACAATGTGCAGGCAGTACGTATATTTACAGATGGCAGCAAGTTGGATGGCAAGGTCGGAGCCGCACTGTCGCTGTGGGACAGTGAGGCCGAGATCCGAGCAATAAAACTGAGTCTCTCCACGTACTGCACGGTCTACCAGGCGGAACTGCTGGCCATATGCAGAGCCACGAGCGAGATCCTCAAGCGCAAAGAGTTGAGCTTTGGCATATACAGTGACTCGAGGGCAGCGCTGGAGTCAGTCACTGGCCAAAGCTCCTCGCATCCCCTGGCAGTCGAAACCCGGAAAAACCTGGAGAGGGCTTTGACCCAGAGCAAAGTTGTATCTTTGTTCTGGATCAAAGCTCACGCGGGACTGCCGGGGAATGAGCGTGCTGACTGCTTAGCGAAGGAGGCAGCACTCTCGTCAAAGCGCAGGCCAGACTACGACCAGTGTCCGATTTCATTCGTGAAGCGTAACATCCGCAGTGGGACGCTTGACGAGTGGAGTCGGAGGTATGAGTCTGGTGAAACTGCCGCGGTGACGAGAGTGTTCCTTCCGAACGTGGCAGCAGCTTTCCGCATAGTAAAGCAGGTAAAACCGACCGGTGTACTAACACAAGTACTCACAGGGCACGGTGGGTTCTCCGAGTACTTGCACAGATTTAAGTGCAAGGACGACCCATCGTGCATCTGCGAGCCAGGCAAAAGCGAAACGGTAGCACACATTTTATTTGAATGTCCCGTATTTGGCGTGAGAAGGTTTGAGATGGAACAGCTGCTAGACACTGAAATAAAAGAAAGCAATTTAAGCATAATAATAAGTGACAAATATAAGGGTGCCACGTTCTTTAAGTACTGTGAAACGATAGCACAAATAGTAATAAAAAGAAACAAATAGCAAATAAGTAAAACCCCTGGAATATATATAATGGTATATATATTGCCAGTAAAAGTAAATTAGCAAGTAAAAATAGACTAAGTAAAGTAACAGTAAATAAAAATAGTACTAAACAAATATGTAATAGTAAATAGATAAGTAGAACGATAAAAACAAGTAGAACTGATAGCCCAGAAAGTGTAAAATTGTATAACTTAAACATAATAAAAACAAAATAGATAAGGAAGCAAAAATGTAAAATTAGTATGGAAACAATATATAATAAAATGAAAATGTACTAAAATGTGGTGGTGGGAATAAAAAAGGTGGTGGGCATATGGCAATATCAGATAAGAACTCTAGATCTAGTAAAAATGGTAAGCCTCCCGATAAAGACCGGAGGCCCCATTCCCAAAAACAGAGTATGGATAAATAAAAATAAAAAAGCTGAAATCCTTGTACGGTGGAAAATGTCTTTGCCTTATGGTAGAGGAAAAACACAGTACAAACAAAAAAAAAAAAAAAAAAAAAAAAAACCTAACCTAACCTAACCTAACCTAACTAGGTTTTAGTTTCTTAGGTTTCAATTCAATTTGTTAGGTTTCAAAGTGTTAGGTTGTAATTTGTTAGGTTTCAAAGAGTTTCAGTTTGTTAGGTTTCAATTTGTTAGGTGTCATATTAATAGTTGTTAGGTTTCTATTTGTTAAATTTTAATGTGTTAGGTTTAGTTTGTTAGGTTGCAATTTGTCAGGTTTCAATTTGTTAGGTTGCAATTTGTTACGTTTCAGTTTGTTAGGTTGTAATTTGTTAGGCTTCAATTTGTTAGGTTTCAAAGAGTTAGGTTTCAATTCATTTTGTTAGGTTTCAATTTGTTAGGTGGCATATTAATAGTTGTTAGGTTTCTATTTGTTAAATTTCAATGTGTTAGGTTTAGTTTGTTAGGTTGCAATTTGTCAGGTTTCAATTTGTTAGGTTGCAATTTGTTACGTTTCAATTTGTTAGGTTGTAATTTGTTAGGCTTCAATTTGTTAGGTTTCAAAGAGTTAGGTTTCAATTCATTTTGTTAGGTTTCAATTTGTTAGGTGTCATATTAATAGTTGTTAGGTTTCTATTTGTTAAATTTCAATGTGTTAGGTTTAGTTTGTTAGGTTGCAATTTGTCAGGTTTCAATTTGTTAGGTTGCAATTTGTTACGTTTCAGTTTGTTAGGTTGTAATTTGTTAGGCTTCAATTTGTTAGGTTTCAAAGAGTTAGATTTCAATTCATTTTGTTAGGTTTCAATTTGTTAGGTGTCATATTAATAGTTGTTAGGTTTCTATTTGTTAAATTTCAATGTGTTAGGTTTAGTTTGTTAGGTTGCAATTTGTCAGGTTTCAATTTGTTAGGTTGCAATTTGTTACGTTTCAGTTTGTTAGGTTGTAATTTGTTAGGCTTCAATTTGTTAGGTTTCAAAGAGTTAGATTTCAATTCATTTTGTTAGGTTTCAATTTGTTAGGTGTCATATTAATAGTTGTTAGGTTTCTATTTGTTAAATTTCAATGTGTTACGTTTAGTTTGTTAGGTTACAATTTGTCAGGTTTCAATTTGTTAGGTTGCAATTTGTTACGTTTCAGTTTGTTACGTTTCAGTTTGTTAGGTTGTAATTTGTTAGGTTTCAAAGAGTTAGATTTCAATTCATTTTGTTAGGTTTCAATTTGTTAGGTGGCATATTAATAGTTGTTAGGTTTCTATTTGTTAAATTTCAATGTGTTAGGTTTAGTTTGTTAGGTTGCAATTTGTCAGGTTTCAATTTGTTAGGTTGCAATTTGTTACGTTTCAATTTGTTAGGTTGTAATTTGTTAGGCTTCAATTTGTTAGGTTTCAAAGAGTTAGGTTTCAATTCATTTTGTTAGGTTTCAATTTGTTAGGTGTCATATTAATAGTTGTTAGGTTTCTATTTGTTAAATTTCAATGTGTTAGGTTTAGATTGTTAGGTTGCAATTTGTCAGGTTTCAATTTGTTAGGTTGCAATTTGTTACGTTTCAGTTTGTTAGGTTGTAATTTGTTAGGCTTCAATTTGTTAGGTTTCAAAGAGTTAGATTTCAATTCATTTTGTTAGGTTTCAATTTGTTAGGTGTCATATTAATAGTTGTTAGGTTTCTATTTGTTAAATTTCAATGTGTTAGGTTTAGTTTGTTAGGTTGCAATTTGTCAGGTTTCAATTTGTTAGGTTGCAATTTGTTACGTTTCAGTTTGTTAGGTTGTAATTTGTTAGGCTTCAATTTGTTAGGTTTCAAAGAGTTAGATTTCAATTCATTTTGTTAGGTTTCAATTTGTTAGGTGTCATATTAATAGTTGTTAGGTTTCTATTTGTTAAATTTCAATGTGTTAGGTTTAGTTTGTTAGGTTGCAATTTGTCAGGTTTCAATTTGTTAGGTTGCAATTTGTTACGTTTCAATTTGTTAGGTTGTAATTTGTTAGGTTTCAAAGAGTTAGATTTCAATTCATTTTGTTAGGTTTCAATTTGTTAGGTGGCATATTAATAGTTGTTAGGTTTCTATTTGTTAAATTTCAATGTGTTAGGTTTAGTTTGTTAGGTTGCAATTTGTCAGGTTTCAATTTGTTAGGTTGCAATTTGTTACGTTTCAATTTGTTAGGTTGTAATTTGTTAGGCTTCAATTTGTTAGGTTTCAAAGAGTTAGGTTTCAATTCATTTTGTTAGGTTTCAATTTGTTAGGTGTCATATTAATAGTTGTTAGGTTTCTATTTGTTAAATTTCAATGTGTTAGGTTTAGTTTGTTAGGTTGCAATTTGTCAGGTTTCAATTTGTTAGGTTGCAATTTGTTACGTTTCAGTTTGTTAGGTTGTAATTTGTTAGGCTTCAATTTGTTAGGTTTCAAAGAGTTAGATTTCAATTCATTTTGTTAGGTTTCAATTTGTTAGGTGTCATATTAATAGTTGTTAGGTTTCTATTTGTTAAATTTCAATGTGTTAGGTTTAGTTTGTTAGGTTACAATTTGTCAGGTTTCAATTTGTTAGGTTGCAATTTGTTACGTTTCAGTTTGTTACGTTTCAGTTTGTTAGGTTGTAATTTGTTAGGTTTCAAAGAGTTAGATTTCAATTCATTTTGTTAGGTTTCAATTTGTTAGGTGGCATATTAATAGTTGTTAGGTTTCAATTTGTTAAATTTCAATGTGTTAGGTTTAGTTTGTTAGGTTGCAATTTGTCAGGTTTCAATTTGTTAGGTTGCAATTTGTTACGTTTCAATTTGTTAGGTTGTAATTTGTTAGGCTTCAATTTGTTAGGTTTCAAAGAGTTAGGTTTCAATTCATTTTGTTAGGTTTCAATTTGTTAGGTGTCATATTAATAGTTGTTAGGTTTCTATTTGTTAAATTTCAATGTGTTAGGTTTAGTTTGTTAGGTTGCAATTTGTCAGGTTTCAATTTGTTAGGTTGCAATTTGTTACGTTTCAGTTTGTTAGGTTGTAATTTGTTAGGCTTCAATTTGTTAGGTTTCAAAGAGTTAGATTTCAATTCATTTTGTTAGGTTTCAATTTGTTAGGTGTCATATTAATAGTTGTTAGGTTTCTATTTGTTAAATTTCAATGTGTTAGGTTTAGTTTGTTAGGTTGCAATTTGTCAGGTTTCAATTTGTTAGGTTGCAATTTGTTACGTTTCAATTTGTTAGGTTGTAATTTGTTAGGCTTCAATTTGTTAGGTTTCAAAGAGTTAGGTTTCAATTCATTTTGTTAGGTTTCAATTTGTTAGGTGTCATATTAATAGTTGTTAGGTATCTATTTGTTAAATTTCAATGTGTTAGGTTTAGTTTGTTAGGTTGCAATTTGTCAGGTTTCAATTTGATAGGTTGCAATTTGTTACGTTTCAGTTTGTTAGGTTGTAATTTGTTAGGTTTCAGTTTGTTAGGTTTCAGTTTGTTAAGTTTCAATATGTTAGGTATCGCTTTGTTAGAATTTAATGTGTTAAATTTCAGTTGTTAAGTTAGGTTAAGTTTCAAACTAACCGCGTCGACCGCTCCATACAAATATTTTTGCAAATTTAATTCTTGAATTTTTTTGGATGGAATGTAACAAATTTATCTTGTGTCCTGCGAGTAGCTACCGTCGACCCGCTTCTAAGGACACCACTCCCGTGCCCCTGGGGCATCGGGAAAGCGACAAATCGCCCCCCCGCCCACCCTATCATGCCCAGGAAGGTGGACAAATTCCAATCGTCTAAAAATAATAATAATAAACAGGAGATGCAGAAGCGCCCAAATCGTTCAATGTTGTTGTGTTGGGCTGATTATTGGCATCCAGATAGTATTTGTGTTTCTTTTCTACATCATTTCATTTTCTAGATGGAGCTACAAATAATTTACAACCTGCTATCGTTTTGTTGTAATTCACCTACGTCGGGCTCGATTATTTTGAACCTGTGAATGTAACCATCGGTCGCCGCCATGAGAAGCGTTATTTTGTTATAGAATAGAATAGAATTTATTATTTATATTAATATAAAAACAAACAAGAAAGGCACAGAGGAATAAAACATAACAACAAGAAACAGTAATACTAGATGAGGTCGGCAAGTGAAGTGATACACGACCAGTCCCCACATAGGGCGAGACTGGCCGGCGGCCGCATCCACGCATCGTGTGGCAGTAGTGTGACGTCAAAATGGTCCCCAGGCCCCAGGCATAGAAAAAGGATCAGGATCCCATAGAACAGCTGCTAAAATAACAATAGTAATCAGAGAGGGACACACTTATTACAAAAGTGGTAAGAGTAAGTAAGCCAGTGGGCAGTGAACTGCCCCCCAACCCCCAACAACAAGCCATAAACTGTCAACGCACGACAACCCGACTAAGATAGGTAGATAGTGTTTGTTCAGTTTGACCCCGCCATATAAGAAGAGTCTTCTCAAATTATTGGGTTAAAATACTATTGCTATTTCATGCTATGCGCTGATTACGGTTCTATGGGATCCTTGTTCTTAGTCCCCAGGTCAGCTTTAGGCTGCAACAAGAGCTGCAGCGCTGATTTTCAGTGAGGCCACAAATTACATACGGACGCAGTACATCACGAACAGGTTACAGGAGTGAAATAGTGTGCTGTGCAGTTAATAGAATGTAGTTGTGTGTGAGTGTGGGACAACGGTGAGCTCACGAAGGATGAAGTTCCTGCTGTTGGATTCTGCAATATATTCCTAAGTTTTGTAGGATGGTTTAGGATATAATATCTTTTAGATATCTTCTTTCTTACTTCTGCTGGCTTAATATTTTGAAACAAAAAACGAAAAACTTTATGAACTAGTAGCTTTTGCCCGCGGCTTCGCCCGCGTAAAAAAGTTTTTCCCGCAAGTTTTCCCGCGGAAAAAATACATTTCGTAGCAGACATCACAGGCTATATGAGGAACCTTTCTGCAAAATTTCAAGTCTCTAGGCTCAGCGGTTTAGGCTGCGCGCGTTTCTTCCCCTATTTTTCATACTTACTGGAGGAATTTTCAAATTTCTCCAAACACGTCATTATTGTTTTTAAACTAAATATAAATAAAAAATAAAATAAATATAAAATTTCACGTTCCTAGGCTCAGCGGCTTCGGCTGTGCGCGTTTCATCCGTTATTTTACACACTTAGGGGTAGAATTTTCAAAATTGCCGAAACACGCCATTATTGTTTTTTAACTGAAAGCCTAAATATAAAATTTCACGTTCCTATGCTCAGCGGTTTGGGCTGTGCGCGTTTCATCCCTTATTTTACTTAGGGGTGGAATTTTCAAAATTGGCGAAACACGTTGTGGCGAATCCCGCGCTCCGAACGATTAGTTCAAGAGTTTCCGTAAAAGCTCGCTAGAGGTCGTCTCTCACGAGTCCGCCGGCGCCATTGCGTTTTGACAACTCGAACGCGACTTGTATTATCTGATTTAATTTGATGTTATCGTCTTATGTCTAACGTGCAAATATCTGTTCATAAACAATGTGTATGTAATAAACGAGAATTACTATATGTGGAGTGGTTATTGACGCCCATCCCCATAACGTCATTATTGTTTAACACTTAATAGCATAAATATAAAATTTTACGTTTCTAACTTTAAAAATGACGGACTTTCATACAATCTTTCACCCCTATTTCACCCACTTAGGGGATGATTTTTAAGAAACAGTTTCTTAGGTGACATCATCAGAGCTATATGAGGAACCTTTGTGCAAAATTTCAAGTCTCTAGGCTCAGCGGTTTGGGCTGTACGTTTCATCCCCAATTTTACACACTTACTTTCAAAATTGCCCAAACATGTCATTATTGTTTTCTAACTGAAAGCCTAAATATAAAATTTCACGTTTCTAAGCTCAGCGGGTTGGGCTGTGCGCGTTTCATCCCTTATTTTACATACTTAGGGGTGGAATTTTCAAAATCCAAGTCTCTAGGCTCAGCGGTTTGGGCTGTACGTTTCATCCCCTATTTTACACACTAGGGGTAGAATTTTCAAAATTGCCGAAACATGTCGTTATTGTTTTCTAACTGAAAGCCTAAATATAAAATTTCACGTTTCTAGGCTCAGTGGGTTGGGCTGTGCGCGTTTCATCCCTTATTTTACATACTTAGGGGTGGAATTTTCAAAATCGCTGCAACACGTGTTCATTGTTTTTGAACTGATAGCCTAAATACAAAATTTCACGTTTCCATCTTTAAAAATGAGGGACTTTCATACAATCTTGCACCCCTATTTCACCAACTTAGGGGTTGATTTTTGAAAAATCATTTCTTAGGTGACGTCAGAGCTATATGAGGAACCCATGGAACTAATATGTACTATTCTCGAAATACGTCATTATTGATTTTTAACTAAAAGCATAAATATAAATTTTCACGATTCTAGCTTCAGCGGTTTGAGCTGTGCGCGTTTCATCCCTTATTTTACATACTTAGGGGTAGAATTTTCAAAATCGCTGAAACACGGGTTCATTGGTTTTTAACGAATAGCCTAATAACTTTAAAAATGAGGGACTTTCATACAATCGTTGCACCTCTATTTCACCCACTTAGGGGTGATTTTTAAAAAATCCTTTCTTAGTGGACGTCAGTGCTATAAGAGGAACCTCTGTGCCAAATTTCAAGTCTCTAGGTTCAGCGGTTTGGGCTGTGCGTGGATCAGTCAATCAGTCAGTTTCTCGTTTTATTTATATTTTAGATATTTGATTTCGTACCTCTGAGACAAATCACTGGAAAAAAACTAATCACAGGAACATGTTTTGCGTGAATAGGAATGCTTTTGAAGGATGTATGAACATCACTTTCCTTTGCCTTCAAATTATTATTTTTTAATTATTTTTTTTTTAATATAGTTAACTCAGATGAACCAATCTGAGTATAATAGAGTTTAAATAAATAATAGAATTTTAAGTAGTGAGTGTAGTTTAATAGTAAGAGTGATTGATCAGATCCTTGGACGTATACTCACATACTGTATAATTTGTGATTTATCCTC
Source organism: Metalampra italica (assembly GCA_949699065.1). Classification (NCBI taxonomy): domain Eukaryota; kingdom Metazoa; phylum Arthropoda; class Insecta; order Lepidoptera; family Oecophoridae; genus Metalampra; species Metalampra italica. The sequence goes on along the minus strand of OX452971.1, from coordinate 13,340,790 downwards.
TTTGGAGGTTGGTTGCTTTAGCATTGGTGATCGTCCGTCGAAGGCGCATCAATTAAACCTAAAAGGTGTTCAGCTGGGAGCGCGGGTCGCGGGTCGCGGGTCGCGTCGGCCGGCGCGCGCGGCGCCTCGTAGGCGTGCTTCGTGCTGCGCGTGCGTATTTACCTGTATTTACAATACAAACTGGAACCTGTTGCCTTCCTGACCCGATGCCGCGCTCGCCGGATGTGGCTTCGATGCGATCCCACACACAACTTTGAACCAGTTGCTCTTACTTGTGGTTGGTCGGCAAGTACCTGGGTGCCTACCGAATGTTATAAGTTAAATAAACGTAGGTACCCTACTACCTACCTAGCCTGTACCTGTTGGTAGCCAACCAACCCACCCACCCCACTTACAACGTTGTGTAGGTACCTGTCTACCTATATTAATTTAAATTTTTTTATGACCTGAGACTCTTATTTATAGGATTGTATTTATCGGCCATGTCAGCGTCCAACTCCAAGAAAAGTGAAATTTTTTAAAGAAAATTGGAAATAATATTGATATCCCAATTGCATATTTATTTTCATTTTTAGAGTTCCGTACCTCAAAAGAGGAAAAAAGGGAGGTAGGTATCAGGTTGAAATTAATATCAAATACTCAGGTCCACAGTCCCTTGGCTAAGGCATGCACCTAGCGAGAAGGTTTTTGTGTCTGGACTAAAAGCTCAATTCATACAAAACGCTTACTACGCTATTGATGAGTTTTTCTCTACTTAGTACGTTCGGCAGCCCACACAGATAGTAGTACGGACTATGTATATTGTTATGAATTGACATAAATAACTATCTAATTTACCATGTTTATGACCACTGCATTAATTTATTATCTCTATAAAATCTGTATACTAATTTATAATTTGACAATTTCTGAAATGTGTAATGAATGTATATTGTAATGACGTATAATGTTAAATTATTAATAAATGACTGAAACTGAAACTTGGAGCTGTGAAAAAATCAAACTTCTAAGTCAATGCAGTCAGAAGATATTGTTAGATAAATTAGCCTAATAAATATTGAATGATTTAATATATAGTAAATAGTATATTTTGATATAAGTATTGTGTGATATAAATTTATAAAAGTCCATTTCGATTTTGTAGTCGAGCGGTGATTGGTTGCTGCCAAACTGTTTGACGTTCGGCCGATTCGGACGATCCCGCCAACGTTCCGTCTGAGTAGTGGTAGGGGTGGAGCCGCAACAGTTAAAAGAGGCAGTCTGGCACGCGGCAGCAACCAGTGAACATTGGTCTTAGTGGAAATAATACTAGTTAGAATTGTGAAGTGAATGTACCTACAAGTGTAACAATTATTCATCTAAAATAAATGGACATGTGATTACAGGAAGATCGTATTATTTTATATGTCAGAAGATGGATAAGTCACGCTCACAAAACGTAAGTACATCGTAGTATTTGATTTCCTATGTAAGATCAATTCAATACATTGAAGTATTTCGTCTAAAGGCGAATGTACAACAAATATGAAACGATTTGTCTCGTTATTCTAAAAAATTTTTCGTTTTGGTAATTTATGGCCCTGACTTTCGTAATTTTTCATAGGCTTATTAGACTGAGTTTTTTTTTTCTCCTCTTTTCCACAATCAGGGATGAATGTTCACATAGGCTTATAAAAATTGCTTTCAAGAACGAATTTCTTTTATTATTATTTTTTTAATACGGTTGTATGTTTTGACGCGGAAGTAATTACGTGTTGGTGAATATTCTCATCACCCTATACATAACTCCCGCTTCGAGTCTTCTCCGCTCCTTGTGCGGGGCCTGTCATCCCCGTCTAATAGTTACGTAACATAGATCGACATGGTCGACTACGGCCGGTACATCCGCATCTTAAGGAGAGGCCTTATCCTAACAGTGCGATGTATTTATAGGTAGGTTGTTGGTTTGATTAACGGATCATGTGGGGTTTATCTAATAACCTACCAAACCAAACCGCAATTTATTTAATATAAAGGTTCGATTATTATTGAGAATGATAATGTGCTACAGGCTGGCAGTAGACCTGTGTAAGTAGACGGTTGGTTTAATACTGATAACGGATCATAATTAAATCTCATTTTAATATGGGTACTGGTTGTTGGTAGATTATGAAATAGTGCAGATAATTTATGTATAGGTACAGCTACCTACGTTATAATTGTCGCTAGTCAATGAATTTATATATACTTATTCAACAAAACTAGACGGAGTGATAATAATTAGTGTTACCTCATAGAGATTCTTAAAGTAAATGTTAGTGTGGGGACACGTGTGGGTTAATATGCATACATCAGTATACTAATACGCCTTATTTGAGTTTCAGACACCGATGAGAATGGATGAGTGCGAGCCAAGAGATTCTGGACAAATCGAAGTCGATCTACATCCCGGAGAACAATCGAGGTACCGAGGCAACAACGAAACAAGCGGCAACGAGCACGGTCGAGACGTCGACAACAGAGATCGCGCTCGGCGGTCGAGGAGTAGAAGCATCATTCTCGGTAACCGATTATCTTATAAAGATTGCAATGATTTTGAGCGACAAACTATAAACGCAAGGAGAGCAAAGTTGAGATCCCCATGCAATGACCTTGACAGACCTTCGGGATCTCGACCGAGCTCTATTGAGATTAGAAACTCGTATGGACCCTCACGCGACGATTTTGATAGAGTTCCGAGGGGCCGACGATCACGTCAACCCAGTGACTCCAGCAACGAAGAAATAGAGCGAAGCAATAAAAGGCCTAAGCGGAGTGAAAAATTCGATTGGCGGTCTCGTAATATCCGGACTGATACACGACGTTGCGAACGGGTACGATCTAGGAGCCCACTGCGTCCAAAGCCTACACTTCCTAACACTAGTCGCAGAAATACACGCCAGTCGGAACCTTATAATGACGGCCATGATAGTCAAAATAATATGTTTTTGCAATTTATTAATGCTTTCAAGGATATAAGTAAAATGAGTAATCATAAACTGACCTCTGTAAACAATGTTATCCCAGAATTTGACCCACTGTCGAAGACACAAACAATTTTGAACTGGCTAACAAAAGTAGAGGAATGCGCGGATATTTACGAATGGGATGAAAGGGAAGTTATACATTACGCTCTACCTAAGCTGACAGGCTTAGCGAAAACATGGTATCAGAGCCTAGTGAGTGTAAGGTATACCTGGAATGAATGGAAAACTAAATTAATTGAATCCTTCCCATGCAAGGAAAATTATGCAGATCTTTTGGTAGAAATGCTGGCCATTAAAGCTCGGTATACGGAACCACTAGAGCAGTTCTTCTATTCAAAGTTAAATCTCCTTAACAGATGCCAGATAACAGGTAGGAAGGCTGTAGACTGCATAATACATGGTATTGAAGATCGTAGCATCAAGTTAGGGGCCCAGGCTGGTCAATTCGACTCCCCTGAAAATTTACTAAAGTACCTTAAAACAGTAAAGATTGCAACTCCGAGGGAAAACACTTTTAATAAAAACAGACACGACAAAACAGACGCTACAAAAAAGTCACAAGATTTACCAACAGGATCCAATAAATTCCCACCGGCGCGCAAGGGTCCTTTAAAATGCTTTAACTGCGGAGATGAGGGGCACCCCAGTTTTCGTTGCTCCAAACCAATCTTAAAATGTAACAACTGCCGTAGGCTTGGGCATGAAGTAACGTCATGCCCATATTTACATCCAACAAAAAATCAAGACAACAAGAAGGACGACAAAAATGAAAAAAATGTCTTAAGAATTAATATAGATTGCTCAAACTATGCAAAAACACAAAATATACTGACTAACGAGATTCCATTAAAAGCTATACTCGATGACACAAAAGACAAATATACTATGAACATTAAAGTTAACAATGTTGACATTACTTGCTTCGTAGACCTAGGTAGCGAGTGCTCTTTGATTCGACATTCAGATGCGTCAACTCTGGGAATTGCTTTTGAAAAAGATAACCTACCATTACTTAAAGGTGTTGGTAGTAACCTGTTACGAGCGATAGCTCGCATACGAGCTGTCGTTAACGTGCAAGGTATATCTTTACCGATTGGGCTTTACGTTGTCGAAGACGATGCCATAAAATACTCTGTATTGCTTGGTCACGATTTTACGGAAGACCCAAACATTATTATAACAAAAACACCTTCGGAATTAATATTTGAAACAACAACTGACACTGACAAAGTACTTATGATCACGAGAGAAAACATTGAAATTGACCGTGACGAAATCAAGGCTATACCTGTTGAAACAAACATTTCGTTCTCTGGACGAATTTATGTGAATGGCTCTGTGAGGGGTAGGACTGGCAGTGAGTTCTACTTACTACCCGGAGAGTACGAAATAAAGGATGGCTTGGGTAATTTATTGATCCAAAATTTGTCTGCAGAACCGATCAAATTTATCAAAAACTCCTTAGTTACTAGGGCACACCGTATCGACGACGTTAGGCAAGTAAATGAGGTACGACTCAGTGATGATAACGATGACACCCTTAATTGTGGTAAATCAGTTGAAAATCACCAAAAACATGAGTTGAAGAAGTTGTTAGCCGAGTATAAGGACTGCTTCTCCACAAATTTAAAGGATTTAGGATTCACCAACGCCGGCGAAATGACTATAAAGCTAAAAGATACTGAACCGGTCGTATATCGCCCCTATCGAATGGCGCACACGGAAAGGACACTAGTTCAAGGTATGGTACAAGAAATGCTTGATGCTAATATAGTTCGCGAGTCTGTCTCACCATACGCCAGTCCGATCGTCCTGGTCAAAAAGAAAACTGGCGAAAAACGCCTCTGCGTAGATTATAGAGCACTAAATTGTCGTACAATAAAAGAGCATTACCCTCTTCCTCGCCTCGAGGACCAACTCGACCTATTATCCGGTCATTCATTGTTTATTACTTTAGATCTTGCATCTGGTTATTACCAGATACCGATCGCCGAAGAGTCTGTACATAAGACAGCCTTCGTGACCCCAGATGGACAGTTCGAATATTTACGCATGCCGTTTGGTCTTGTAAATGCACCTTCGGTGTTTCAGCGCACTGTCCATAAAATCTTAGCTGATGCCAAAGTAAAATTTGCTATCATCTATATGGACGATATTTTAATTCCTTCACACAGTTTCGATGAGGGAATGGCACGCTTAAGGGAGGTATTGGAGCTGTTACGCAAAGGTGGTCTAACTTTGAAACTTTCAAAATGCCACTTCTTTTATGATACCATCGATTTCCTTGGTTTTGAAGTCGGCATAGATGGAGTGCGCCCTGGCAGCCGCAAGACTGAGGCTGTTAGCAATTTTCCAACTCCCAAAACACAGCACGATGTTCGTCGCTTTATTGGACTGGCCAGCTTTTTCAGGAGATTCGTGAAGGATTTCGCTGCAATTGCACGACCATTGACAGATTTACTGAGGAAGGAAGTCCCATGGAAATGGACTGATAAGGAAAACGACGCTTTCACGAGTTTGAAAATAACATTAATGGAACGTCCAGTGTTAGCTCTATATGACCATCAGGCGGAGACGGAGCTACATACCGATGCCAGCAAAGTTGGAGTTGCCGGTATACTGTTACAGAGGGACAAGAATGGTAACCTCCGTCCGGTATCGTATTACAGTCGTAAAACGTCTATAGACGAGCAGAAACTGCACTCCTTTGAGTTAGAGACTCTTGCGGTGATAGCATCTCTGTGTAGATTCCGGGTATATCTTATCGGCATACACTTTAAAATATACACTGACTGCAATGCGCTTAGAACCACATTAACGAAGCGCGACGTAGTGCCACGAATAGCACGTTGGTGGGTCCAAATGCAGGAGTTTGACTGCAGCATAGAGTACAGGCCTGGCCACAAGATGACTCATGTTGATGCACTCAGCAGGCACCCGGTTGGATCCCCATCCGCCAACACCCACGTGCTAGACGTGCTAGCTACAGAAGAAGAAAATTGGCTCAGTACCGTTCAAATGTCGGATGAGGAAATAAAAGATATTAAGGGGGTCTTAGAGAATCCCGAGACAGAAAAGGTTGCAGACATACAAAAAAATTACAGCTTGAAAAATGGCAGAGTGTACCGAAAAATTGATGACAAACTTCGTTGGGCTGTTCCAAAGGGAGCCAGATGGCAAATACTTAAGATGAACCACGACGACGTAGGACATTTTGGGTTTGAAAAAACGTTAACACGAATTAGAGATTCGTATTGGTTTCCCAAGATGCGACGCTTCATCAAGAAATATGTGAGCGCCTGCCTTGAATGTGCTCACCACAAATCGCAAGGTGGTCCGAAATCAGGCGAACTACATCCGATCCCTAAAATAGAAATCCCGTTTCATACAATACATGCCGACCATTTAGGACCATTTGTACGCAGTAAACGAGGAAACTGCTATCTATTGGTAATAATAGACGGATTTACCAAATTCATAAATATAAACCCTGTACGCAATACCAAAACTGCCACTACAATTCGCGTTTTTAGAGAGCATATGAGTTATTTTGGCACACCTACGCGTTTGATCACAGATCGAGGCTCGTGCTTTACAAGTAACGCTTTTAAAAACTTTGTTAATTCTGCTGGTATTAAACACATCATGAACGCCGTCGCGACACCAAGAGCTAATGGGCAGGTAGAAAGGTACAATCGTACTATCCTCGATTCTTTGTCTGCCAAAACACATGGTAAGGATGAACGAATGTGGGACGAGCACGTGCCCGACGTTCAAATAGGCCTAAACACTTCAGTCAATAGTACAACTAAAAAGAGCCCATCAGAACTTCTTTTTGGGTGTAGACTGACTAACACGACAGAGGGGATTATGAACGATATTATAAATGACACTATCAACGTTATCCCATCGGAAGAAATATCAGACTTGAGACGCGAAACTGGAAATATTATTGCAAAGCAACAAGAAAAGGACAAGGAAAGGTATGACAAAAAAAGGAAAACAAGTCAAAAATACAAGGAAGGAGATTTAGTACGTGTTGAAAGAAATATAAAGAATAATGATGGAAAATCAAAGAAGCTCGAGGCAAAATTTCAAGGTCCCTATCGCATTCTTAAAATACTTCCAAACGATAGATTTATCATTGAGGATACGCCGGTTACACGTAAGAATAACCGTCGCTACGAAGCCGTTGTAGCTGGCGACAAAATAAGACCATGGTTAAATTTAACGACTAATTTTGACAGTAATTCCGACGAAACTGACGACGATAGTGAAACAGATAATGAAACGAGTAAAAATATTACAAATGGCTTAGACAATCAGTAACAAATGCGGGATCATCACACAATATTATTGTGTACATCATAATATTAGTATTTAGTATTGTTGATTTATTTACTAAAATATTTTATTTAAGTGTGTGTATTGAATGTACTTGTACCCATTTATCTACTGTACTCCAGCCAGACACAATCAATGTAATAGTTTAGCACTATTATAGTGGTATTAGCGATAATTAAACTATTGTCGTATTAGAAATATAAGTATGCATGCTTTAAAGATAAATAATTCTGATGTTTAAAATTAAGTTATCTCAGTTTAGAATTGTTTTGCAAAAACTAAGAAGTCCGAGGACGTACTTATAATGCGGATGGCCGAGCTGTTAGATAAATTAGCCTAATAAATATTGAATGATTTAATATATAGTAAATAGTATATTTTGATATAAGTATTGTGTGATATAAATTTATAAAAGTCCATTTCGATTTTGTAGTCGAGCGGTGATTGGTTGCTGCCAAACTGTTTGACGTTCGGCCGATTCGGACGATCCCGCCAACGTTCCGTCTGAGTAGTGGTAGGGGTGGAGCCGCAACAGTTAAAAGAGGCAGTCTGGCACGCGGCAGCAACCAGTGAACATTGGTCTTAGTGGAAATAATACTAGTTAGAATTGTGAAGTGAATGTACCTACAAGTGTAACAATTATTCATCTAAAATAAATGGACATGTGATTACAGGAAGATCGTATTATTTTATAATATGACCGATTAAACCAATGGGGTACCTCTCCTTGACCTAGAATTATGAAATTTGGGAAGAAGCAAGTAAAGGAAAAAATCTGAAAACCGTAAATTTGTAGTAACATCATAAAACTTTCTTTTTTTCTGGTGCCAACAAACTTAACTTTGCGTATGAGCCAGTCATCCATATACGTAAGTGTATACCATGTGATATAACTACAACATTTATTACGATTTTCTAATTATTTATAGTATATGGTGATCGAAGTTATTTTTATAAGAAAAGTTTTGTGTCATCGGGAATGGAGCAATCGGTCCACGGAGAATACGTGAGATTATCCCCTACACTTAAAAATTCTATCGTATTTTATATTATAGAGTCGAAGCATCTGGTGCGGCGGGGGGGGTGGGGGGGGAGCCCGCATGTGCGTGAGGATGGCGAGCGAGGGCGCTGGCGGGGAGGTGGCGGGGGCGGGGGGCGCGCTGCCGGCGGCGGCGCGCGCGCGCATGGAGCGGCACCGGCTGCGCGCGCGGGAGCTGCGCGACGCGCGCCTCGTGCGGCGCGACCACGCCGCGCCCGCCGCGCCCCCCGCACAGTGAGTAGCGTAGCGCAGCGAGCGGGCGGCGGCGGCGGGCGGTGCGAGGCGGCGCGGTGAGTGATGCCGGTGCTCGCTTGCATGCGCAGGGCGGAGCGCGCGCTCGACTCTGGCGGCGGGTTCCTGCTGGAGGCGCCGGCCGCGCGCGCCGCGGGCCCCGCGCGCGCCGCGCCCCCCGCGCCGCTGGTGCACGCGAGCGCGCAGCCGCAGTGCAGCGAGTGCGGCGCGCGCTTCCCGCAGTCCTACCTCTTCGACACCTTCGACTGCAGCGTGTGCGACGACTGCAGGTACACACACACACATACACACGGCAGACCTACACTTAACTATATATACCTATAATTTTGTTTATGCGAAAACTGTTCCCTCTAATAGTGCACATGAATTAGGGCTTCTTACACCGGTTGCTGATATTGTTACAGATAGAAAACGGACAGATAACGTAATCTATCGGATAAAGCTGTCGGATAATATTTTCCGTTTTCACCACTCAAGTCTCTGTTAAAATATCGGGCAGCTAAACTGTCAGCGATTTACCGGGAGTCGGAACATTCCGTTCATTCAGTTCATTCTTCAGTTCAATTCATTGTTGCGTTTCTATTTAAGCATTTTTGAGCATCGAAAAGTATCATATTTATAAATTAATAACTTAAATTTTAATTAAAAAAAGTATTCATAAATACCAATAAATTATGTATTTATGTATAAAATAAAGTAACCACGTATATTGCGTATAACGAAGCGAAGCAGACTTTTGTCTCATCGTCTGTGGTTCAACGTTTATTATTTTTTCTCAAACATGCAACATGGAAATGTGAACATTATTTTGACAACCTTCTTCGAGTTAAATTGTCAATGCTGTACTGGTCAAATAAATGAGAGCAGGCGGGCAAATAATTTGAATGAAAATCCATATCTGTCGTGCCTAGCGGTCAAATAATGACCATATTAATTCATATCTGTCGTGTAACCATGGCAACCACGGAGGTAACATAGCAAAAGTTTTATTTCAATTTCGAATGATGCATGAAATTACATTAATTGCAGGCTTGTATAGCACTTTTCTCAAATAATGCGCGGAAATTGTTTAATAAAAAATTATATATACATGGTGTTTATTTTTATAATATATTCAGATAGATCTCATCGAGCCCTTTCATTTGAGTACCATGAACAAGGGTCTAGCACCAGCCGTTCCGGAGATATGGCCAAAATAGTGTTATTTTTTTCATTTGGCCATATCTCCGGAACGGCTAGTGCTAGACCCCTCGTGTTTGTACTCAAATGAAAGGTCTCGTCGAGATCTAGTTGAATATAATATAAAATAAAAACACCCTGTATATACAATTTTATATGAATATACAGGGTGTTTTTTTTAAATATTATATTCAGATAGATCTCGTCGAGCCCTTTCATTTGAGTACCATGAACAAAGGTCTAGCACCAACTGTTCCGGAGATATGGCCAAAAGAGTGTTTTTTTTTCATTTGGCCATATCTCCGGAACGGCTAGTGCTAGACCCCTCGTGTTTGTACTCAAATGAAAGGTCTCGACGAGATCTAGTTGAATATAATATAAAATAAAAACACCCTGTATATACAATTTTATATGAATATACAGGGTGTTTTTTTTATATTATATTCAGATAGATCTCGTCGAGCCCTTTCATTTGAGTACATGAACATGGTTCTAGCACTAGCCGTTCCGGAGATATGGCCAAAAGTATTTTGATTTGCCGATAGTATTGTGACAACCCTAACTCGTAATCGTTCAGTTCAGACGGTTCACAATTTTAATAAAACATGATATTTTTTGGATTTCCGCGCATTATTTGAGAATAGCATTATACAAGCCTTGGCCCCAACCAGGCATTGATGGACTCACGTATGTGTGCCTCGGCTTCGCCTCGGCCTACATTCACACGCTCATCCATCAATGCCTCTGTTGCGGGCCGCGGCAGTAATGTACTATTTATAAATGAAACAGTGATAAATCCATATATCATAAAAAGTTAACACAAAACTGAAGTAATACCGCGTTAAATTCGAAAAAAAACAATCCATATCCGACAGATAAAGAAATAACAGCCCCTTGATCTGGCTGTAAGTTTATAAGGCGGTTTATCGGACAGATAAGACAATCAGATACCTGTGAAACCGAAAAAAACGGATATCTGGTAGATAACCTGCATATAGGTTATCTGGGGCTTTATCAGCAACTGGTGTAAGAAGCCCTTAGTATTTTTGAATTGTGATGACATCCCACCGCCGCCAAGTAGCATATTAAGAATATGCGACTTCGCCGACAAATGAATTGATATCTAAATGGGTGCCAAGTTCTGTAGATAGTCCTGAAATTTATTTAAAATCTACTGTTAAAATTAAAGCAGTTATATTTTTAAATAGCAAACATTGTATTTTTGAAAAACATTTATGTAAACGACTGTTCGTTTCTGAATAAATAAATAAATAAAATTAAATTGTAGCATAAAAAACAAGAAATTGTGTTTTTTTATTATTATTTTAGAATGTTGTATCTTCTTATAAATTTCAGGATTATCTACAGAACTTGGCACCCATTTACATATCAATTCTTTTGCCGGCGAAGTCGACAGGGTGGATTTATTTATTTTGTTTTGGAAGACCAACAGCTATAATAACAAAGTTTCTAAAATATTTCGACAACCACGCATATCTATATTGATAATAAAGAGGTAAAGTTTGGATGTATGTGTTAGGACTAATCTTTGTAACTACAGAACCGATCTCAATAATTCTTTCACTGTTGGATAGTTAATACTCTCAGAATGAACATAGGCTATTAGGTATTGGGTTTTATAAAAAGGAGCGGCCACAAAATGTATTAAGTGTAGTAAGTTGGCGAATATTTCAGGAATTCATCAGGACGTTAGGTTGGACGTATACCTACTATCTAATTTGTGACGTTAGGCGTTAGAAGTTGACATTTGAAATCGTAACTTTGAATGTTCTGTATACCAAATAATTGTTCAGTAAAAAAATATACAAATATTGAATCGAGAACTAATAGGCGCAAAGTTAGTAATCACACATATTTCTTAAAAAATAAATAAATAAATTATGTACTACGCAAAATAACAAGAAATATCTCCATGGCAACCAAAATGCACGCAAATCGGCAACTGGCTTTCCATATGAAGAAAAAAGATTTCATCTATAGAAGACTTTATTTATTATTTAGCAAAGAGTACTAACACAAGAAGATTCGATACCAGTTGATCTGGTGGTGCCTATCACGGGCAACTCACCGATGTTTTTCCCATTTTCTAGGTTCTCGGGGGTGTGAATCTCAGTTTATTTTTTGTTGTGTTGGTTTGTTTGTTTGCGGGTTTGTTTGTTTATTTGTTCGCGGATTGGTTGGTTGGTTTGTTCGCGCGTTTCGCGCGTTCGTTCGCAGGTTGGTTGGTTGGTTTGTTCTCGCGCTTCGCGAGTATGTTCGCGTGTTGGTTGGTTGGTTATTTGGTTGGTTTGTTCGCGCGTTTCGCACGTTTGTTCGCGGGTTGGTTGGTTTGTTCGCGCGTTTTGCGCGTTTGTTCGCGAGTTCGTTCGCAGGTCGGTTGGTCTGAAGTATGGAAAGAAAGAAAGAACAGCTCAAATAGTCGTCTTTTAACGCGAATGAGGTCGCGGGGGTCTGCTAGTTTTTAATAACTATGGAACTTGGCTCCTATTTTCACCGACCACCGACGACGGCCTGAACAAGGTGTCCGGGAAGCGGATGTGACGATGGTGTATATATGTATGTATGTGTGCGCGTGCAGGGACAGCGAGGGGGCGCACGCGCTGGTGACGCGCACGGAGGCCAAGAGCGAGTTCCTGCTGAAGGACTGCGACCTGGACTCGCGGCCGCCGGCGCTGCGCTGCGTGACGCGCCGCAACCCGCACCGCGCCGCCGCCGGCGACATGCGCCTGTACCTGCGCGCGCAGCTGGAGGAGCGCGCGCGCCTCGCGTGGGGCTCGCTGGACGCGCTGGAGGCGGAGCGCGCGCGGCGCCGCGAGCGGGCCGAGCGCGCGCGCGTCGCGGCGGGCGCGCGCCGCCTGCGCGAGCTGCGGCTGGCGGCGCGCGCGAGCGTGCTGGCGCGGCCGGCCGCCGCGGCGCCGCACGCGCACCGCTGGGCCGCCGAGCGCGCGCTCGGGGGCGACGAGTACTCGCGCGAGTGCCTCGACTGCGGCCACACGGAGACCTACGAGAAGATGTGAGCCCCCCCCACACTCCACAAAACCTAGTTTTATTTTGAGAATGCCCCCTTGTCAGCGGTAGTTGTTTCTTTCTGCTCACAGTTTCTTAATAAGCTTGACCAGGGACTGAGCCCACTTTGCCAAATTGCAGCTAAAATGTGTACCTACTGAGTGATGTGTATAGTATTGAGTAGTTTGATGTTTGTTGCATGGACACCATGGAGCACAGCACTAGAGCACTAGGCCTCGTTCGGCTAAGTTTCTGGTTGAGCTTTGTGTGCCCACACACACTGGGCAGTGCCCGAAACCTGTCAGTGCTTTAAATAAAATAATTATTATTTATTAAATATTTTTTTTTTTAGTACTCTAACCACCTAATTATATAAGTCTGTCTGTGCCCTATCACTATGTCGTGACATCAACTACTGGACCGATCAGGCTGAAACATACTCAAATATAAAATAGATTTTGATTGAAATTGGCAAATCGGTAAAGTTGCTTGATCCGCCTCCCACCCTCCAACAACGACGACATATTGTGTAGTCGGCACTCGGCAGGCCGCAGCAGGCCGCAGCATGGCCGCAGCCTCGTACCTCGTGCCTCGTCCTCCGAGCCGCCGCCCTATCGCCCAACTTTTGTTGATCATAACCACAGAACACGACAAAAGCTCGCTACGATAACAACTATATATTTTTGAAGATTTAAAGGCCGGGTCAAACCGAATGCAGCACGGCTTATGACGTTGTAAATGTATGGAATATTATGGGAGAGGACACACCAGCGCACAATGCTGCACAGCGCTGCGCAGCTACGCGCGTATCCGTGCGTCAAGTTGTAATCTTAGGCTCTCACTAGTTGACGTCACACCGCGTGCAGCGATTGCGTTGCGGCGCAGCACGTCGCGACAACTGGCCGGTGTGACGTGCTGCGCAACGCTCTGCGCTGCACCGCATACGCATTCGGTTTGACCCGGCCTTTATCAAAGAACAGTGAGCTGCAGAGAAACACTTGGGATATACTAGTAGTAAAAATGGATCTTGATCTGAATAAATGAATAATAAGCTTTTTTTTTTTGACCTACAATAAATTGTAATGGCTAAGGTCTTTCTGCACTTCACTGTACATAGGTTTATAAATGCTTTCAAATTACCACACAAATTTTGAAAAACTCTTACTTACTTATTTTATTTTAAATGGAAATGCAGCTATTATTTAATATTAAATTTATTAATAAATTTCTAAATATAAAAAGTGTGTTAAATAGCCTTTAGATCATCAGGTAAATCATTCTTGGGATGTTTGTTCTCGAAATGCTGCTTGTAAGTCTTGGGGTCCGGCATCTGCGCCTGCAACAAACACCAAGCCCTCACAGTCTATATCACACAAAGCTGACTCTTCAAACTATTACCTTAAGTATAGCCTTTGACTTGATCCACTAGGGCGGACGGGACAGAGGGTCCCGCTGTGGTGGCGCTCATTAGAGAAGAGGCTGTATTATCCATTTACAATCATAAATTACTACCTACCGACCTGCATTATTATTCTGACTTTCAAGAAAATCCCAAAGTACGTAATCATCAAGCTTAGCTATTACTCTTGTATATTACATATAAAAGTGACGTGATATACCTTGCACACGGCGCACACGTGCACCAGCGCCTTCTGTGCAGCCTTCTTCTGGTCGGTGGCGCTGTGGCCCTGCTGCTTCTTCATCTTGGACTGCTTCTCGGCCGCCTTGGCCTGCGACTGGAGCTTCTGCTGTCCGCGCGCCATCGCCTCCTCTCTCCTCTCCTCGTGTCTCTCCTCCGCCAGCAAGCGAGCACTCCAGCACCGCCACCCTGCCGATGCCGCGCATATTGTAGTAGACACACATTGTGTTGTGTACCATATGGCACATACCTACTATAGTTCCAAATACTCGACGACGAAAGTGCACGATTTCTTTTTGTCTTATCTATCAGGAGAGGCTGAACAAGACCAGCTGAGCCCGACGATTATCAAGATTAGGTAGGTAGCTACTTATTTTCACGTCATCTACAAGGTCTATGTTCCAACCACCAGCTGGCAACCATGGAACTAGGGTTTAATTATCAACTGCTACCTTTTTAGTACAATACAAATCGTTACCTACCTTTTTATAGAAAGCTCTTGTTATTATGGGAATATGTAGGTGTAGGTACTTGCGTTGCGCTCCTCTATTTAATATAACCTACAGACACGACACGAATTCGCTCGCTTGCAGTTCGCGACTTTCTTTCGCGCACGACGCGACAACCGACAGACAGCAGTGTTGCCGTATCTCAAATCCGTATTGGATAGTTTTAAAATCTGTATGAGACCAAATAAGCAAAAATCTGTATAAAATCCACTGAAATCTGTATATTGATTTTTTAAAATTCAATGAATTAATAGTACTTAGTAAACGAACTTTTTTCGAACGAAGGTTTTTCATAGAAAAAAAGGCCACCAGTTAGATTCCTTAGGAAAAAATTAAATTCCTTAGTAAAGTGTACTCTTTCTTTCTTTATTAAAACAATCTAGTACCCATCCAAATAGTAAAAAAACGCACCAAAACTAAAACGAGTCCTTAATCCCAAATGTACATCATTATGGAATCCATGATTTCTATTCTTTTCTTCTATTTTAACCATATTTTAATATAGATTATGTGAAATTCCAAAAATCTGTATAAAAATAGGGCCAAATCTGTTAGCTGTATCTGTAGTCTAAAATCTGTATAGATACAGATAAATCTGTATATATGGCAACACTGACACAGACAGACTTTGTTTATTTAATTTGTCCTCTATTGAGGACGGGCAAGGGAAACTTCGTCCATACAACCCTGTCTTATTTAAAGTATTATTTCTTATATTTATTCAAACTGGCGGTTACAGCACGGCCTCCACAAAGACATAGCATGACTAGAGTTAGTCGGCGATTTTCAATAAAACCGCAGCACGGCCTCCACGAGGCACAACTAGTGTCATTCGGTGACCCACACTCTAGTTCATGTCCACTCTGAAGACGGCTCAAAGACTTTGCTTCCAGAGCCGTAAAGTCGAGTTATAAAATAAATTGCTTTTTGGCGGGATTTATTCGGAGACGATTGTCTTTTTAATTAATTTTCCTAAAAAATGTATATTGTAGGTTTTGGTGTATATCTGTGATAGTTTTATATGCAACAAGTGCCTATTAAAATGTATATTGTGCGGGATAGTTAAATAACGTAACGTAAACGACTCTAGAAAAAACCAGATCAATCCAAAATGTTCCTTGTTAAATCTTTATTAAACCTACTATCAGTTTAATGCGGACGTGAACTGCAGTGTGGATCACCGAATGGCACTACCTGTGCCTTCGTGGAGGCCGTGCTGCGGTTTTATTGAAAATCGCCGACTATTCGTGCCGTTTTTGTGGAGACCGTGCTATAACCGCCCGTTTTTGAAGAAAAACAAAATAAATATGACTTGGCTGCTGCGATCATTAATACTAGACGATCGCCGCTTGGCTGTGTGGTCTATGACATTTGCCTGTCAATCATTGGACGACTGGTACTTAATACTAATACTAGTTCGGACATTCGTCCATGGGACATTCGTTAGCTCAGCTCAGATTAGAAAATGGTATTTATTCTGAGTGCGTTAGCATACTTTAAAGTTTGTGCATGGGACGAATTCAACAAAAAAAAAGATTTTCTATTTTGATATTTTTTACTGATTGAAACCAATTGGAACAAAATGTTGTGTTGGATGTCGAGGTGTGTTTATTTGAGTGAGAGTCGTGAGAGTGTACATAATTCTTTTCCTTGCTGAGGCTGGCACCTCCTAGTCAGGCTGGCACTGACCGATCACAGATTAGTAATAGGTGATAGACACTAGGTAGGTAATCGATGACAGTAAATAGTGAGTGATAATACCACAGAATACTACAATAATGTTGTGCCGAGCGTGCGTCGGTGGTCGCGCGCTGGGGGTGGGTGTGGGCTGTCGCGCGCTGGGCTGGAGCCCGCTGCCGCAGCTGCTGGGCGAGGCGGGCGCGTTCGGCGAGGCGCACGCGCCGCCCGGCGAGCTGCGCTGGGCCACGCAGCCGTACGCGGCGGAGCGGCCGCGCGCGGGCGGCGCGGCGCGCGACGACGGGCCGCCCGCGCCCGAGGACACCAGCGTGGTGCTGTTCCCGGGGCAGGGCGCCGCGCGCGTGGGCATGGGCCGCCGCCTCGAGCGCGTGCCGCCCGCGCGAGAGCTCTACGAGCTCGCCTCCTCCGTGCTCGGGTACGTCACCGGAAAACCTTCTTCCAGATATGAAAATGCTGTACTGGTCAAATACACGCGGTATACATGCGAGCAGGCGGCCGGCAACGTATATACCTGTTCAAATAAATTATTTACTATAAAAAGGTATCTGTCATGTAATTTTAAAATGGAAGGATATTTTTACTACAACACATGGCAACCAACGGAGGTAACTCAAAAGTTAAGTTTAAAAAATCAAAAGTTTTATTTCAACTTTGAACTGTATGTATGTGTGTATGTAAACACTTTATTGTACTAAAAATAAAAACATTACAATAACAGATAGTTAAACCAGTGAAACTAAGTACAAAGGCGGACTTATCCCACTAAGGGATCTCTTCCAGTCAACCTTAGAGTTACTGAGAAGATTACGTTGAATCGTCATGGATATCCTTTGAACCAGGTACGACTCAGCCCGGGGGTCACAACCGGTTAATTAAATTCTTTTATTTCGAAAAACAAGTTTTAAATTTCAGCTCGCTAGGTGTCACCGTTGCGGAGATACAGCCCTTTGAACATCGGACGGACGGACAGACGGACGGACAGACGGACGGACGGACGGACAGCGTAGCGGGAGCAATAGGTTTTTGTTGCCGAGCGAAGCAAAGTTTAATGAGTGTCAGTCGGTGGTGCGTGTGTGTCATGCAGATGGGACGTGTGGAAGGTGTGCACGGAGGGCCCGGCCTCGGAGCTGGCGGCGCACGAGCAGGCGTGCGTGGTGGTGACGGCGCTGGGCGCGCTGGAGGCGGCGCGCGAGGCGCGGCCCGCGGCGCTACAGCGCGCGCGCGCCGCGGCCGGCTTCTCGCTGGGGGAGTTCGCGGCGCTCGTGTTCGCGGGCGCGCTCTCGCTGGAGGCGGCGCTGCGCGTGCTGCAGGTGCGCGCGGCCGCCATGCGCGCCGCCGCCGCCGCGCGCCCGGGCGGCATGCTCGCCGTGTGGCTGGCGCCCGACGCCGACCTGCCGGGCGTGCTGCGCGCGGCGCGCGAGCACGCGGCCGAGCGCGGCGTGCGCGCGCCCGTGTGCCAGGTGGCCACGTACCTGCACCCCGGCTGCAAGGTGCTCGGCGGCGACGAGGCGGCGCTGCGGCACGTGGAGGCGTCGGCGGCGGGGGGCGCGGGCGGCGCGCGAGGCGTGCGGCGCGCGGCGCGCGTGCCCGTGGGCGGCGCGTTCCACACGCCGCTGATGGGCGCAGCGGGTCCGGCGGTGCGCGCGGCGCTGCGCGCGGTGGAGGTGCGCACGCCGCGGCTGGCGGTGTACTCGTGCGCCGAGGCGCGGGCGTACCGCGACGCGGCGCACGTGTCGCGCGGGCTGGCGCGGCTGGCGGCGGCGCCGGTGCGCTGGGAGCAGACGCTGCACGCGCTGTACGCGCGCCCGCGCTCGGCCGCGCAGCCGCTCACGCTGGCGCTGGGGCCGGGCGGCGCGCTGCGCGGCGCGCTGCGGCACGTGAACGCGCGCGCGTGGGACGCCAGCCTGCAGGTGGACGTGTGACAGTGCAGCCACCACACCCACCACGCCCACGGGGTGAGTCACTGTGCGCCGGCGCCGACAACACGCACGCAAGCGACAATCAAGGTTGAAGGCAGCCAGCGGTATCATTTTTAAAAATATGTTAATTGATTTTGTAAATTATAGTTGTTGACAAAATAATGAATGGATAATTTTATTTAAAGGTAGTGAGTGAGTAGTCCACCAAACGAAGACAAAAAATTGCCAAATAGGGGAAGTAATTCGGATGTCAACGGATTTTGGCAGTTGTAGGGAATGGTGTTTTACACAAGGACAATGATACCGCACATGCCGTAGCAGCTGTAAGTTATCAGTTATGACGACCGACAGTGCCGCGGCGTGGCCCCCCTCGGGCGTGTCCCCCGCTGCCTCCCGGGCGTTTTCCATTGTGGTCGACCTAAGTAACAAGTGTACCAAGTCTTAGCTTTAATGCGATAAATATTGGTTTTAGCGTATAACAAACACTGTGTAGAATTAAACATATTTAACTTTCTCCTTTTAATATCTTTTTAAATATTGATTCCAGCGGAAAAGTGTATATCTGTGTGTATAGATCTTCCTTGTAGAGAATATTATGTAGAGAGCCCTACTATTCTTTTATATATAAAAAAATAAAATAAACGAAAAATCTATACGAGTGTAGTAAAAATATACAAAAGTCCATTGACGGCCCTAAATGCTCAAATTAAAAAAAATAAAAATAAACTTGTTTATTAACTTGGAATGGTAGATGATGTTTGCAAAAATATTAAATACGTATTTAATAATAACTTTAATAAGAAACGGTTGTGTATTCCGTATTTAGCCAAATAGGGCCTTTATTTTTACTTGCCTATTTGAAAACGAAAAAATATCATAACTTAAATATAAGTTGGAATATTTGAACAAAAATGGAACTTTCGGAGAGCCCTACTATTCTTTTATCTATAAAAAAATAAGAGATAAAAAAATCTGCATGAGTCTATTTAAAAAAATGGCAATTGGCGGCACCAAATAAATAAAAAATGATAATAAAGTCCAATAAAATAGCATTAAGTATCTTCTTCAAGAATTGTACTATCAAATGCAAAAAAAAAATTACAAATCCGACCGGTAGTTCTAGAGATAAACGCGTTCAAACAAATTACCTCTTTAATTAGTATAAATTACGCTCCATTCGCACGTCTTTTGACATTTTTAACACATTTGTTAATAAACGGATGTTGTCGATTTTTTTTTTAATATAAATTAGGTGTTAGGTACTCTCTATCAACATTTTTTATTCTCTGAAATATTACGATCTATAGATACAAAAAATTAAAATATCAAAAAAATAAAAAAATATAAGATTTCTTTTTTTGAAATTCCCTCGTTTTTACTATAGGTAGATGCAAATATTATTCCAGAATTGAATTCCCCATCTTTGTTTTATACGAAAATGATATCAAACTTGACTTAGTTAACTAAACTTACGCAGTTATATGCCTAAGACTTGGCCAAGGCTAAAACCCCTCCCCCCTCCACCTGCATCAAAAATCGAGGCTCCACTTCTTAAATCCATTCTAGGAACACAAAGATCAAACCTGCCAAAGGAAATCTTTGGTTCATTAAAAGCCGTATTTGGCCCTTTTTTGTCGTGTACAGATGCGACTAATTAATAGGTACGGACGGAGTGGAGGCGCGCGCGCACGTGCACGTGCAGCACGTGCACACATGTACGCTCGAGTGGAGCGACACGTCCGCTCGCGTGGCGTCGGAGGCGGGCGCGTCGGCGGCCGGTCTGGACCAGCCTAACCATGAGTTGCCTTTCGGTCGGGACGCTCAAGTATTGTAGTGTTGCGAAGTAACGAAGCGGAGAGCGAGGAAAATAAAAAGATATTCGTAGCAATAAAAATATACTAATATTCAAAAAATAAATTATATCGACTTTCGACAACTAGCTTAATGATAGATGAGGCGGCGAGTGCGGTCACAGCAGGAGCGGGTTGGAGGTGATCTGTCCGCCGGCGTCGGCGACGAGCGCGCCCAGCGCGTTGAGGCGGCGGTGGTGCGCGCGCCGCGCGGGCTCGCGCGCCGCGCGCAGCGCGCCCGGGATGCGCGCCACCGCCTCGGCCGCCCACGCCTCGGCCAGCGCGGGCTCGTGCGCCTGCGCGCCGGCGCGCGACGCGCGCGACAGCACCGCCGCCGCCGAGTACGCGTCCACGGCGGCGCCGGCCAGCGCGTCCAGCACCTGCTGCTCGTCCACGACGCGGCGCCCGTGCTCGCGCAGCACCGCCTCCACCGCGGCGCCCGTGTCGGCCACGCAGCGCGCCAGCTCGCCGGCCACGGCGCGCAGCGGCGGCGCCACCAGCGACGCCAGCTCGGGCCCGCCGCCGAGCCGCAGGCCCACCGCGGCGGACGCGCGCCGCGCGCCCTCGCTCAGGATGAGCCCCAGGTGCGCCGCCGGGTTCTGGAAGGCGCGCTGCAGCTCCTGCAGGTGCGAGCCCGCGAACTGGATGCCTGCAAGCAAGCGAGCAGCGAGCGCGGTCAGCGACGCGACGTTGGCTGGCTGGGGGCGGGGCGCAGGCAGGCACCTACCTGTGAGCGCGACGAACAGGCGCAGGATGTCGTTGGTGCCCTCGAAGATGCGGAAGATGCGCAGGTCGCGCAGCACGCGCTCCAGGCCCGCGGCGCGCATGTAGCCCATGCCGCCGAGGATCTGTATGGCCTCGTCGACGACGGCCCAGGCGGCGTCGGAGGCGAACACCTTGGCGATGGCCGCCTCCAGGTGGTAGTCGGCGGCGCCCTGGTCCATGTTCCCGCTGACCATGTAGGCGAGCGTCTCGGTGGCGTACTGCAGCGCGGCCATGCGCGCGAGCTTGGCGCGCACGCCGTCGAACTCGCACAGGCGGCGGCCGAACTGCGTGCGCGTGGCCGCGTGCTCGGCGGCGACGCGCAGGGCGGCGCGCTGCGTGCCCGCCAGCGCGGCCGCCATGCCGAAGCGGCCGTTGTTGAGGATGTTCATGGCCACCTTGAAACCGCGGCCCACGCCGCCGAGCACGTTGGCGGCGGGCACGCGCACGTCCTCGAAGTACACCTCGGCCGTGTTGGAGCACCGGATGCCCATCTTGTGCTCTGGCGGGCCCGAGGACACGCCGCCGAACGCGCGCTCCACGATGAACGCGGTGACCTGCGCACGAGCGGGCGGGTCGTATGTACACCGAGGCACCGGGCGCCGGCGACTCGACCGAGCGACCGACTCACCTTGTCCACCGTGGTGCCGTCGTCGCGCTGCACGGGCGTCTGCGCGAACACGGTCATGATGTCCGCGATGCCGCCGTTGCTGATCCAGATCTTGGAGCCGTTGAGCACGAAGTGGGAGCCGTCGGCCGCGGGCAGCGCGCGCGACCTGCGGGCCGCAACGGTCAGTAGAGTACAGTAGACCACACGCCCCGCTGCACGCGCGCACACTCACTTGATGGAGCCGGCGTCGGAGCCCGAGGAGGGCTCGGTGAGGCAGAAGGCGGCGAACTCCCCCTGCGTGACGCGCGGCAGGTAGCGCGCCTTCTGCTCGGGCGTGCCGAACAGCAGCACGCCCTTGAAGCCGATGGACTGGTGCGCGCCGAGCGTGATGCCCACGCCGAGGTCGTGCGCGCCCACCACCTCCACGAGGCGCGCGTACTGCGTGTTGTTGAGCCCCAGCCCGCCCAGCTCGGCCGGCACCTGCAGCCCGAACGCGCCCAGCTCCCACAGCGCGGCCAGCGTGCCCGCCTCGATGCTCTCGTCCGCGTCGTTCCTCGCGGGGTCGTTCACCTGCACAGCACGCACGCACCCAACAACATACAACGCTCGCTCCCGACGCAACGTGCAGGTGGCGGGCCAGCTCATGCAGGCGGGTTACCTCCTGGAAGAACTTCTCGACGGGCGGCACGAGCTCCGCGAGCGCCTGGCGCCGCTCGGCGGACAGCGGCTCGGGGAAGGGGAACACCTGCGCGGGCTCGAGCGCGCCGCGGAACAGGTTCATGGCGAAGGAGGCGCTGCGGCGCGCGCCGCCCGCGCCCTCCGCCGCCGGCTCGCGCGCCCCCTCCGCCGCCTCGCGCGCCCCCGCCGCCGCCGTCGCCGCGCCCCGCGACCACCCTCTGCAGGTACATGTTGGCTGTCATGTACGCATAGTGTACACGGTGGAGTTTTGAGGTGGGGCAGAAAGGGTAGGCACCTTAACAGTTACATACTTTTATAAGATAGACTGGCCGCTACAAAGATTAGATTCCTGGTCGAAAATAAAAATGTATTGAATTTCGATTTTTAGAATTTTTTTTGGGCCTCTTTCATTGCTGATATTTTCTATATATGTTACATATAGAAATCAACCAGATAAACTAATCTATCCGATAAATCTGTCTGATAATATTTTCGTGTTTCACAACTACCAGGGAATTAGCGGGTGTCGGAAAGGCAACGTCGTGTATACGTGTGTGTAGTACCTACTCTCATTGTTGCATTTCTATTGTAGTACATTACTGTAGCGGCCCTCAACACAGGCATTGATGGACGATCTTGTAGATGTGGGTTGAGGCGAAGCCGAGGTTGTGGCCAAGGCTTGTTTGGTACTTATTCGTGTGTAAGACCCGTAAATAATTATATAATTATGAATACAAAGCGCGAAAGTCTAAAATGTACTCTTGTATAGTACTTTTCTCAAATAGTGCGCCAAAAGCCGGAAATTCAAACAATATCATAAGTTTTATAAATTTTGAACTGTCTGAACTGAACGATCACGAGCTAGGGTTGTCACAGTACTTTATAATTTAAATAAAATAATATAAAAAAGTTTTGGTCTTGTGGTAAGGTAAGTAGTTTAGTTTAGCTTGCTTAATTACTCCTGCTTTGTTTAAATTAGTGGTTTGCACTTCTAAATAAATGCCACGTTTTAAAAATAATAAATCTCAAAAATTTGCTACCAACCCTAGTAAATGTGATAAGTAAATGACCAACATTTAAACCTCAATCCCAGCAATGTTCTGGTCCTGTACTGGCAATATTAGTTTTCAGAATTAGTCAAAAATTAAAGCTAATGCAAACCATTAATTTTAAATGGGATCTACCATAAATTATCCCGTTTTTAAATCCAAGTGGCATAAAGCATTAATTAAGAATGCCGGAATTGACAAGTGTTTTGTACACAATTATTGTAAGACACAGGATGTGCCAAATTCTAGGTCTGAAGTTTGACCTTGTGTGTTGCGGTGTAGTGTACATCACAAAAGCTGATTTCTTTATTATTGTTACTCTCAAAAAGTTTTGAAAGGACCCTATATTCAGCCTTCCAATAAATTAATAGGGTCATCCATCAGCCAGCAGTGGCCAGCACCAATAAGTGAACTTTGTCCTGATCCCTTCCCTCGCCCCCCTCCACTTGTTTAGTTACGTGACGTGATATTGTTTATTATTAAACATGTCCCAGACGAAGGTGGAGGTACAAAGTCCAAGGCGAGGCGAGGGCGGGCGGCCCTCGGGCTGGCGGTGCTGGCCGCGCGGCCCGGGCACGTCTACGCTCACCTGGCCGCCGCCACCCTGCCACATGTCACCAACATGCTGCTTTTCATATTATTTAGCAGCAACTTTCATACATAAATGAGGACGAGATTCACGTGACGTAGTCAAATAGATCCTTTTCCTTGTTTGTAAGTTTGCGCACAGTAGAAACTAAAACAACTTTTATGCACAGACAGAACTTCTTGAATAAAAAAAAAACTAAAGTAAAAACTCTAAAAAGTAGGTATTTGTTTTTATTACGACGACGGATTGCAGTACGTACGTAGTATCTTCTTAGTAGTCTGTGGATTGTAATGACGGCCTCAATGTATACCACAGACACTACATAAGATTTCGTTGATATTCTGAGTGAGAAGGCATGGAACTAATATGTACTACGTTATATTATATATACATATTAGTTCCATGTGGTTCCATGGAAGAAGGTAAACAATTTGTGCTGAATGACATTGGCGTAGTTCCTGATTCTGGCCTGTTTGCCCATACTATTTATTTTGTGCGTTTGCCGCAAACCTCCGTAAACGCAAATGCAACTCTATTCAAATAAGTGCGTTTGTGCACTATTTTACGTTTCCGATTCACATTCATGATAAAATATGAAGTGAATTTCACGCCCCGTCTAGGGCGTGAAATTCACTTCCTACCGTTTGTGCACTATACATTTCTGATTCACATTCATTATATAATATAAAAAAAATAAAAATATATAATGTACTCTGTGAGTAAATGTATGTACGCTTGTGCTGTGCACTCATCCGATTCAATTCGTGTTTGATCCGTTTTTTCACGGATGAAGTCTTTTGTTTTTTAAATGGTTTTACGGCTTTTAGAGGTAACGGGAACGAGCCCTTTAGAGGTAAATAAAGGTCATTTTCACGTCTGCTCACGTAGCGTCTTTTCATGTCACTGAAATACTGAAAATATTGCGGTTGTTTTTTGACAAGAAGGCACAGTTCCAATATGTAAGTGCTGGTTAAAGTAAGTATATTATATTTTTTGAATAGTTCCCTACACGGTATCTCTAGGTGCTGTCAACGTTATTATTCGAATGCAGCGCTTTTGGAGTACAAATACGGCATTAACGTCAGTGGAGTTGCCCCAGAAGATGACTCCATACCGGAGCCTTATTTTTTAAGTGTAGTTTAATTTAATTAGGTATTGTATCTGGTATGTAGGTAAGTGATAATAAATCAGTCTTACCTTGGTTTCATTCACAAGAATAAATTACTGCAAAGATATTTAAACAAATTTTTTGAAATTAGTTTTTGTTTTATTTTCTACTCCCATGGACACACTAAAATGAAAATGTATGCGGCATGTGTATAGCTTTTTCAAGGCAAGTTTTGGCAACATTTCTAGCTAGTTTGTCCCGTCTTTTTCACGTATTGAATATGAATCGGAAACGTATAGTGCACAAATACCCTAATAGTATAACTGGAATAAACCCTCCACAAACCCCTAGTCTACCGGCTCAACACGTTTGCCACACACCTACGCAAACGCCACAAACTGTATATAGCAAACCCCTAGTCCACACCACAGAGTAAGTAATAGTCTTCAACACACGGTAGTATCCCTATATAGTTTGTGTCGAAACTAGACCTAGATCTGTTCAAAACGTGCGCAAACTTCCTTTGTACCCAAAAACCGACAACATTCGGAGCGGCCGGCAAACCTACGCAAACGCAGGCACCGCACGTTTGTATTTGCATTGGTTTGCCAAACGTGTGGAGCCGGGATGAAGCCACAGACTACTAAGATCATGAAGCGTACCGTACTTAAGCGAGTGAGGCTTTTTGGCGGGATTTTGTCGGAGACGGTTGTCTTTTTATTTAGTTTTCCTAAAAAATATTTAATTGTAGGCTTTGGTGTTTATCTGTGATAGTTTTTTATGCAATAAGTGCCGGTAGGACGTGAATTTCACGTCCCGCCTTTTATGTGAATTGGAAACATATAGTGCACAAACGGCCTTAAAGTGTATATTGTGCGGGATGGTTAAATAAAAGTGTGTAAACGACTCTACCAGATCGTTCCAAAATCTCCCTTGTTAAATCCTCATTAAACCTACTATCAGTTTAATGCGGACGTGAACTGTAGTGTGGATCACCGAATGGCACTATATATAGTTAGTGCCCTCGTGGAGGCCGTGCTGAGGTTTTATTGAAAATCGCCGATTAACTCTAGCCGTGCTGTTTTTATGGAGGCCGTGCTGTAACCAAAATAAAATAAATAAAAGAGAAATAATACTTTAAATAAGTTAAGGCTGTATGGACAAAGCTTCCCTTGCCCGTCCTCAATAGAGGACAAATTACAAAAAAAAACTGATGTCTCGCACCAAGTAGGCACGGATTTATTCTTTCTGAATTTAGTATTTTTGTTTTTATTCTTGTTTTCAGTTTCAGTAGTGTGTAAAAATGCTGGGAATATTTTTGTTTATTTTTGAATTAAAGAAAGAACTTTTAGTGGGAATATCGCTATCATTATTATACATAACCTATTATCTTGTGGAAGTGGTCAAGGTAAGATAGCCAGTACCTGCCTTGCTACTTTAATTGTAGGTATGTACCTATGTCGTGGAAGTAACGAGGAAGACTAGCAATACTGCACTCTATAAAGTGCGGAAAGATACGCCAAAGCGTGTTGTCCCTGTGTATTTTAATCAATAGGTATAACCTACCTAGTAATAAACCCGGTTGTTATCATCTTCTTTTTAATACCTTTGAGCCGTCATAAAAATTGGTGATTTACATTACACCATAGTATTTTTCACAATTTTAGTAATATTGAATTCTTAGGCTCAAGGGCGCTACAAAAATACTGAACATTATTAATAACATAATATTGCTTGCTGCCTCTCGCTGGCTAGCGTCAGTGCAATAACCAACTTTCAATACCGACTGGCCTGTTGGCGTAGTGGTAGTAACCCTGCCTACTGCGCTAAAGGTCGTGGGTTCGATTCCCACCCGGGACCAACATTTGTGTGATGAGCATAACTGTTGGTTTTCGGATTCTGGGTGTTGGTATGTATTTAAGTATTTATTTAAAAGTATTTAAGTATGTTTATCAGTTGTTGAGTACCCATTTACAAGCTTCGGCTTAGTTGGGACTAAACAGCCGCGTGTTAATTTGTCCAAAACATTATTATTATTATAAAGCAGCCTGCGATTGTACGCAACAAAGACCTTTCAGAGTTGAATGAACCGTATGACCTGATAGTTTAGTCATGGAGGTGTCACTCCGGTGTGTATGTATGTAAGTATGTTGGTTGGTTGTTTGGTTGCAGCGGCCGCGGCTGGTGTGCGGCGCGGGCGAGTTCCGGCGCGTGCTGGAGGCGGGCGTGCCGCTGCTGCGCGAGCCGTACTGGCCCACGCCGTGGTGCGTGGAGGCGCGCCTGCAGACGGTGCTGGGCTCGCTGCTGCGCTCGCGCTACCTGCCGCCGCTCGCCTTCCGGCGGGAGGTGCTGCGGCTGTCGGACGGCGGGCAGGTGGCGCTGGACTGGCTGGACGCGGAGGGCGCGGGCGCGGGCGGCGAGGAGCCGCCGGGCGACGTGGTGCTGGTGCTGCCGGGGCTGACGGGCGGCGCGCACGCCGACTACGTGCGCTGCGTGTGCGCCGCCGCGCGCCAGCTGCGCGCCACCGCGCTCGTGTTCAGCAACCGCGGCCTCGGCGGCGTGCCGCTCACCACGCCGCGGCTGTACTGCGCGGTGTCGCACGACGACCTGGCCGAGGTGGTGGAGGCGGCGGCGGCGCGGCGGCCGGGCGCGCGCCTGCTGGCCGTGGGCGTGTCGCTGGGCGGCCTCATCCTGGGGCAGTACCTGGCGGCGCAGGGCCCGCGCGCGCGCCTGCACGCCGCGCTCATAGTCTCCTCGCCGCTCGACGTCGTCCAAGGTGCGCCGCCCGCCCTCTACTCTACTACAAGGTGTAGCAGTGATGTAGCCAGGTGGTTTCAACGAATGAACAACGCTTAATAGGTGGTTTATTTATAGCATATAATTTATATTATTTATTTATTTTATACTTGTGTGATGATGATGAGAACATCTGTTGGTTTTCAGATTATGAGTTTTTGTATGTATTTATTTAAAAAGTATATAAGTATATTCTTAGGAGACTGTCCTTAACTTTTTGAGACATTTTGACCTGCATTCACAGATTTTGAAAAAATGTATAGTCAGCAAGGAAATGGGCAAGTTACACAAAAACTTTTTTTATGCCAATCGATCCCGTTTCTAATAAACATCAAAAAACTCTATGGGCCCAACTGAGCTGACCAGCTGAGGAGAAGTTTTTTGCGATTTCTGACTTTTCTAATACTCTCTCTCTATTTATTTATTTATTTACTTATAAGAAGATTACAACTTTTTATAGCCTAAATTAAGAAAACTAACCTCAAGAGAAGAACCCTTAAGAAAACTAAACTAACCTCAGTTGGTCCAATAGAGTATTTTTTATCTTTATAAGAAACGGGATGATTGGGATAAAAAAAAGTTTTTGTGTAAATTGCGCAGTTCATTGCTGACTGTAGATTTTTTCAAAATCTGTGAATAGGTGCGTCCAGCCAGCGAGGCGGCGCGCTCGGTGTGGACGTGACAGGCGCATGCCTCGGCCGCATGCGGCGCGCTCGGCCGTCACGTCCACACCGAGCGCGCCGCCTCGCGAGGCGTGCCGCGCCCGCGGGCGGCGGCTCAGCCGGTCTGGACACGCCTAATGCAAGTCAAAATGTCTCAAAAAATTAAGCGACAGTTTTCTAAGAAGGTTTCTCTTTAATTACAATGGTTGAGGGTACTCGCCCCTTACTGCCCCATGTCAAAAATCCATTCTGTATACTAAATATTGTCATGATATTGTAGTCTATATGTGAGCATATATATTATTTCTTTAGAATGATCGGATAAAAACGATCTCACGTAGAGGTACACCTTGTTGTTGTTGTTAAGGTGTGTGTGTGGGTGTGTGTGCAGGCGCGGAGTGCATGGAGCAGCTGCCGGTGAACGCGCTGCTGTCGTGGCACATGGCGCGCGCGCTCCGGCGCACGGTGCGCGCGCTGGCGGCGCTGGCGGGCGGCGCGGCGGACGCGGCGGGCGCGGCGGCGGCGGGCGCGCCGGACTGGGGCGGCGTGGCGCGCTCGCGGTCGGTGCGCGAGTTCGACGCGGCCTTCACGGCGCGGCACTTCGGCTTCGAGTCGGTGGACGCGTACTACCGCGCGGCGACGCTGCGCGACAAGCTGCAGCTGGTGGCGGTGCCCACGCTGTGCCTGTGCGCCGCCGACGACCCCTTCCAGCCGGGGCGCGTGCTGCCCGAGCGCGAGGCGGCCGCCAGCGCGCGCGTCGCGCTCGCCGTCACCGCGCGCGGCGGACACATCGGCTTCCTGGAGGGCTGGTGGCCCGCGCGGCCCGCCGCCAGCCAGTACATGGCGCGCCTCACGCACCAGTACTTCGCGGCCATGCTGCAAGCGCCCCACCTGCTGCACCGCCCGCCCGCCCCGCCCGCCGCGCCCGCACCCCCGGCCCACATACATACTAACATATACTAATATATATATATATGTAATTATACACGCAATCGGAGCGCCTCGTTGTGTTCCGCGCAAGAGTGAGAATAAATAAAAGTATTACGCATAGATTAGTGAATTATACACGTGCATTGCATTTTTATGGCTATGTTTAGTGAGTAGAGTATGGGGGGTGGTATGCCCTTACACGTGATATGTTAAGTATCGCTTCGTGCCTTATATACCTAGTAGCGAGTGAGTGTCCGAGGGAGGGAGGCAGCAGCGTACATATCAAGTGTTACACATTCCGTGCGGACCCGTCTGCTGGTGCCTGGTGCCTGTATGTATACAAGGGAGGCGCCCGCGCCCGCGCCCGCGCCCGCGCCCGCGCCCGCGCCCGCCGCACCGCGCGCCGTCAACCAACGGCCATATCAACTTTGGTAGGATCGCGATTGCCGTCTATTGTTTAATTTATTTTCAAATGTGTTTGTTGTATTCGTAAGACGCCCGACGACAAATGTTATTTATATAATAGCTATGCTGTAGGGGCGGATATGTTAGCTATAAGGGCGATCTATAATCTGCGGCGTAGAGAGTCATTAAGAGAAAAATTTTAAGAAATAAATATATTAACCGTTGCCAGTCAATACATTTTTGTATGTCCGCAAAAATATCTCTTTTTAAGACACTGAGAGAAGAAACAAAAACAAGCTTGTACCACCACAGTTAAGACTCGGTAAGGTCAAGTAAATCGTTCACGGGGCAATGTATACGCTTCTAGAAATTACCAGAAGTCTTAAATATGAATGACAGAAGTTCTTTATACAATAGTCGACTATTTGAATGACAAAGATGGCCGGTGTTAATGTTACTTCAGCCTCGCACAATCTTTACAAAAATAATCAGTACAAACTTGAATTTGGAAAGATGTGTTGCGGAAGTTTGTTGCGCCGCTTCTTCCCAGCGCTAACACGTTGGAAGCGGTGGTAGATAAATAAATGACGTTGTATAAATGTACCCAGTGTACTGACATGCAATATTGAATATGCCTACACACACGGGTAATGTTGTATCGAGATTGGATTTATATACACATTGTTTATATTTAACTTGCATAAAGTAAGAGTTTAGATTTTAAATGTTTAAATATTATTTTAACAAAAAAGGACAAATTTTATTAGATTTAAGACATTTTTTTATATTGTTGGAAATAATATTAAAATTTTGTTAAATATTTGTTACTTTTATTGGTTTACTCATTCCATTTACGGAGGCGCTACCCTCTGATACGTACTACCGACAGCTGCGGGGGTCACATCCCTCGAGCTTAGTGGACCATAAGGATGGATGGACCAAACTAGATATTTGAAATTGAAGTCCACAGTCATTAGGTGCGTCCAGACCGGCTGAGCCGCCTCGGGCGCGGCACGCCTCGCGAGGCAGCGCGCTCGTTGTGGACGTGACGGCCGAGCATGCGGGCGAGGCATGCGCCTGTCGCGTTCACACCGACCGCGCTGCCTCGCGAGGCGTGCCGCGCCCGCGACGGCTCAGCCGGTCTGGACGCACCTATTTGGTACATATACCTCTATAAAAACAAAGTGGTCAGAATGGCTGGACTATATTGACTGACTAGACTCATATTTGGTACCTTATCTACTTTATTTCGTACTTCTTCACAAACAGAAAAAAAAGGTACGAAGTGGTCAGACATTTCGACGTCAGGATGCTAGACCGTTGCCAGGCAGACTAGATTTTATTATTATTATGTTTTTAATACCATCCATCCATTGTATGAGGTCACCAAGATACGATATATAATTATTGTTGCGCCGCTCCACCACTACTCCCGGCCGGCGGCCGGCCGCGTCGTGTCCCGCCGCCGGAACACTCCTTCATTCGTCCCCTCAGAGGGACACCAGGGAATAATCCAATTAACCACTCTTTCGTAGTTTTGTTTTGTCAACATAAATATACAGTCACTATTTTGTGGCATTATCGTATTGTTGTATGTACGAGCGTGCCGCACTGGTGACGTCACTGCTCGCGGCGCGCGCGCTCAGCAGTCGCGCAGCTCTGCGCCGAGCGCGGCGCAGAAGGCGGCCACCAGCGCCTCGGCGCGCTGCAGCCGCGCCTCCCGCGCCGCCTGCCCCTCGCCGTCGGCGCGCTCGTCCCCCCCGCCGCCGCCCCCCGCCGCGCCCAGCGCGCACAGCGCCTCCGCGAAGGCCTCGGCGCGCCGCAGCGCCGCCTCCTCCTCGCCGTCCGCCTCCTCCCCCCGCGAGTCCCCGGCCGCCGCGCCTGCGCAGCAAGCACAGGTACACCTACTCACTATACTAATACCACTAATACAATTGACATTCAACAATCTTTGAAAGCATGTTACACTTAGTTGTGCCTGTTTATATTTGCATGCCTCTAACGGTAGGACATAATAATATGGAACTCATGAAATTGTTGCGTAGATCTAAACTATACACCATGTTCTTGGTAATATATCATTTTCATTTCATTTC
This sequence comes from Metalampra italica, assembly GCA_949699065.1. NCBI lineage: Eukaryota > Metazoa > Arthropoda > Insecta > Lepidoptera > Oecophoridae > Metalampra > Metalampra italica. The sequence goes on along the minus strand of OX452971.1, from coordinate 13,308,644 downwards.
ATTTTCACAACACACTGAATACCGTTTACTAAAATAAATGTAAGTAGGTATATAATATTTATTAATGCAGGTATGAAATAGCTATACTATTATAAAATTTTAACGGGAGTATTTCTGTACATTGAAGAGATTTATAAAAAAATTTTGGAATACGTTATGTATGCCTGATCCCAAAACACTTCAAATTTCTTGTCTGTCTGTCTGTTTGTACCCGCATCACGCTTAAACTACTGCTCCGATTTGAACCGGGTTTTTTTTGTTTGAAAGCATGTGGTTTGACTAAAAATCCTGTGTACTTGGATTTTTAAAATTCCAACAAAAAAGACGTGAAAATTAAGGTTTGTATGGAAACAAAAGTTTAAAACGCCGCGGGCAATAAATAATAACATAAAAGATACTTTTTAATGCGAACGAAGTCGCGGGGTATAAGCTAACCTTATAAAACTTATGTGGCAATTGTAATCAAAAGCTTTGGGTTTCCAATAATGTCGGTCGGCCGCAACGAGCAGCAAACAAACCACAACGTGCTGTGGCGCTGTGCTATCCTAAAGTTGTAAGCACATTTGTGAGGATGGATGTTTGTTTCTTACTCTTTCACGCTGAAACTACGGATCATATGCTGTTTACAAAAACGGATATTTACAAAAAATGTTATTAACACAGTATAATAAAAGAGCTGAGCATAACGTAACGCAACCGCATAACGTACGTGTGTCCAGAGAACATCCCGTGCCGGGGCCAGCTCTTGCCAGTTACTGCGACAAGGTCGGATAAATAAGGTACCTGTACGGTGCGGTGCGGGCTGCGCGGGGGGCGCGCGGTGCAGCTGCAGGTTGGGCCACGTGTGCGCGTGCAGCGCGGCGCGCGCGCGCCCCGCGCCCTCCTCCTCCCCCGCGTCCGGGGCGGGCGGGGCGGCGCCGGCCGGCGGCAGCGGCACCAGCTCGTAGCGCAGCGCGGCGGCGGCGCGGCGCAGCGCGGCGGCGGGCGCGGGCAAGGGCGCGCCGTGCGCGCGGTGCAGCGCCAGCCGCACGGCCAGGCGCGGCGCGGCCTGCACGGCCGTCGCGCGCGCGCGCAGCTCCTCGCCGGAGTCCTCGTGCGGCGCGAGCACCACCACGTGCGCCTCGACGCGCTCGCGCAGCGCGGCGGCGGGGGCGGCGGCGGGCGGCGCGTCGGGCTGCGCGCACAGCAGCACGCGCGCGCGGTAGTACTTGTTGCGCAGGCGCCACACGCGCGCCCCCTCCCCCGCCGCCGCCGGCGTCGCGCCGCCCCCGGGCTCGCCCTGGCCTGCGGCTACATCGCCGTCCACCAACTCTGCAGGTATATACCGTATATAAATATACATAGCTTGAGTGTGCTTATTTACGTTGTCTTCATCAGACCCTCAACATTGAGTTAACTGAACCTTGATGCTTGAGTTCTAACCAGAACCCCCTAAGTATTACCATCCCTCTCGACAATAGTAAGGCGGCGATCACAATAGATGGTCGCACCGATACAAGGCTATACCGCAAATAATATTAATAATTACCATCCCTTAGAACCAACCCATTTACCTGATCGGTCTTCATTAGACCCCGGAGATCGAACTAAAACGTCTGAACAAAGTAATCTAACAGAACAGAATGGATTTTCAGTGTAACAAAAACACAATAGACCCACAGATTAATGATATAGTGTCTATAATGAATAGACCAAAATAGTTAAAAAAGATTCATGACATATTCCAGAAAATGCCAAAAAAAACAATTTACAAACCATCTTCTTTACAGACTTGTTAAATGACCTCATACTCCCTTCCATGACTCCTACATATGTAATTCATTTCCGGCATGCAGCTCCTAGTAAGCGTGGCGGGTGTCATACATTACAACCGTGCGCGCTGCCGACCGAACCTTAACATCCTATTCATGTACATAAATGTATTGGGATTTGGGCGGTTGAAGAGTAACAAAGAGGCACTAGGTACATCTTCCATAGAGTTAGTAGTTCACTGACGGTTATGGATACGTACCAGATATAATTTCCGTGGCGGTGTTGATGTCGATAGCACTGACCAATATAACAGGTAATGTATCGTCTTCGTCGGCCATGGTTCTGCTCTTCCTAGAGGAGTTGGTAGACCAACTCCTAACTAACCTCTCCACAGTCCACACGCTAATAATTAAAATTGTATTCCTTGCACATGCCGTAACGGACACAAGTAATTATAAAATGACTAGGTACTATTATTACGCGGGGTAACATTTTCTGAATCACAATTCACTACACTGCACCACTACCACAAATTAAAATAATACAAACAGACTATAACTACATAAATTTGATAGAACCCACCACAAACTAAATAGTGACACTAGAACCCACCAGTGTTGCAGTGTTGCTCAACAAATCCGTAAATCCACTGAAATCTGTGGATTGATTTTTTAAATCCAATGAATTAGTAGGTAGGTAATAGTTTATTGAAACGAATCATGGTTTTTAATAGCCATAAAATAATCTAGTAGGTACCCAGCCAAATTAAAAAAAAACGCACCAAAACTAAATCGTATCCCTATTTCCAAATGTACGACAGCGTGGAATCCATGTTTTCTATTCTCTTCCTCTATTATTTTAACCATATTTTAACATAGATTAAGTTAAATTCCAAAAATCTGTAATAAAGTAGGACAAAATCTGATATCTGTATCGGTGGTCGAAAATCGTATATATACAGATAAATCTGTATGGCAACACTGGAACCCACTCAAGACACAAGCCAGAGCCGTAAAGCCTAATTAAAAAAAATAAAAAGCTCAAGACACAAGAGGCTTTTTGGCGGGATTTTGTCGGAGACGGTTGTCTTTTTTATTTAGTTTTCCTAAAAAATGTATATTGTAGTTTTTGGTGTATATCTGTGATAGTTTTTTAAGCAACAAGTGCCTATTAAAGTGTATATTGTGCGGGATAGAAAATTAAAGCGTGTAACGACTCTACCGAATTGTTCCAAATTGTCTCTTGTTAAATCGACACTAAACCTACTATCAGTTTCGTGCGGTGTTAGCTGCAGTGCGGATCACCAAAGGGCACTAGCTGCCGGAGGCCGTACTGCGGTATAATGTATTCGTGATTTAAAAGTACGATTTGGCCTCCAACTGGCCGTTAAACCGTTAAAAACAAAAAAATCAACCATAATCCATTTAAAGTTTGTGAGTCAATCTCTAGAATCTTCTATCTATACGGGCCGGCCGTCCACAGAAATTCAATTTCTTTGCATGGAACTAATATGTTCTAGTTGTACGTAGTACATATTAGTTCCATGCATGCCATGTTTCTTTGCTATTTTCACTAAAAATAAGTTTTTTCTTAATTTGAAGGCAAAGGAAAGTGAAAATATAGCCACTTTTGTGATAGAAATGTCACCAAAAAACCATGCAATATTTTTTGGGAAGTCATTGCTGGCCATGACGGGCTACCCCAACAATTTTCCCATGTTGCCATGGAAACAAAGTGTGATTTGTAGTTTACTGTAGTGTAAATAGCCTTAACCAACGGGCATTTGTATGGGCCCATGAAAAATATTGTAATCATTATTTTACACTAAATATTTTGGTGTTGCCTGCCTGTATTTTCCCCTAAATTCGAGGAAATTTTAATTTAAATAATGAAACGAAATTTAATGATAAAAATGCCATCATTATTATTATTTTGGAACAAAACATGAAAAACTATATTATTTAAATTTGATTTCGTCCTCTGACAAACCACTGAAAAAACGATGTTTTGCGTGAATCGGAATGCTTTTATTTATTTTATTTAAATGGAAAGGCAGCTAAAGCTGATGCTTCCATATCAGCAGTCGACTTGCTTTCATAATTTATATTAATTATTTGCGTCTTTTTAGATTTGAGAAAGTTGTCTAGTCTGTTCTTGAACATGTTTACGGAAGTGGCAGATACAACAGATTCTGGCAGATTATTCCATTTGGATGCAACCCTGTTGCTTAGAAAATTTCTGTAGGGGTTCAGCTGTGCATTGGCTCTTTGTATTTTCAAGTTGTGCCCTCTCAGTCTCTCTATGGGGTTAGGGTTAAATATGTAATATGTTCCTTATGACAGATGAGTTGTTTTGAAGGATGTATGAACATCACTTTCCTTTGCCCCTTCAAATTGTATTTTTTAAAAGTGAAAATAGCCTCATTCCAAGAAGCAGAAGAGAGAAGAGGCAAGCAAATACAAATTAATTAAAGCTGTGAAATTAAATCAACAATTGAGTGTAAAGAAAATTATATGCCTTTGTGATAAACTATTGTGGAATTACCTATCTTTCTGTTGTATTGATTTAGCGAGGGGTGGGATCGAAAAGGGCGTGAGGCATACGGGTTGTTTGTTACAATAGTTGGTTGGTTGCTGTAGTCGAGTGAAGTGCTTGCTTGACGCAGAGTGGCATGGAGAACTTCAAGTCGTGGTCGGCGGAGGACGAGGCCATCATCGCGACCAACACGGAGGCGACGGAGTGCAAGCGCAGCGCCGTGGAGCTGGGCTACTGGAAGGACGACTACATCAAGTACTTCGCCAAGCGCGCAGAGCGCAAGCCGCCGGAGATCAACCGCGGGTACTACGCGCGCGTCAAGGGCATGGAGATGTTCATCAACCAGTTCCTAGAGGTTACCTCCCCCTCATCACTTGTTTTACAATTTACAGTCAACCAACCACCCCCTTGACTCACTCCAGCATGACAAGTTGATTCCCACTGAAGACACAAACCACTTAGAACAATTGGTCAGGATGTTATATTTGTGAATCGTCGTATCTTTGGTAAATTCACTTCATCAACAGCCTATTAATATGTCCCCACTGCTGCTCTAATTCGATTGCTTGATTCACTTAATACGGAAGAAAAAACTTATTATAGAGCAACACATTTGCTCATACATTTCTGTCCAAACGGAAACTCTATCTATTCTTTTTTGTCGCGTTAAAAACAATTTCATGCTGAAATTTACTGCACTTATTTTATTTAATCAGAAAAGTATTGTGTGGAACATGATTGATGTGTGTGTGCAGAGGTGTGGCACCAAGTGCCAGATCATCAACCTGGGGTGCGGGTTCGACACCCTGTACTGGAGGCTCAAGGACTCCACGCAGGCCGTGGCCAACTTCATCGAGCTAGACTTCCCCGCTGTCACCGCCAAGAAGTGCCACATCATTAAGCGGAACAAGCAGCTGCTAGAGAAAATAGCGAATGAAGGTAAATAATGTGCAGTCATTATATGAAATACTAGCTTTTTCCCATGGCAAGTATTTCCTGAGGGAACAGCTTTTCCCGAGGTAGGTAGGTATCTATAACCCATTAGTGGGATACAAAGGTGACATTGTGAAACAGCACAATCTATGGTGGGCAGTTACGAAGTGGGGGTATTTTTTCTGTAATTTTTCATAATTTTTATATTTCTGTAGCACCATCTGATGGCAATATGTTCTATTTTGTTTGTATAAAAGTTCCCGCGGTAAAAAGTAGACTATATGTTATTCCAGGATATAAGCTAATCACTGTACATGTTTCATCAAAATCCGGTCAGCCGTTATAGTTTCCTGCGGTAAAAAGTAGCCTATATGTTATTCCTGGATATTTAAACTAATCACTGTACCAAGTTTCATCAAAATCCGTTCAGCCGTTATTGAGTTTCCCACGGTAAAAAGTAGCCTATGTTATTCCTGGATATAAACTAATCACTGTACCAAGTTTCATCAAAATCCGTTCAGCCGTTATTGAGTTTCCCGCGGTAAAAAGTAGCCTATATGTTATTCCAGGATATAAGCTAATCACTGTATCAAAATTCATCAAAATCCGTTCAGCCGTTATTGAGTTTCCCGCGGTAAAAAGTTGCCTATATGTTATTCCAGGATATAAGCTATCACTGTACCAAGTTTCATCAAAATCCGTTCAGCCGTTACAGCGTGAAAGAACACAAACATCCATCCTCACAAACATCCTTACAAATTTTCGCCTCTAATATTAGTAGGATATGATATGATATTTTGAATGTTTCATATTGATATTTTATTTATTGGTTTACCAACAGATTGTTGATCAGTTTTGTGTGTGTTGCAGACAGCGAGGTGATGCTGCGGGGCGCGGGCGGCGCGGAGCTGCACGCGGAGGGGTACCACCTGTGCGGGTGCGACCTGCGCTGCGCGGGGGAGGTGCGGCGCGCGCTGGCGGCGGCGGGCGCGCGCGCCGACGCTCCCACGCTGGCGCTGGCCGAGTGCGTGCTGGTGTACCTGCGCGGCGAGGCGGCCGACGCGCTGGTGCGTCTGCTAGCCGACGCGTTCCCGCGGCTCGTGCTGCTCGTGTACGAGCAGTGCAGCCTGGCGGACCGTTTCGGCGAGGTGATGGCGCGCAACCTGAGCGCGCGCGGGTGCGCGGCGCCGGGCGCGCGGCACGGCGGCGCGCCCGCCGAGCAGGCGGCGCGGCTGCCGGCGCTGGGGCTGGCGGCGGCGCGCGCCTGGGACATGGGCGCCGTGTGGCGCGCGCTGCCCGACGCGGACCGCGCGCGCGCCGAGGCGCTCGAGCCGCTGGACGAGCGCGAGCTGCTGCAGCAGCTGCACCAGCACTACGCGCTCACCGTCGCCTCCAGCGGGGACCTCTTCGCGGACATGCACCTCAACGCATAGACCAACCAAACAAACAAACAACAATTCACAAATGTTGTCAAGTCGACATTACTTACTATACTCTATGTGTATTGACTTTTAAGAAAGTAAGAAAGACATTTCTGCGTTGGATGGACTTGTTACGAGTATGTGTATTTTGTAATACGGCCCTGTTGGCTGTACGTTACGTACTGTGTAAAGGCGGGTTTGTAAAATAATGTAATAAAAAAATACATAATAAGATTATGTAAATTTTCATTGAAATTTTTTAATAGTTTATTTTTGTCGTTTGTGGCTGAAATTTTATTGTGTTAAATATTGCATAATTGTGTTGTAAATTGTGGCATAACATACGTAGTGGTGGTGTGGTGGGCGCGGCACGGGCAGGGGGGGGCGGGGACCTGACGCGGGCTGATTGTTTGTTCGATTTATTATTATGAGAGAGCACCGACCTTTTCACACCTGTGCTAGGTAACGTTGGATACCTTAATTTAAAACAGAGTTCTGCTGCTCTCGTGAGGCGTGTCGCGGGCGCCCCCCGCCCCCCGTCCCCCGCCGTCTCTGCCAGTAATATAGGTAATCAATCAGTGTGTTAAATATTTAGTCATAAATAAACGCCGTACTAATTCCAGTTGTTTGTTTCCGTTTATTTATTGGTCAACATGAGTGTATACACGTGGCTGGCTAGATGTGGTGCAGGCAGTTGGTGATGGCTCGGCGCAGCGCCTGGCGCACGGCGGCGCTGCCCTCGCAGAACACGTGCGTGGCGTGCGGCTCCACGTGCACCAGCGTGTCGTGGCGCGGCAGGTGCACGATGCAGCCGCCGCCCGCGCCCGCCGCGCCCGCCTCCACGCGCGCCTCCGCGATGCCCTCGCGCGCCAGCTCGCGCACCAGCGCCTCCGCGTCCAGCGTGCTGCACTCGAGGCGCGCGCCGCCGCCCGCGCGTGCCGGCGGCGCCTCCAGCTCCAGCCGGTTATCGCGCACGCGCAGCGCGGCCGTGAGCGGCGCGCAGCGCACGCCGCCGGGCGCGTCGTGCGGCTCCAGGCGCGCCGCCAACTCGCCGTGCAGCGTGGCGCGCGCGGCGCGGCGGCGCACGCCCGCGCGCCGCGCCGCGCCGCGTCGCAGCACCAGCACGGGCACGTCGGGCGGCGGCGCCACGTGCGGCCGCGCCGGCGCGCCCGCCGCCGGCGCCGCGTACTGCTCGGGCAGCGCCAGCTCGCGCGGCCGAAGCTCGCGCACCAGCTTGTTGGCCTGCGAGTAGTTGAGGCTCGTGTCGATGGGGCAGTGGAACGCCTTGATGGCGAGCGGCTGGAAGGGCGCCAGCGCCTCGGCGTACGGGAAGTCCGGCTCGGTGAAGATGACGGCGTGGTGCGCGCAGGCGGCCCACAGCTCGAGCAGGTGCACGGCGGCGCCGAAGCGCAGCGACGGGTGGCCGGCGAACACGACGCACGGCTGCCGGAAGTCCGAGGCGAGCGGCGGGTCGTGCAGCGCGCGCGCGCGCCGCAGCCGGCCGGCGCGCTGCAGCGCCGCGTGCGGGAACGGCTCGTCGGGCACGTAGACGCGCGCCTGCTTGCCGCACGACACCCACTCGGCCAGGATGTTGCTGTAGGCGAGCGACGCGTCCGCCACGGGCGACACCACGTACAGCGGCACGTGCGCCAGCCCCGCCGTGTCCAGGTGCGCCGACAGGCACTCGAGCAGGTCGTATAGCACGCCGCTGGGGTACACGGGGCACAGTACAGCGCCGCCCGCGCGCAGCGTGGCCGCCGCGTGCACGCACAGGTCGCCCAGCATGTGGTCGGGGTTGTGCGCCGGCGTCTGCGTGAGCGCCGCCAGCAGCAGCAGGTCGGCGCCGCGCAGCGCCGCCTGGTTGATGGGCCGCGGGTGCGTCGTCAGCGTCGACGAGCCGCTCACGTACGCCACCTGCGGGACGCACGCACGCGTCACTACACACACCCAGTCCCGCGTACAACACGATAAATATAAACATACAAACCTTTTCGTGCGCGGAGCGCAGCACCCAGTTAGCGGAGCCGAGGCAGAAGCCGGAGCTGACGGGCGTGGCGTCGAGCGCGCCGTAGATGTCGACGCGCTCGTCGTAGCCGACGCGGCGCACGCGGGCCAGCGCGCGCGCCACCACGGCGGGCGCCAGCAGGCGGCGCCAGGCGCGCGGGCGCACGGCGGCCGCCAGCGGGGGCGGCAGCAGGTGCAGCAGCTCCTTCCAACGGCGCGCGGCCGGCGCGGCGGGCGCGCCCGACATCCACTCGCCCAGCTCCTCCAGGTAGAAGCGGCCGATCTGCAGGGTGGGCTCGGTGGCCAGCACCTGACCCTTGAAGCCTGTGCCCTCCGTGACGAAGGGCAGCGCCAGCATGCACGTGTAGTTGGAAATGAGGATCACGTCCAGCTGCGAGAAGTCCACCACCTTGTCGAGCGGCGGGCAGAACTCTGGCACGCTGTCGACGAACACGCGGCCGCAGCACTCCTTGAGCTCCCCCTCGAGCAGCGGGTCGTTGAGGTGCGGCGGCGTGTAGCACGGCAGGCCGGCCAGCCGCGTGCTCGGCACGGGCGGCAGCGGCAGGAAGCTGAGCGCCGAGTGCGCCGCCAGCCCGCAGTCCAGCATGATGAGCAGCTCCTTGAACGACAGCACGAAGCACGGCTTGGCCGCGTCGCTGCTCAGGCAGTACTGTGCACACAAACACACACACATAGTATCGCACACAACAGAGGTTAACAAAAAAGATTAAGAATAAGAGAGAATTAAAGATGGCGCTAGTGGCGCTAATTGACGTAGTATCTAGCTCTGTACTAATTTTTCCCAAATATTAATTATTGTGCACATTAAAACTCGGAATAGTGAATAAACTGTGAATAACATCGCAATAATCTTGTACAAGTGTTTGTGTGAACTAAAGTGCTCAAATAGTTACAATATCAAGGAATAAAACTCTGAAGAAATAGTGCTCATAAAACTGTACTAAAACTCAATTTTACTAAATACAAATTTAATTTAAACAAATAAGTGTAAAAATACCACATATTAGTGATACAACCATTGCAATACAAGTATTTAAATTTAAATCCATCTAACGACTACTGATTCGCTCTAAATTACGAAAATTGACCTTTGGACTCTTGACTACTTGTGCTTGTGCCAGCTCTGTCAAACAATACTACCCCTACTGCCATCTAGCGACGGGTCACCATATATCGCCTCTAACGCCATCGTACGCTGAGCGGCGGAACTATCAACATCCCTAGCGGACCACTGCGCGTGCGCACCTACGCGAGCACCACCGTACTCACTTGTTCTTACAGTCCTGCACAGAGGGCGTCTACAACAATAAATACTGATTTCTACTTAAACATTTACTATGGCCAGCACCTGTTGCGCGTGCGGCAAAAAAATATTGACTCTGAACTATATGGAGTGTTCCAAATGCAATGAGACTTATGACACAGAATGCATAAGTATCACAAAAGAAGTCTTTGAAAAAATAACAGACGAGTACAAATCTACGTGGGTATGTCCAGTATGTACCTGTTCAAAACCTAAGCTCGGCAATGTTGCAACCCCGATTAGAAGTTTGAACAATACTTTTACTAGAGATGACGTCAATGGTACAGCTAGTGAAAATGTTAATACTGTTAGAGGTGGTCGCGGTAAATTTAATTCGTCTCCCGCTTCCACTTCCGCTACCACACAAGATGATGAGACCACCATGGCCACTGTTATGTCAGAAATACGGCAGCTACATCTGACAATTCATGAAATGAACGTTCGGCTCTCTAACCTTTCTGAACATTTACTGGTAAAGGATATTAAACACGAGAAGACCCTGGCCGATAAAGATGCAGAGATCAACAGGCTGAAAGATTCGATTCGTGAGCTCGAACTCAATCGTACCATTAACAGCCTGACAAATGTTAAGCCTACTGACACTCCTACTGCAGGTGCTGATGCCTCGGCCACGAAGTCACCTAGGAAGAAGCGAGTAGGTGGGACGCAACACAAGAAGCAGTTACCGGCTGCTGAAAATTCGAATCCAGCTTTACCAGTTGCTCCTATGGAACCTACCGCCTCGGCGTCCTCGATAACACTGTCTACTGACAATGAGGAAACTACTGGGGACACCAAAACCTCGGATGGAGAATGGACAGAGGTAGGAAGAGACGGGCGTAAAGCCCGCAACTCGCGCTCCCACCAGGAAGGTGCTGGAGGAGTGCTTCGGGGCGCCGCCGCGCCGGGCAGCACGCTGCTGCGCGCTGCCGAGCGCCTGCGACACCTCCATCTCTACTATGTGCAAGTGGGGACTACAGCCGATCAGGTGCGTGCCCACCTTACCACCATTTGTGGCATTGACTGAATTTGACTATTTATTTAATGTTTATTCTAATATTGACCTGGTATTTATTTAATGTTTAATGACTTTGACAATTTTATTTAATGTTTATATTGAATTTAATGTGAAATTATTTATATTATTAATGTATGACTTTCTGGTGCTTTGGAGACGTAACTCTGTAAACCATTAAGAATTAAATAAATGAAATGAAATGAAAAAAAATTAAGGATACAATTCCAGGTAACAATTGCAGCAATTGTCCATTGTTCAATTGGAGTTGCCAACTACAGATCATCGCTTAGAATTGCATAGCTTATATCCTGGAAATTACATTACGATAGAGACTAAACCAGCCAGTTGAAGATACATTAAAACAATGTTATTGTTAACCACAAATGTCCATTGTCACTGGTCCACAAATTAAGTCAGTTGTGGAGTAATAGAATATTTGTAATGTTGTCCTGTCAATTCTAGGTATACTCAAAACTGTTGAATTTTAGAACCACAACTAGGCCAATCAGAACACTGAAGTACTGGTTTCCACTTTTGACCGTTCGGTTTCTCTTCATAATTTATCTTTTCATTCCTTGGAGAGAATACACGCCGGGCTTCAACCTTACTTAATTTTGTTGCTTACCAACTTCATTTTCGGTGATCCTCCTAACCTATTTCAGCTCCTTAGACTTATTATGGTTTTACATCGCCTAGGAAACGTTCAGATTACGCGGTTCATTTATTCATACATTTATAGATCGATTTCTAGTGATAATTATTTGAAATTCTACAAAATTACAATTATATAAAAATCACAACGCAGCAACCAAGCAAAGTAAATAAATAAACTTTTTTGTTGTTGTTGTTTTGTCCTCTATTGAGGACGGGCAAGGGAACTTTGTCCATACAGCCCTGTCTTGTTTAAAGTATTATTTCTTATATTTATTTAAACCGGCGGCGGTTACAGCACGGCCTCCACAAAAACAGAGCACGACTAGAGTTAGTCGGCGATTTTCAATTAAACCGCAGCACGACCTCCACGAGGGCACAACTAGTGCCATTCGGTGATCCACACTGCAGGTTCATGTAATGATTAACAAGGGACACTGGAACGATCCGGTAGAGTCGTTACACGCTTTTATTTAACTATTCCGCACAATATACACTTTAATAGTTGTTGCATATAAAACTATCACAAATATACACCAAAACCCACAATATACATTTTTCGGAAAACAACAAAAACGACAACAAATCTCTGACAAAATCTCGCCAAAAAGCCACATTTTTTTTTGAATACGCCCAAATTCGCCAAATGATAGACAGGCAAAAGTCGATATACTATACAGCCAAGTCATAGTTTGTCTTTAAAAACCGGCGGCGGTTACAGCGGCCTCCCCACAAAAACAGGGCACGACTACTGTAGTCGCCACAGAACACCGGAAAAAGCTGGACGTATATTTCTATGGTAGTCGCAGACTAGAGTAGAACAACGATAAGAATGCAGTGAACTGACAGCAGTAGAATTCAAAACTTTGTAGGTGGAAACACTAGTTGTAGAGCGAAAAAGCCATCTTGATCATTTAGGAATAATTTTTAGCAATTTTATTTTGCCAAGTAAATTTTCCTGCGAGATCGAATCAGAAATGAGAGATTTCCGCAGGAGAACCAAGGTCACCGACATAGGTCAAAGAATTGCGAAGCTGAAGTGGCAGTGGACTGGGCACATCGCTCGTAGAACTGACGGCCGTTGGGGCAGAAAGGTTCTCGAGTGGCGACCACGTATCGGAAGACGCAGTGTAGGCCTCCCACAGGGTGGACCGACGATCTGGTGAAGATCGCGGGACCCAGCTGGATGAGGTTAGCGCTGAACTGGTCATAGTGAAGATCCCTGGGTCTTTGTCCAGTAGTGGACGTCTACAGGCTGATATGATGATGAAGTAATTTTTAATTTTTAGTTTGGCTTTTTCTATACAGCCGTGTGTTAATTTGTCTAATATACTTAAGCCTTGTTGTGCTGGCCGTCCGTGCACGATGTAAGAAACGCGCATGACAGCGCGTAGGCCTGCTCAACAGCAAATGCACGATACTTTGCTATCCAGCAAGCTCACGCACTGTTTCCCTTTACTCACTATCCATCCCTGCTGCCCGTCCGTACATGATGCACGATGCAAACGATATAGTGCATAAGCTTGCTGGACAGCAAAAGTACCATGCATTTGCTGTCCGGTTGCTATATAATGTGGTATGCAGACGTATCGTGGGAGCACTAGCGCAAGAAAATGAAATTAATTTATATAGAAAAAATTATTTTGTATTGCCAAACTTACAACATACATCGTTTATTTGCATTAATTATCATGTTTTAACCATTAAAAGATACTAAGGCTAAGAACTCAACTCCTTGGTATTCTTTTTCTTCCTGATCAGTGATCACTAAAAGATAGATTTCAGTCTAAGAATTCAACTCCATCGCATTCTACTTCTTCCTCGGCCTAACTCACCTGAAAAAAATACAGTTCAAGTAATTTCAATGTCAGCCTAAAAATACTAAATATATTAAAAAATATTTCTCTTGCTACCTCTATGCAATGACACCATCAATTTAATATAATATTTTTTATAAGTAGGTACCTAATATTTTTATTTTATATTCAATTATATTTTGGAGAGCAATTATAATACCTACCAAGAATTAGAAACAAAATGGGTAGGACTGTATCAATGGATCTCATAGATATAAAAATTCCTAAATGATCAGGATGAGTTTTTCATCTTTTTTTTTTTTAAACTAGGCTTTACGGCTCTGGAATGAGTTTTTCATCCTACAGCTAGTGTTTCCACCTTCAAAGTTTTGAATTCTACTGCTGTCAGTACACTGCACAGATATCGTGGGAGAGCTATAAAGGTAGCAGTCGGATCTGAGCAGTCGCTGGCCGGCAGTCGCGGCCGGGCAGCGACGGCCGTACATGTCTATATGGATTTGTATGGAGAACCGTCCGATGCAGGCGGCTGGGCAGCGCGGCCGGGCAGCGCCGGTTCTGTCGAGTACAGTCGAGTACAGGCGATTACAGTCGAGTACAGTCGAGTACAGGCGAGTACAGTCGAGTACAGTCGATTACAGTCGAGTTTAGTCGAGATAAGTCAAGTTAACTATTCAATTTAACTTAATTTTTAACTTAATTAATTTAATAAACCAGTTCAGTACAGCCAGCTACACATTACAGCCCTAGGGGTATAATATTGTACTGATTTTCATTATTCTCCCGCGGGTGTATATAGGCCATTGTGTTTCTTTAGGTACGCATATAATCAGACCCTGAACGAGCAAGTGTGATGAAAATATAAATATGTCAAGGTGAGGTTGTTCCATTCATTGCGTAATACCTACCTACTACCTACTTAACTGTTACATACCTATAATATGTGGTAGGTACAGTCAAACTCAATATTATTACTCTTAACTCACCGAATAGGTTAGTTAGTCCCCGCGGAGTTTAACGGCTGTGTTGTACTAATATTAAATCCTGTGGCTGTGTGAAGTTGGCTGATTTCTTCGCAATGGCTAATTTAAGGTGTCATGTCATAGGGGGAGCTCTGCTACCAGTTCACTAACAGAGTGTTTTTATAAACTGGGACACTTAAGGTAAAACCGAAACCATAGGAGATACAGGGAAACCATTTGGTCGTTTTTTGTGAAACCACGTAGTTTGCATGTGATGCACGTAGTTTGCATGTCATATACGTCAATCACTACAGCTAGACGGTCATACATGAGTGACAGCACGTAATGCATGATGTCATGCCGCATGATCGTTTGGGGAGCCCATAATGAATTTATTTATTACCTACTAGTTTATGCCCCGTGACCACAGAATACATAATATGCCTACGCGCTGCTTCCTAAATAAGCGTCATCTCGGCAGAGCCACGGCCTCTGATTTGAAATCCGACTATGCTCAGAAAAAGCGAATTAAAAATGAATCTAATCTATAGAATTAAGTTAAGCGGTAGTAACTCATACCTCATGGAATAGAAGGAAGCCCTGGAAAATTATTTTTGTAATCCTTCCACGCACAACGATGAGCTTCGTCGAAAAAAATGATTTTCGTCGTGCAGTGTACCTCCTACTTGTATGTACATAATAAATAGGTAATATTGTAATTAATTAATGATGTGTAGTCAGTCAGGCGTAGGTTCCTTGAAACATTTACAATTGATCGGTCGGTGTGGCCTGTTTGTCGAGTCGACTCGCTAGACCATGTCGGCTCGTGAGGCGCGGGTGTGGCGGCGCGAGGAGGTGTCGGCGTGGCCGCGGGCCTCGGGCGCGCTCATAGTGATCGACAACGTGGTGTACGACGTGACGGAGTGGCTGCACGAGCACCCGGGCGGCGCGGAGGTGCTGGAGGCGCGCGCGGGCGGGGACGCGTCGCAGTGCTTCCACGCCGTGGGGCACAGCGAGGACGCGCGCGGGCGCATGCGCCGCTACCGCGCGGGCGAGGTGGCGCCGCCCGACCGCTGGCCCGCGGCCGCCGCGCCGCCCGCGCCCGCCCCGCCGCCGCCGGCCCGCGCGGGCGCACTCGCCGCGGCGGGCGCGCTCGCCGCCGCCGCGGGCCCGCCGCTGCTGCTGGCCGCCGCCGCCGCGCTGCTCCACTGGGCGCTGTTGTGATCCGGCGCACGGGCCCCGTCGATTCAATATGTAAAGTGCTAAGGACGTGCTCGCTCCGGTATGTGAAGTATCTCGGAATACTCCCCGAAGTATACCGACCGACCAATGTTGCCGGGAAGTCTCGGGAATATTCCCCAGTTTTCATTCAACTCTAGTAACTCGAGCTACTTCCATCCATGCAGCGATCGTTTTCCTTATTTAAATCAATACTATTGATTAATTTATTAGGATATTTATTTCACAGAAAGTTGTATCGTATTTGTTAAAGGTTGTAATAAAGGTTAATTATACAGTAGGTAGGTGAATGCATGGAGATCGGCACGAACGATATACCTACCTACATCACAGAATAGACGAAGTGCCATGACGTGTAGTCGCAGTGTTTTGTACCTAAATAATTTATGTAATTATATTTATTTACTAGTTATTAAAGACTATTAATTCCTCTGTGCCTAATACAAAAAAAATAAGGGCCAGGGCATCGTGGGCCTGGGGGTCTTTTTCCAACATTCGAGGTCAGTTTGGTTTGAGCCCTTGGATGACCGTCTGGGAACGTTTCGCGTGACATCTGGTGGTGGGTGTCCGGGACATAAGTACCTATTATGTATGTAGGTACGTACCTGAACAACGCCAATCGAAAGCCGTATATATCATTGTAATAACTTATAAGGTTATGTACACCTACGAGTAGGTACACCTACTTCAATGTAGAAATTCTAGTAGTCATCGATACTGTACTGTTACTTAAGACACTTGTTAGGTGCCTACGCATTACTTTGAACCTGACCGGTAGGTACTGGAATTACGAATTGTGACTTCACCCTGTAAGTTGCTTGCCAAGCTTTGAGTACTTGCCAAGTCATGATGTGTACACATAAAATGATATTTAGTCATGATTACTGAGCTAATAGGCACGTACACACATAATATCGTAGAGATGATAAGAGCTAGGTGGGGTGGGGTGGGTGGGGCGGCGCGCGCGCACCGGCCGCACTCCGCGCTCGCGCCTCGCACGCAGCGCACGGCCGGCACACGCACGCACGCACGCACGCACGCACGCGCGAGCGACAGACAGACAGAGACAGACAGGATGGCCTCGAGCGAGCGGCAGTACACGCGCGCGGAGGTGGAGCAGCAGCGCGCCGGCGGCGACAAGCAGACCGTGTTCATCATCGACAACGAGGTGTACGACGTGACGCCGTTCCTGGACGAGCACCCCGGCGGGCACGAGGTGCTGCAGGCGGCGGGCGGCGGGGACGCCAGCGAGGACTTCGCCGACGTCGGCCACAGCATGGACGCCAAGCAGCTGATGGGCAAGTGGCGCGTCGGGCGGCTGGTGGAGGCGGACCGCGTGCCGGTGAGCGCGCGCCGCGTCGCGTGGGACGACTCGCGCGCCGACGAGGACGCCAGCTTCGTGAGCTCGTGGAAGTTCCCCGTGCTGCTGGGCGTGCTCGCCACCGTGCTCTACTCCTACCTGTTCGGATAGTACAGTCACTGGCTCGCACGCTCGCTCGCCCGCTCGCCCACTGCGGGACTACAACGGGCTACATAGTGGTGAAATTTGTTTAAAACAGGGCTAAACTTTTTCTACAATATTTTTTTTTAAAAATAACATAATATATTATAATTATATTGATGATTTATAATCAAAATCATCATTGTAGGAATGAGTGTCGTCATTAATGTAACAACAACCGCGTCGGTCGGTTGCGGGCCGGCCGCGCAGTGCGCGCGCAGTGCACCCTCGGTGCCCGGTCGGTGTCACCGTACACATTCATTAGTTTTTGAACAAATACCTGAGTAGGTATTTTCACAACAATTATTTCGGGAGGTAATTAGTTAAGTGTAGACGAAGTGGGAAAGAGCGGAGCTGGCAACGTTGGGTGGCTGGCTCGGGGCGCGTCACATCTGTTTACGTGGGTTTGTTATCTTTTATACATGTTGTCTTTGTTACCTATATATTGTAAAATATTATTTATAAGGTATTGTTATGTATCGTTGAGTGATGTAATAAATAAGGTATTGTTGCAAACGGTGGAATCATTACGGCCGGTTGAAGCGGCGGCGGCGCGGCGGTTCCCGCTACTACACGTAGGTACCTACTGTACTACAGGCGCCTCACACAGACAGCTGCGCTGGTATGGTTGGGTAATTATCGGCGCTGCGCTGGAGGAGCACATGTCTGTCGGTCGGCCCGGCCGGGCTGTGTGTGTGTGTGTGTGTGTGTACACACACACACACAAACTAACAGTTACTATCGTTGTTATCGCATGGAATGTTCTGTACTTACCTATCTCAATGTGCCCGCCGATAGCGCAACCACCTATCTACCTACAGCCGTCAATACACCAGTTACATACCTACCTACTCGGACCTGTTAAACTTGTCATTTTAAATAATGTACGTAGGTACCTACATACGATAACTAAACTTTATTTATTTAAGAAATATAAAACATCGCATATCCAGGTGGAACTGTAACTTCACAGGTCTCAATAAAGTTGCTTGTCTGAGTCGGAAATCGAAGCGACAGCAATTGCGACAAAAATCGCTTATTTTTCCTATTGAATATGATATTTACTCGAGAATATGAGGGAGGGGCGGGTGGGGAGGGGAGGTCACGTGTCACAAGCGAATAACTAACCGGTTAGACCAGTCTTCGACGAGTCTGCGCCGAAAGTACGCAGTAAGAGCTATGCAATCGAGTATATCCATATGAAAAATAAAATATTGAAATGTAACTAACCAAACCTATGTGCCTTTGTCCAGCAGTGGACGTCTACAGGCTGATATGATGAACTAACCACAAAAGGAGTTAAGTATTTCTTGCACGAGGGGCCCTTATTGAGCGCGTCCGTCCTATCCGACACACTCCTACAGTCGTCTCAATTAATGAAGTAACTGTTACTTAGTGATGGGTAAATACATGGCTACCTACCTTCCCATACATTTAAAGAGAGGATGAAACTAAAAATATGTAAGTGTACCTATGCACGTGTTTACGTGTGGGTGAGGAAGGAATGTTGCTCAGACTGGTCACAGAGTAAGTGATAGTCTGACTGGTTCTGGGAGCAGGCTCGCTGGTCTCTGGTCGCCGGCGCCGCTAATGTCACAGCCACAATTAACGGCCTTGTGCAAGCCAATTGTATTAAACATCAACTATGGCAGATACAACGTGCCACGAGGTTTGCTCGCACTTGTTAGCGAGCGTGCACACACGCGCGAGTCCCGCGCGACAATCTTTTTGTTGTAAAAAACTGCACTCTTCCTAACGCCAGCAGAATATACAGGTCGTGCCATTTGAGTTTGAACAATATACTGACGCGTCACCAGTAAAGAGCACGACCTACCTATTCGTCGTCTAGGTGCACTTTCAGTAGAATTTCGAATATTTGACTTGTATTTATAAACACACTGTAACTCATAATAGAGTTTTCTTGTACGGCCGACAGATAGGATATATATTTTAAATCCCCCCAGTGGTCTAGACCAGGGGCTACATGCCAGTGTGACGGTGACGGTGACGGTAAGAGGAGTCGACCCCTGTCTGTAGGTGACGGTGACATCACTCACTCACTCGTCAATGTTAATTAGATAGACAAACATCACGTCGCGGGCGGCGTTCTTTCTCGATCTACGAAACATATAAGACCTTTAAAAGGTTTTCTTTTCTTAGGGGAAACTTGTATGAACCTTAGATGAAACTAAAACGATAAACAGACATAGGTACATTACTTAATTATACCGAAAATGGTTCTACAAAATCAGGTACTTTATTGACCGAGCGAGCGAAACTTTCGAGATTGACCAAAAATGCTCTTGTCCGGCTGTCTGTCTGTCTGTCTGTCTGTAATTCTCTACAGGTCGCATTTTTCAACCGATTTTGATGAAAATTTGGCATTGGTATAAATTAATTAAACCTACAAAATGAGTAGAATAAAATTTTGAAAATCATTTTTTTTAGAGTACCTACCATACTCGCAAAGTGGGAGTGAACTTTTTTTTTCTTGTGAATCCCATAGTGTGGGATATCGTTGGATAGGTCTTTCAAAAATATTGCTGGTGTGTGAATACCATTTTTTCGATTTATCGATCCGTTGGCGAAATATTAAGCTTTAAAGCGGTAATTTTTGTTAGAGTCACGTGTCCCCCCCCCCCCTGCCAGCTAAACGGTTGCTTCTGGAAATGTGAAAAAATTCATGGCAGTAGCATATATAACGTAGTTACAAGGAAAACTATTACGGCTAAGTAGGTTCTATTAGTTTTTGAGTAATAGTGGATCGACTTAAGAAAGTTGAAAAAATAAATTATGTTCATAGAACTGCATACGTAAAATGGAAAATTATTTTTTTCCGCGTGATATCCATGGTGTGGGGTATCGTTGGATGGGTCTTTCAAAAATATCGCGGGTGTGTGATAAACATTTTTCGATTCAGGGATCCGTTTGCGAAATATTAAGCTTTAAAGTGCTAATTTTTATCACTTTAGTAGGTACTTTTTCTGTCTCCAACTACAAAGTTGACTTTTGTTGGTTTCTTTTAGGTTTGGTTTATAAGGGCTGGCGAGGTCTACTGTTCTCACGGAAGTACTAGTGTAGGTACACCCAGAGTAGGTACTTGGGTTTGTTTAGTTCCGTGTAGTGCGGTTCCATCCTCGAAACGACGCTCGATTGATTGCATGTCATATAAAACATCCGCTTCTTATCAAATCAAAACTTTATATCTCTCTCTGCCTTTTGCAGTTAGAAAGAAACAACACTAGTATTACGTATGCATGAGAATCGCTAGCCGGGGTCGGTCGCCGGCCGCCGCGCGACGCTGTAACCTCTGTTCACGGAAAGGTGCGCAGGCGCACAGTCTCATTGGAACATGCAACGATGTCGAAGTGCTTGCGCTGTGTGTGTGTGTGTGTGTATAGGCGAGTGGTTCAGTCTTCCTCCCTTGACTTCACCTGAGGTATAGAAACATCACAACGTGTAGACTTGAAATGAACCCGCGGGCGAGTCGTCACCGCTCTCCGGGCGCCGCCGCCGCCGCCGCCGCCGCCGCCGCCGCCGCCGCCGCAGACACTGGAGCTCAATTATGTATGACCGGCAATAACAGGGGTCACAGTGCGGCGCGTGCGCGTGTGGGTGCGGACACGTCACGCGGCTCGCTACACACACACGCACACACACACACAGACCATACAACCTTGAATGAATTTTGTGTCGCAGTCGCCTCAATCTAGGTATAATCATTATTAGGTAGGTACGTAGTTAGCTGGCGGTGAGATCTATTCTGTTGTGTGCGAGGCGGACTCGTCCCGTAGCTGGCCATGAGACGTGTGTCTACGAACAAGTTGGTTAGTTAAATTCATGGGAACAAGGCCGAGCTTGCCTTTTAGTAACCTTTTTTTTTGTTTCTTAGAGTTCATATTTTGCGACCGCATAACTAAGTTTGTAAAGGAATCTTGCTGGTATCTGCACTGTCAGTTCGCGACATAGCTTTATCTTATAAAACGATTTTTCCTACAAGCTAATCTAATCTGGGATAAGGAAAAAAGATAATAATCATATTCAATAAGTAGGTATTAGCGAATGCTCCGCGAGTTTGTTCGCGTTAAAAAAATATCCTAGTTATTTTGAAGATATTTCAGTGTACCTATAAGCTATCGTGCTATAACCTATCACTGTACACAGTTGCATCAAAATTCGTTCAGCTGTTAAGTGAGCAACATTGAAGTGCGACCACTCGACGGAGGTGATGATGGCGTCATCGGGTGACATCGCACTAATGTTGTTTTCTTATAATCGGTTTTAAAATTCCGGTTGTTTAAGTACCCACCCACCCACCTACCTACTTACTTATGTAGTCTAACTTAACGACGCAAAATACAGGTGATGGCGCGTATTTTGAAAGTATACAAGGCCAGAACGCACGGGTTGGGACTGCTCACGTATAGTTTCCAGTTGTGATAGCACATTTATTTTTCAGAAACAATACATGGTTAGTACGCACTTATCGCGTATATTTTCCAATAACGTACGCCGACATTGTTTGTGGAAAATATACTACACTAGTTACCATTGCGGACTAATCGTGTATGTTATCGAAGCGTTACATCCCACAAATAGAATATTTTTGACTGGTAACTTTTTGACAGGATAGGATATGATAGGATGGGATGGGATGAGATGGGACGGGACGGGACGGGACAGGACAGGACAGGACAGGATAGCATAGCATAGCATAAGATGAGATGAGATAAGATAAGCGTAGTATTTAATACAATTATGTACAAAAACACACAAAATGAACCAAAACTACTGAATTGCGCCACAAAATGTGCACACTAAAAAATTTGTGTGTTTTTGTACATAATTGTACAAAACTGTATAAATACTGAGTTGGCATCAAAATAATTATGCACAATAAAAATTTCCTACTTATTTATTTATTCTCACATAATTACCAGTTTATTCAAAATAAATTATAATCTGAGTTCTGAGGTTGTACCTATACTTTATAAATACTGTTACATGTTTACATCCTGAATGTCCAGTGTCAGTAACACGTTGGGTCCTGGCCTTGTACATTTTTCCAAATAATTCACTACAACAGTATTAGAAAGTATACGCGACTAGTACGCACAATACCGTGTATACTTTCCGAGAACTTATTTTGATATTCGTTTTGAAAACGTACAGTGCAGTAACACTATGGATGCGTACTGGCCTTGTATACTTTCAAAATACGCGGTGATGGCAGAACAACATGCCTTCCGCGCGGCGCACACCACACCAGTTTGCTATTACCATTGCTATTATTAGAGAGCTACCTACTTACTACCTCATAATTTATTACCTATCTAATAGCATTATTTCACCCAAAAAGGGTTTCGTGGTCCAACAAGAAAAAACCCTACCCGATCGGCGTCCCAGCCGGGTGTGGTCAGCCACACGAGGCTATCATCACCTGCAGCACAGCACACAGCACAGCACAGCACAGCCGCCGCGCCGCAGTCGTTCGCGCGCTTTGCTGCGCGCGCGCCGCAGGCGCTGGGCGCGGGCGGCGCGCGGCGTGCAGCGCGCATCCAGGTGCACTTTGTGCCCACATACCGGCCAGTGGAGCCAATGGGGGGATGAATACGTCAACGCAAGTTCCTTGTGTAGGGTGCGTATGTGGCTCCAACCCACCCTAGTAGATACAATACAGGGCAACCGACGCCACCCGCCCGCGCCGCTCACCACACATCAGTGCATGTTGCGGCCGCGGCTCTTCTTTACGTGGAGCAGTTAGTGAACTGAGCTCCGGAGCCCTATTTTTGAGTCGCTCTCCTCGCTTCGAGCGGTGAATACTACTAATTTCCCTTCGACATCCGATACAAAAATCAGTAGAATCGACCGCTCGAAGCGAGGAGAGCGATTCAAAAATAGAGTTCCTGCCCGGCGCGTGACGAGTGACGCTACTCGTCACGCGCGACACGGAAACGCTCTAAACAGCGGCTCCCCTTCCCCCCCCCCGCACGCACGCACGCACGCACGTCACGCACTAAATAATGTATGAGTTAAAAGTAAAACTGAGCGCGCGGCTCGATCCATCAAACACATCCAGCGCCAGGCGCAGCGTCCGTTCCACGCACGGACACAGATGTGGCCGCGAGTCCAACAGAGTGCACAGTCGAGTGGGTGGGTACCTAATGTGGGGAAGTAACAACTACCGATAGTTCAATATTAAATATTTTATTTGAAAACAAACTTATTCCGTTTATGTATACATCCAGTTTCACGTTCTCCATACACACGTCTCGTATCGTACATCTCATAGTTTACCGTCTACTTAGATCAATTTTATTGTAAAACATTCTCTATTATATATATTTACACTTTACTCTGTGTACAAACGAACGTGCCGCTCGACTCGCACTCATTTACACTTACTATTGGCAATATACTATTAGGTACCTACCTATACATATATATTTGATAGAAAGAGGGTTGGAATGATTAGTACCTAACATCTGTTCCAACACAAACGGCACAAGAAACAAACGCATTTGCGTCTCAAACATAATAGATGGTGTTCCGAAGTGGACTGCAAATCAAATCAAATATACTTTATTGAGCACCAAATTTTATCAAAAGTTTACATTATGATAATTTACTAAACTGTGTACAATCAAAAGGCGGCCTTATCGCTTTCAGCGATTTCATCCAAAAAAGTTTATTTAACGTGGGATATTATGTGTGTTGACAGCTGTGTGCGCAACAAAAAACTATTCTATTCTAAAACATACTTGTTTTAGCCGATCGAGTCGCTTCCACGTTTCTTTTGTGTATGAGATGCAAATAGCATTGGTTTTCGTATGCCATCTCATTTGGAATGGAATATACTATCTTAGTGTGATACTCAAATAATAACACTAAATCCAAATACATTAAAGGAACCTGCGAACACCCGGGGTCCGGGGCCCGGGGCCCGGGGCCCGGTGCCCCGCGGGGGTCAGCACCGCGGTGCGGGCAGACACGTACCAGTTAATATTTACAGTTGCTAGTGTAGCCAGCTAGCTTCATAACTAAAATATCGAATTGAACATTGTGACATGATAACGTAAGGTCTAGTACTTTCCAACCATCTTAACATTTTAACGAATTATTCTAGAGTGTTGGAAAATATAAAATTTAAATATATTACACTAGATTTGTGGAGGAACCGGCGGCCGGGCGACGGCGACGGCGGGGGCGGGCGACGCCCACACATAACATAAATATATACAAAGTACAGAGCAGCGGAGTCCACCGTCCACCGTCGCAGGAATATTGTCGAACACGGCATATTGTAGTCCGACTGGCAACATGACGATCGGACTAATGAGTGTACATTCATGGTATTACATCAATAACTAAGCTTACATTCTAATATTACCTACTAAATAGTAATAAATAACATTGTGACCAAATCCAATGTATAATCAACCGGGGGGGGGGGGGGTTCTGTTGGGGCGGCGGGCTGACCTCCCGGCGAGGGCTGGCCCACAGCGATGGTGGACTCTACATACACCTAAGATTCCCTATTCGGCGTATCCTGGTTTCCTCATCCCATGATATTTTGCTTTACCGTTTAACAGCAGTCAGAGAACATAGATATTTAAGTTTTGAGAATTATCGGTGTATGGCACCGCTTCGGCCATTTTAGAAACCAGTCGCGAAAACTAAATGACGGCCGGGGATCGAACCGGAGCCCTGGAGGTGAGGGGCGGCGTGTTCCCCACTGCGCCGCCGACGCTCATGCGGTGAGGACTGGTATAATATTCCGGTATTGACAATATTCCTGTGATACGAACTGCCGTGCTCGTGCTCACCGTGTGCCTCGTACACGGCGCACCACTGACACGTCGCAGGTGCCTCCTGTGGGTCACGCTCGCTTGTTGCGGCCGACATGTCCGCGCTCCACACACACAAACAAACAAACCAACAAGGCGACCAAAACAAGAATAACAAGTTAAAACGCGACGCATTCCCGACCACATTTATATTAATGTACATTTAAATCTATAAACTCCGATCTGTATAATTACAATTTACTTATGACGTGTAGCGAGCGAGCGAGTGCAAGTGATTCCGGGACTCAGTTTTTGTGTAAATTGCCCATTTCCTTGCTGAGCGTACATTTTTTTCAAAATCTGTGAATTCAGTTCTGCATATCTCAAAAAGTATTGAATGGTCTCTTAGGAACGTTTTCTCGTAACTATAACGGGTAAGGTACCACCGGTCCTTACTGTCCCGTCTCAAAAATCCATCCTGTATTTAAGTAAATTGATGTAATACTTTGAATGTGCAGAGGGGCAGGTGCCGAGCGAAGAGAGCTGTTAGGTTGCTTCGCGGAGCACGGCATGCCATGCGCAGGGGCGGCGCGGCGGCGCGGCGGCGCGGCGGGCGGTGGCATCAACTTCCAAC
This sequence comes from Metalampra italica, assembly GCA_949699065.1. Taxonomy (NCBI): domain Eukaryota; kingdom Metazoa; phylum Arthropoda; class Insecta; order Lepidoptera; family Oecophoridae; genus Metalampra; species Metalampra italica. Next base: position 13,283,069 of record OX452971.1, on the reverse strand, counting down.
CTCCTTGGGTTGCTTGTTGCAGACCCGCGCCTCTATATGTCATCATTATCATATTCCTGCGACTTAAATAAACAACTGAGTGTGTGGCGTGCGCGTGCGCGTGCGCGTGCGCGTGCGTGCTGCCGGCCGGCCGGGGGCTCTCGAGCACGCGTCCCGCCCTCGCACGGACCAGCCTCGGCTGTACCACTTTTAAAAATAAGGTATTTGTCTTGACATTTATTATCGCACAAACGTCTTGGTGAAGTCGACTACGTTTTTGTGACAAACATACAGACGATGACAATTTAGACGAGCGGACGGCGTACATTGAACATAAGTATACTATTTAGTTTGAAACAATTAGGGCTTCTTACACCAGTTGCTGATAAAGCCCCAGATACCCTATATGCAGGTTATCTACCAGATACCCGTTTTTTTCGTTTTCACAGGTATCTGATTGCCTTATCTGTCCGATATACCGTCTTATAAACTTACAGCCAGATCAAGGGGCTGTTATTTCTTTATCTGTCGGATATGGATTGTTTTTTTTCGAATTTAACGCGGTAATACTTCAGTTTTGTGTTAACTTTTTATGATATATGGATTTATCACTGTTTCATTTATAAATAGTACATTACTGCCGCGGCCCGCAACAGAGGCATTGATGGATGAGCGTGTGAATGTAGGCCGAGGCGAAGCCGAGGCACACACACGTGAGTCCATCAATGCCTGGTTGAGGCCAAGGCTTGTATAATGCTATTCTCAAATAATGCGCGGAAATCCAAAAAATATCAAGTTTTATTAAAATTGTGAACCGTCTGCACTGAACGATCACGACATAGGGTTGTCACAATACTATCGGCAAATCAAAATACTTTTGGCCATATCTCCGGAACGGCTAGTGCTAGAACCATGTTCATGTACTCAAATGAAAGGGCTCGACGAGATCTAGTTGAATATAATATAAAATAAAATCAGCCTGTATATACAATTTTATATGAATATACAGGATGTTTTTTTAAATATTATATTCAGATAGATCTCGTCGAGCCTTTTCATTTGAGTACAAACACGAGGGGTCTAGTACTAGCCGTTCCGGAGATATGGCCAAAAGAGTGTTTTTTTTTCATTTGGCCATATCTCCGGAACGGCTAGTGCTAGACCCCTCGTGTTTGTACTCAAATGAAAGGGCTCGACGAGATCTATCTGAATATAATATAAAAAAACACCCTGTATATTCATATAAAATTGTATATACAGGGTGTTTTTATATTATATTCAACTAGATCTCGTCGAGACCTTTCATTTGAGTACAAACACGAGGGGTCTAGTATTAGCCGTTCCGGAGATATGGCCAAATGAAAAAAAAAACACTCTTTTGGCCATATCTCCGGAACAGCTGGTGCTAGACCCTTGTTCATGGTACTCAAATGAAAGGGCTCGATGAGATCTATCTGAATATAATATAAAAAAAACATCCTGTATATATAATTTTTTATTCAACAATTTCCGCGCATTATTTGAGAAAGTGCTATACAAGCCTGCAATCAATGTAATTTCATGCATCATTCGAAATTTAAATAAAACTTTTGCTATGTTACCTCCGTGGTTGCTATGGTTACACGACAGATATGAATTAATATGGTCATTATTTGACCGCTAGGCACGACAGATATGGATTAAATAGAAACGCAACAATGAATTGAACTGAAGAACTGAATTGAATGAACGGAATGTTCGAATTCCCCGGTAAATCGATGACAGTTTAGCTGCCCGATATTTTAACAGAGACTTGAGTGGTGAAAACGGAAAATATTATCCGACAGCTTTATCCGATAGATTACGTTATCTGTCCGTTTTCTATCTGTAACAATATCAGCAACTGGTGTAAGAAGCCCTTAAAATTATGGAACTAGGTAGGTACATTATTTTCAAAAGTTGTATACCAAAAGGTGTTCCATTCGAGGAGTGGAAGCGACCCCTGCTCGCGAGCCCGACGCTCGTGCCCATGCCGTACAACAGCTCACGCCGGTGTGCTCCAGCACAAGTGCATCTATCATATTATTATCATGGATCAGCCTAGTACTCCGACCTAAACCTTTCGATGCTCATTGCTGACCAACATGTGGCGGTGGCGGTGCGTCTGTCCGCGCCGACCGCGCCGCCCGCGCCGCCCGCCGCCCCCGCGCCGCCCCTGTGTCGTGGCACCGATCAACATAACCACAGTGGTGCGACGCCACGATACTTACATAATATTCGCTTCTCATAAAAATCTTATAATAATATGTCTAACCTCATTAAATAGATTTATTTACTTACCGAAAACTAAGTTTTCGCTTATTAATTTATTTAGACAAGAAACATTAAGTAGTGTATTCCACTTGTGGAGTGTGTGTGTGTGTGTGTGTGTGCACCGAGGCGCCGGGGCCTAGCGGCGGCGCGCGCCGGGGGATCAGCTGGCGGCGAGCAGCACGTGTCGCAGGCGCGCGTGCAGCGCGGCCGCCGCCAGCAGCGCGGCGATGCAGCGCGAGCTGTCCGACAGCCCCGCCGAGCCCGTCTGCATGGCCGCCGGCCGCTCGCCTGCAAGCAAGCAAGCAAACAAGCACGGTCAGTGGTGTGCTGTGGGTGGGGTTGGGGGCAGGGGAGCGCGCACCGACCGTTGAGCACGTGCACGCGCACGGAGGCGAGCTCGGCGTTGGAGGGCGCGCACGAGTAGCGGCCGGAGTCTGCGGGCGCGGCCGCCTGCACCAGCAGGTACGACGTGGTGGCCGGGCCCTTCTCGGTGACCACCGACACGCCGCCGCGCGCGCTGTCGTACGATATCACCTGCTTCACACACACACACAACACACACTTCAGTCAATTACATCAATAACATCAACACTATCCATCAACCTAGCCTCGTGACGTTCATAAAATGTGACAAAAATCAACCGATCAAAGTCATGCATGCGATGTGATGCGTGTCATGTCCAGGAGAGAGGTGGGGTAGACGCATCGTGCATCGGTTGGTTGAGCAATAGTTGGCATGGGGAGCTCACCTCGTCCTCGTGGTACCAGAAGATGTACGCGGGCGGCTCGGGGCTGAACTGGATGAGGCAGGTGAGGTTGATGGTGGAGCCGATGTCCACGTGCAGGTCGGGCCCGCCCAGGATGCGCGCGCTCGGCACTGCAACCGACCAACACGACATGCGCCCTTAGCAACGTTCGTTCGGTGCGACCTGGACGAGTAGGTCAGTTTGCGCCACAACACGCACGTGTTGCATATAAATACTCACTCACACCTATACAACAAAATACATAAGTAATATACATTTTTATAGGATAACTAAATAAAAGAGACCACCATCACAAAGTTAAGTGACTGACGACCGTAATTAAATAAAAGTTTTATTTAGGTATTAGTTTTACTCGCTTGTACACCATCAATTATAAGGGCTGTCCGAGTGTGTGGGCTCGGCCAGGGAGAGGCGCCTCGGTGGGGGCCGGGGGGGGGGGGGGGGGGGGCTGGCTCCCCGCTGGGAGCTTATAATTTCTCTCGCCTGCTCTCAACGTAAGCTTCATATTAATTGGTCAGCAATTTGAATAAAATAAAGAATGCAATGTACTTTGTGCGGCTTGGCCTGGCCGTGGCAGCGTGTGTCAGCAGTGCGTGCTGCGCCCTCCCGCGCCGCGACTCGCTCACTACCACAGATTACTTTTTCCGTGTTCTGTGCTCACTACCTTATCGCCACAATATTTTCTCGTTTGTTTTGTCGTGCCACTGATGCGGTGTGTGGATTAGTACATTGTGCATTAAGGGTAATAAGTAGGGTATTATTAACAAGAGTCTGTTAGAAAGGCTTTTAATGACTCGAGTTTGTTTACCCTTACTCCGCGGGGACTATTATTTCAGACGCTCATTCAATTTCAAGAAATGGTTCATTGATTCGATCATCCGAATAAAACTTTCAAGGTTTTGAACATCTCTATGTAGCACACATAGGACTTTAAACTAAACACTGTCAGCGATGTGCAAACAATTTGTGACTATATTCATTCAGCCGTCAAGAAATTTCGTGGAGACGAAGTTTCGACGACATAAAAAAACCATGTTTGATTTAAAACTTCCTTAGTGTGGAATGTCATACCTGTTTGCTATAAAGTTCTTTGCCTTCGAGTGAACGACATTTTTTAAAACTAAACATTACAGCCCTAGAGGTATCATCATTGTCATTATTCCCGCGGGTATAATATTTTTATTTTTTTATTTTATTTTATTTGGAACACTTACAGCTAATATTTACGACTACATACAATACTTAAATATCTCTTAGCCATTGATTAGTGTCCACAGCTAAATTGCGACACGCTAATAGGCTCTTGAAAAAATTAAAGAAATTAACAAACAAAAATGTAAAAAACAAAACAATTATAATAAAAACACTGCGCTAGCGGGGTGGGGGATCAAAAAACTTGTTAGTTACAAGCCGCTTGATTGTCGATGTACTAGAGTTAAATATATCTAACGCTGGATGCTCTAATACTAAGTCGTTTAGTTGCGCGCTGGTTCTGCAGAGAAAAGAGTTTTTCCTATAATTAGTGCCGGCAGAAGGAACAAGCAATGGTCGAAAACTACGTAGTTGCCTGGCAGGAACGCAGAAGTTTATTTTACGCAGAAGCTGAGGAGAGTCAATGTGACCACTCAATATTTTTCTGAAATATACCATATCAGCTATGCTTCTGCGCATCTCCAGAGGTAGGAAATGGTATCTTTTGCATCTAGCATCGTAATCTACATCAATACGCTTACATTTGAACTGTAAATAACGAAGGAAACGTTTTTGAATCGATTCAATTCTCTTGATATAAATATCATAACATGGACTCCACACTTGTGAAGCATACTCGAGGGTACTACGGACAAAGGAACAGTAAAGGATCTTGATAGCTTTAAGATTATTGAGTTTCACACAAGACCGTATTACAAAGCCAAGAGCCTTGTATGCCTTTTTTACCATATAGTCAATATGTTCATCAAAAATAAGTTTGGGATCATGAATAACTCCAAGGTCTTTCATACGATCTACATTATTAAGCTGTTGGTAAAGAAGTTCATAGTTGAATTTTATGACGTGTGTTTTACGGGTGAACACCATCGAATAACATTTTGAGACGTTGAGGTCTAACTTGTTGTCATGACAATATTTTTCAAATCTAGCTAAATCGTCTATAAGCTAAATCGTTATAGGCCATTGTGCTTCTGTATGCATGCATATAATAAGACCCTTAACGAGCAAGTGTGATGAAACATAATAATAAGTTCGCAGGCGATGCGGGGCCGGGCGGGGCGGGGGATCGGACGCTGTTATTGAATTTCCAATTTTTGTGCTCTCGGTTTTATTTGTAGTTTGAAGCGGCGGCGGCGGCGGCGCCGCGGGGACGCGCCGCCGCGCCGCGCCGCTTTATTTGTTTTCTCGACGGAAACTGTAGTACCGGTGACATGCACCGTGTAGGTACTAGTAATTGTAGAGGTGGCCGCACTTGTGTGTATGTTCAGTGACGGTAGACACAGTAACAGGCACAGCCCGCCCCCTACACTACCCGCACGGTGTGCTCCGGCCGTTGGTGAGTCGGCGCTGGCGGTAGGTGGTTGATGACTCTTTAGGATTCCCTGAGATATTTAATTCTATGAAAACCAACGACATAGTATTTCGTTGATGAAAACAGATAACTGGGTGTGTTTGTTTTTAAGAATGTGTGACATGCGGCGAGGGAACAAGTGGAGCGGCCGCTCGCCGCTCGCGTCGCGTCGCGTCGCCGTCCACTAAACAGCTTAGTTGACGCTCGCTCGCTAAATGTGTGCCACGGGGTGTGTGCGGGCGGGTGGGGAGGGTGTCCGCACTGTGCGGCCCGCCGGCGCCGCGCCGCGCGCCGCGCGCCGCGCGCCGGGCTGCAGCGCGCCAGCCGACTCACGTACAATGAAATAATACAAAAAATAAGTCTCGGTCTCAATTAGCGCCCCGGCAGCTTCGAATCGAAAACTGACTTCTTGATTTTTTTTAATACTCAAGTCTTCGTTCAAAAGACGCGCTCGACTTGACTCGAGACTTCGAGCCTATGAGCGCTCTGAGTCCTGAATAAAATGACAAGTTAGGTGTCAAGCCCCTGATTTGTATGACGCCTCTGCAATGTGTACAGAGACTACAGAGTGCAGAGTTACCATAGAATAGGTGACACCTACAACACCTAGCAGTCATTGTAGGGCGTGACTCGGTGCGTCGCGGTCGCGTCTCGGCGTCGCTTCGGACGAGTGTCGCTTCTATAAGCTATCTCTTTGGCGGCGGGACGGACGACATGAGACAATCTAATAAACCCTCTGCCGCGAGTGCACAGCCCCCCCCCCCCCCCCCCCGCTCCCCCCCCCACACCCGCCGGCTGGCGTCTGACAGGTCCTCCGCTGCACAAATATGTGCTACGCTCGTAGCTCGTAGCGCGTAGAGGTGGCCCCTGCAGTGGCATATTCTATCAAACCCAAACATCCCTCGAATAAACAGTACAGTACATGGCATGAATAATAATGTAAGACTCTACGGCGTGCTGGAAGACTCCTTGAAGAAAATTGGAAAATCCGGCGGAGGACCTGAGGTCCCGGCAACAGGATTCACAATACGACACCGAATTACCTGAAAATTGCGCGTATCTAGAATTTTTCTTCAAAATTTTATATAAAGTTAATCATCGTAGCTTATAATTTTTTTAATTGGAGAAAGTTGAAGGTAGAAGTTGATGTTGGGTCGACCGCGGGCCCGAGCGGCCCCGGAGCCCGGAGCCCAGGACTCGTCAAATTGTAATTATGAAACTTTACAAACGTGGACGCTGTGCGCCCACCTTACATACCGTTATGTAAAGTTCCTTCATTCAACATAAGTAAATACTAGTAGTTCCGTGAGAACAGTAGACCTCGCCAGCCCTTATAAACCAAACCTAAAAGAAACCAACAAAAGTCAACTTTGGAAACAGAAAAAGTACCTACTAAAGTGACAAAAATTAGCACTTCAAAGCTTAATATTTCGCAAACGGATCCCTGAATCGAAAAATGTTTTTCCCACACCCGCGATATTTTTGAAAGACCCATCCAACGATACCCCACACCATGGATATCACGCGGAAAAAAATAATTTTCCATTTTACGTATGCAGTTCTATGAACATAATTTATTTTTTCAACTTTCTTAAGTCGATCCACTATTACTCAAAAACTAATAGAACCTACTTAGCCGTAATAGTTTTCCTTGTAACTACGTTATATATGCTACTGCCATGGATTTTTTCACATTTCCAGAAGCAACCGTTTAGCTGGCAGGGGGGGGGGACACGTGACTCTAACAAAAATTACCGCTTTAAAGCTTAATATTTCGCCAACGGATCCCTAAATCGAAAAAATGGTATTCACACACCAGCAATATTTTTGAAAGACCTATCCAACGATATCCCACACTATGGGATTCACAAGAAAAAAAAAGTTCACTCCCACTTTGCGAGTATGGTAGGTACTCTAAAAAAAATGTTTTTCAAAATTTTATTCTACTCATTTTGTAGGTTTAATTAATTTATACATATGCCAAATTTTCGTCAAAATCGGTTGAAAAATGCGACCTGTAGAGAATTACAGACAGACAGACAGACAGACAGCCGGACAAGAGCATTTTTGGCCAGTCTCGAAACGTAGACGCTTCGCTCGCTTCGCTCGCTCGGTCAATAAGAGTTTAGTCGGTAAGCTGCCACCGATTGAGGCTTCCACCTGCGATCAGCATATTACATAGATACAGCCGTTGGATACAGCATTTCATATCAAAATTGAAATAAAAAAAACTTTCGATCCATTGCACATAAATTTACACATTTACATTGACTACTGCCTCTCTTTCATAATGTATCTCAACCGCGGGTTAGCTGGAAGAGATTTCATAGAAATAAGCTTAACCCTTTGTATAATTCTCTGTTCTTTTGTATTGTTTTTATTGTCTGTGTGTACAATAAAGTATTAAAAAAAAAACGATTGTAGTCCAAAACGTTACGATTTATTAAAAACCTGTACCTTAGTACGTACTTAGTGTAGGTTGGAGATGGACGCAACTGCAGGGCGAGACGCGCATAACGCGAGTGATTTACAAAAAAGCCCTGTTTTCCTGTGCCTGTATTTCATTCACTATTGTTGGTGCATCTGTGTAATATTATTATGATCGAAAGTTTCGGAGCGAAGGTGGAAAACTATATAAATAGGTGTGCACTTGCGATGTCGTGCTTGCCTGCTTGCCTGCTTGCTTGCTTGCTTGCTTGCACGATGGACGCATGATCTCACGGCGGTGGAGGGGGAGGGGGTGGTCACCTGTGCGCCCCGCGCGTACACATAGGTACCGAGGTATGCACAGGGTGTAAAGATCAACTTGACTGGCTTCAAACTGCAACGTTTTCCCACTTTGTAGCGGGTCACAGAGCTCAGTCACACAGCTAGTGGCCAGAAAGGAAATATTTTTCAGATTGGACATTATTACAGTAAATCTGTATAATTATTATTATAGTACATTTTAGACTTTCGCGCTTTGTATTCATAATTATATAATTATTTACGGGTCTTACACACGAATAAGTTTTATTTACCTTGCCCGACGTTTCGACCAAGTTACACTGGCCGTGGTCACGAGCTGACTGGAGAGGCGAGCTGTCATTGTTGATCGCTGTGAGTAGTTTCTGAAACTACCCTCTGCTGATCTTGTATTATTGGAAAGTCTCGGCCCACAACACTCACGGTATCCGCGGGTGTATTCGACAAGGTAAATAAAACTATTTCGTGTGTAAGACCCGTAAATAATTATATAATTATTATTATATTAATTTATTATTATGTAAGTTATGTATAATAATACATAACCAACAACAACCTACTTGAGATTTTTTTAATGGTCAGCGCCGCGGGAGTTTGAAGAAACAATGAGGATTTACGGCTCGTTGCTCTACACTATTGATGGAATACATTGACACTGACACCAAAAGTAAGACTAAGATGTTTGTAAGTTAATTTGTGAAGGCAAAAAATGAAGCACTCAGTATAAGTACATTAGAATGATCCCGGTCTAGCTGTAGGTACTCAGAGCTTATTAGATAAACTCACTCAGGTGTCGCTCCGCTCTGACAGCACGCACGTGGCGACACACACACACGCACGCACGCACACACACACACACACACACACACACACACACACCATGAGTGTGTGCGCGTCGCACAGTGGGACCTCTGTACCTACATCTCTTCAGAATCCCATTTTACATCATCATTTCTCAGGTAATTTTATTTTTATGCATGTAGTCTAACAAATATATTTTGACGTGAAACTGCATTTGAACCGTATCTAGAAGATTCTCTCTAGCTTTCGGCGGCCCGGCATTGCCAAGATTTTTTTTTAAATGTGGAAGCTTGCTTGGCGTTTAGTGTTTAAGTTGATTGTTCACTTTGTAATGTAGCTGTAAGCTCCGCAAAGTCTTTTTATTCTTATTCTTAGACGGTGGTGGCGGTCCCTGCACCGACTCCACGAAAACGGGAGTTTTGTGCAATTCCCCCGGACCGTCAGTCCAGCCATCCCAGCTCCTTGAAGTAGTGGAGTAGGGCTTCTGGCCGACGGCAGCACTGTTGCAGGTTGCTCGTTGCCGAGAGGTCGGGATCTATTGCCAGGCCCGTTTCGGATCTGAATTCCTGTGTTGCGGGACAGTGAAGCACCGCATGCTCCACCGTCTCGCTCTCCTGCAGACAGCCCCTGCACAGGGGGCTGTCTGTGATGCCCAAATTGTGCATGTGTTTGTTCAGGTTACAATGCCCTGTTATAACTCCGCAAAGTCATGAAATAAAATAAAATACTAGTTTCACGTGGAAAATTATTTTGTTAAAACATACACACTTTTAGATTTAATGTTTATTTTTATACATACTTTGTACTATAATACTTTAATAGTTAATAATCTATACATATAATAAAATCGTAATGGCCAAAAAGTCTGTACATTGAATATATTCGAAAAAAAACCAACCAGGGCGACTTAAAATGAGTAACTGAACATGTTAGAACAGTTTTTAAAATTTTTGTCTGTCTGTCTGTTTGTTTGAACGCGCATCACGCCTAAACCGCTGAACGGATTTTGACGAAACTTTGTATAGTGACAGTGTATATCCCGGAATAACATAATAAACCACAAAAATCTCGAAAATTTGCCGAGGAATAACAACTAGCAATAAAAAACTCTCATTTGCTAAAATTTGTATGAACTTACAGGTCAGAGTAGCCTGGTTATTATAGAAAGTGTTACAAGTGAGCCCTGTTCAAAGGATAGGGCTACTCTGCAAACTACCATAGGTTTTTCATTATAAACCCTGACTGACTGACATACAGGATGTAACAAAATCCCTATATTGACCGGTTACAGGGGCTCTCGGTATCGAATACCTACTAATTTGTTTTCTACAGTGACTGGCCGTTGGCTTAGTTGATGGTGAGTGGTAGCCACGGGTGGTGACCCTGCCTTCTGAGCTAAAGGTTTTGGGTTCATTCCCGCCCGGGGCCAACATTTGTGTTCGCGCGTTTGTTCGTGCGTTTGTACGCGCGTTTGGTTGGTTGGTTCGCGCGTTTGTTCGCGCGTTTTGCGCGTTTGTTGGTTGCGGGTTGTTCGCGCGTTTGGTTGGTTGGTTATTTGGTTGGTTTGTTCGCGCGTTTCGCGCGTTTGTTCGCGCATTTGTTTGCGCGTTTGGTTGGTTTTGGTTATTTGGTTGGTTTGTTCGCGGGTTTCGCGTTTGTTCGCGCGTTTCGCGCGTTTGTTCGCGCGTTTTGTTGGTTGGTTGGTTATTTGGTTGGTTCGCGCGTTTGTTCGCGCGTTTCGTGCGTTTATTGGTTGCGGGTTTGTTTGCGTATTTGGTTGGTTATTTGGTTGCTTTGTTCGCGCGTTTCGCGCGTTTGTACGCGAGTTTCGCGCGATTGTTCGCGCGTTTGTGTGCGCCTTTGGTTTGTTGGTTGGTTATTTGGTTGGTTTGTTCGCGCGTTTCGCGTTTGTTCGCGTGTTTCGCGCGTTTGTTCGCGCGTTTCGCGCATCTGTTCGCGCGTTTCGCGCGTTTGTTCGCGCTTTTTGCGCGTTTGATCGCTTGGTAGGTTAGTTGATTTGTTCACGCGTATCGCGCGTTTGTTCGCGCGTTTGTGTGCGCCTTTGGTTTGTTGGTTGGTTATTTGGTTGGTTTGTTCGCGCGGATCGCGTTTGTTCGCGCGTTTGTTCGCGCGTTTCGGCGTTTGTTCGCGCTTTTTGCGCGTTTGATCGCTTGGTAGGTTAGTTGGTTTGTTCGCGCGTTTCGCGCGTTTGTTTGCGCCTTTGGTTTGTTGGTTGGTTATTTTGTTGGTTTGTCGCGCGTTTCGCGTTTGTTCGCGCGTTTCACGCGTTTGTTCGCGCGTTTCGCGCGTTTGTTTACGCGTTTCGCGCGTTTGATCGCTTGGTAGGTTAGTTGGTCTGTTCGCGCGTTTCGCGCGTTTGTTCGGGTTTGTTGGTTGCGGGTTTGTTCGCGCGTTTGTTCGCATAATTTTATTGTAACTAGACGCTGTCTGAGTATAGGAGAGATAGCTATACCTACTTCCAAAATCCACGCATACGAAGTTGCGGGCAATAGCTAGTATGAAATAATTCTATTTAGTAAGTGATATAATTTTCATCCGCAAAATCTTGCACTGGTCCTAGTGTGCGTCGCGTCTACGCTTACATTATCTACAGGAGTTCGCTGAATGCTGGATCAAGTTTAATTAGTGTTTTAAGACGGATTTTCATTCCGAGTCACGAGTGGCAGTCCATTGAGTTGGCGAGATATTAATTTATTTGTAGCGCCCGCGCGCGCGACGACACTCCCCACTTATATGAAAGCACCCTTGTCCAGACAATTCCACTCCACCTTGTTAATCCTTGCTCTCCAAATATTTTATTTTATTTTCATTTACACAAGTAAAGTGTAACAGCAGCGACGCTCCGTAGCTCCTCACTCTAAAATCTGTGTCATGGCCAAAAGGTTAAGATCTACGAGAATTAGCAATAAATTCGTCTTTTTTTTCTTGAATTGCGTACAAAAAAGTTAAAAAAAACTGTAAAAACTAACAGTATTGCTCACTCTCGGTCGGCTCGTCAAATAACGTTTCTCAATAATGGTAAGAATAAGGAGCTTTTTAGTTCCGGAAACGGAAGCCTGTTACCGCAGTGTCGTTCCGGATGCAATGCTGTACGCCGTACGCCGTACGCGGTGAACACGTGCGACGAACTACGACCACAATAAACGGAAAAACAGATTTGAATAAGTGACGGTCTATTGTGTGGGGAAGGAAACGGCAAAATATCCTCAAGAACATAAACAGTATTATATTTTAAGAGATCGTCGACCCAGGAGGGCGCTACAGCATTTTACGAAACCTACTAAATGGTAAGAGGACCAAATGGGCAATAAGCGTGTTTTGTAGACAACGCGAAGTGGCAGAATGCGACGAGAGGCATTGCTTGAATTGGCCTTAGCTCACAATTCTTTCTTACTAAGTATTGACTGAAATAAGTTTATATTTTTAAGTTTGTAAGATTTACTTCTAATCTTAGTAATTCTAATTTCTAATTTTAGTGAGAGTTTGCTTTTAATTCGGATTGTATATTATACGACGTAAAAATACACGCTGAAAGATAAAAACAAATAATTGTCCTTACTGCGCAAAGTTAGAAAACGGTCTGTCGTCTTGCCTCGTGACTCGTGTGCAATCAAATTCTTAAATTCCCGTCCGACGGAACGTAACTCAGTATGTAATAAATATCCAATATCCGTACGTGCAGCTTCCTGCACTCCGCTCAAAGCGGACTCATCGATATGAACAGATCAAACGCGCAGAGGATGTGAAGCCATAGCGGGAACTTAACTACCTTTACTATTAAAGGTAGCAAATTTTACTCAAAGGAAATATGCTTTTATTTTTAAAAAGAAGTAAAACTGCATTCAAAGATTTTTTAAAAGTCGCTTGTCTCAGCCGGGAATCGAACCGACATAAACGTGAAATTCCCTTTCAAATTGCGCGGTGATTTATCACGACCGGTCAGGACGGGAAGTCTGAAACTATACAAAGAGTTTGTTCTACCAAGAAACCTCAGCGTCGATTTTAAATTTATGGAAAACTACAATAGCGTAATGCAGTAGCCACTACCATAAATGACTGATATGAGTCGAGATAGCTCGTACGTAGCTAGATCGTCTGTAGTTAATCTCACTTTTCAGAAAGAAATCTGGCACAGCACCGTTCGATGACACCATGATACTAGTAAAACGCCTTAATTTTATCACGAGAGCAGATCGAATTCTTTTCAATGTACTTTTTATTGCAAGAAGCTATTTGTTAAGGTAATTCTGGAAGTGTCGTCATTTATATACCTTATTGTTGGTCGTCGGTCATTGTAGAGGTAGTTCTAAGCTGTACCGCAAGCAAATACCGCTGTGGTAGCGTACCGCGAGGGTAGGGCGTGCGCGGGGGTGCGCGCGGGGGCGGGGCGGGGGGCATCGGGATAGATGCACTGGTGAGGCTGAGTTATCGGCGCCATCCGTTGGGCTCAGCTCGAGCGGGGCGGGGCGATACGTTACACGGTCACTAATGCCATGGAACTGGTGCTGTACATCATCATTACCTACTACCAACGTGGCACTCGCTTCATTGTTGGATAACAGTAACCGCCACTTATCAGTAAGTGCCGTAACCGGCCGGTTTATTAAATAACATAATTATCATGACTTTATTGTATGGTCGCAGTTAATGCAATAAGTCGTACGACAAAAATTGAATTATGATTTATGAGTGAACAGCGACAATTAAATAAAAAAAAAAGAACTGTCATGACTTTTGCATTATTCACTCAAAACACGGGTGTCACTCGCGCACACTGTTGCTTGGTTGTGACGCGTCAACCCGCTGCACATGTATAGTATCGGTGCGGCTTTACATCGGTAAGACTCGCCCTTGAGCTGCCTCCAATGCGGGGCGCCCCCCCACACGCGACATTAGCCCCCTACCCTCTTCTGCCAAAGCCACATTGCCGCTAAATTAACTTATAGAAGTATGAGCTCCGAGAGCTGCAAAGTGCGCACAGAGGAATGCATGTTGTGGGCTTTATAATATGACCGGGAACGCGCTGCGATCAAATCTGCACTATTCATGTTGGAAATAAATCGTCACGCTTTGGAATTATTTCAATCGAATTGGTCACACAAGTTGGAGATATTTGTTGTAGTCGAGATCGCCTGTTCAGCTGGAGGAAGGGGAACGGAACCTGAGTGTGTGACATGAGGGTCGCGACCCTCGCCAGGCACCGCGCCGCGTGGAGTCTCCACACTCGCTATACGCGCGTGCGCCGCAGAGTAGGCCGAGGTGAACAATTCGGAGGTGCTGTTCACAGCCCGCCCCCAGCAGCACATAACCAAACATTACTTAGTACTGACAACAAATAAAACTGCGTTTCGATCGTCAATGAGAGCGAATACACTGATATGTGGTGAGCGGCAGTCGCCCGTCAGATGTCGCATGCCGTGTCTATTGGGGGTTGTCTGTGGGTTGCGGGTTGCAGCGGCGCGCTGCGATTGGCTATTTATTGGTCGCGCCGAGTGGAGTCATAGCTTTACATAACCACCGGCGCGGCGTGTCACGAGTCACGACACTGAGCAGCCAAACAAACAACCGACAAGTTGGAGCGATGTGGCGCGTGACGGGAATGTTTCGGAGAGAGGGGGGCCGGGTGTAGGGGGGGGGGGGGGGGGGATACGGAAATCCGGCTGTGAGGTAAAGGAAATAGCTTCCAGGTGGGCGTCGGAACGAGATCAGCGCTGCGGTCGCGCGACAACATTTTTTCTTTTACCTCCCGGAATACTGGGGTGCGGCCACGTGGTTCGACAACGTGGTCCGACAGCCGAACCAAGTGGAATTTTGATTCCTCGTGGTCCGACATGTCGAACCAAGAGGATTTTGATATTCCACTTGGTTCGACTGTCGGACCAAGAGGATTTTTAAAATTCTGAGTATAACCCTATAGTCCTTTTACGGTTGTAAACAGAAATGTATGAAATTGTATAGGTACACGTACACTTATCAATTTAGATTTCAATTAACTCTCGTGGGATGTCCATGTCAGTGAAGTAAGTCGGAAAGTTCACTTCTCTTTCCACACGTTCAAATAAAATGTCTCCAAAATGTCTTGCCTTTGGAAACTAAATATATGTGAGGCATAATCTCTCAGTTTGCCCACTTGCTGACGCTTGCTGCCTAAATAAACTTGGTAGTATAGCCTTCAAAATATCTGTATCGGCTACATTTTTGGACTACGTAAGTAGTTAATAAATTAATATAGAATGTGAGGCGAATTGCTAACAGATAGAATTATTTCCGCGATGAATAAATGTTTTTTTTTTCAGGCAAAATTCATTTATTTATTGACTTATTTCATTGTTCCTCGAGAGTTCCACGTGACGGGTCGCGGCGGCGCGAGTCGTGCCCCGAGCTCCGGCCGCCGGGCTCTCTGCCGTCACTCAACAAATTACACGGTTTCTTGACGTCAAAGGCCGCATTTCTCTCTCAAAAAAGTAGTTGTACAACCAAATTGTTAAATGCTTTTTGATGTCAAGTGTCAATACCGCACCTGGGTGTTGGAACGCTTTGCTGTGAGATTCTCTCGCTGAGAAGGCACGTATACGATAAGAATTTGTGCAATTTCGCGTTGTTCGCGAGACACCTGCCGCCCCGAGCGCCGCGAGCGTCCCGAGCGTCCCGAGCGCCGCGAGCCGAGCAGCTCGTGACTCCGCATTCCTCCCTCGACAAAATGCTACGTTGTTAGATTTTACACTTCTCGTCGGAACCACAAGGCCTGAATTAAAAGCACATTCTTGTCGGTGAAATTCATGAATCCCACTAATCCCAGTACTATATAAAAGCGACAGTTTGAACGTTTGTTCGCGTCGCGCCGTAACGGCTGAACGGATTCTAATGAATCTTGCTGCACAGATATCCTGGATAACATGCAGGACTGATACTTTTTACAGTAGTCTTACACAAGGTATATTTGTACTGTAACAAAAGGAATTCTCCTAATAGTTTCAAATCATAGTTCTCCAAAGAAAATACGATACGTTACATATTTCCCGTTATGTTATTACTGGATCAAATTTCATCAAAATCCGTCAGTAGTTGTATCGTCGTTGAGCGACAAAGAAACATCTTACAGAATGTAATGAAGTCATAAATATGTGTTTATTCGAGAGATGCGTCGGCGCCGGCGCCGGGGGCAGCCCCCGCGTCGAGGCCGCCATGTTAATCGCGTTACGCTCCCGTCTAATAGCTGTACGTAGTGACACGCAGCGTGAAGCGCACGGGGCGTATGTAGTTGGTTCCATATCCGCTTGTGGCTCGCGCGCAGGCGCCGCCGGTCTTCAACAAGCATTGATGGATGTAAGATTGATTCGGATCAATCTATCGGAAGGACAGAGAGCTCGGCCGGCCGACCGGCTCCCGGTGTCGATAAAACGAGCGGGACCAGTAAAAAATGTTCCGAGGGATGGCGGCGCATCGATATACGTAACGACCAGCCATCCGAGAGGTCAGAAGCGTTTCGCATCAAACCTTATCTAGTTGGCGACTACACTTTTTACGTCGGTTCGCTCGGAGCCCTGACGCGTCACAGATACGCGGGTGTTGGATGCACAGAGCTCTGCTGCGACGCGAGTCCGTCCGGTTGTCGCGCTCCGGCCGTCAGTGGACTTAGACCCATCAGGCCCACCATTAATGGGGGTGATACGATACCGCCAGTCAGCTCGCAGCCGGCACGCACCAGCGGTGGGGAATAAGTAAAAAGTAAATTTCTAATAGCGAGTTTTTGTGTCCGTTTGTTTCTGATAATCGAAAAACTACTGAACCGCAATTGAAACTGAAATGAACATTATATAGAATTGCCTACAATGATCGGTCGACGAGCGATCCGAACCATTATCTCCCTCTTCCCCCCTACCGTACACATTTATTTGAGAATCATCTCCCAACAAATTATCTTCGGATAAATATAATTCGCACCGCGCAGCGAGTACAAGGAACTGATATGTAGGGGGGAGCCGATGGCGGGTCCAATTGCTTTACAAGTGGGCACAACCTACCTACGTATGATATTACAGACCGCGGTACGCAGAGGCGACCTAAAATAACGGAATGTAATAAGATATTCCGTTACAAAGGCATGAATATTGAACGGCGGCGGCGCCCGGGGGGCCCGAGGGGGCCCGGGGACGCCCGGGGCCCACCGTGCCCTGTCCAATATCGTTGTTGTCACCTGTAATATAATAATACCTGGCAAATCAATAGAAACTCTTAATAGCAGGAGTCGCGACCCCAACATGAGCAAGAACAATAGTTCTTTGCGGCCAGCTGTCGAGAACAGAGCGCTTTTGTATACAGCGGGCGGCCCGCTGTATACTAGACTAGCAAGATTGGCAATACAAACTATCGCATTTACAATATTAGTTGGTATTGGAATTAATCTAATTATAATAAGCTTCTGCTCCATGTTAAACTTAAATAAATGGAATGCCTGAATAATATGTAAGTGGACACAGTAGTTCGGAAGCCTTAGCTCTTAGCTTAGCTTAGCTCGCACGTACAACAATGTCTACCAAATGAACGACTCCGTACGTCGCAGCACTTTCGTAGCAGGGCTACGGAGCGGGTGTAATGAACGAACGAATGAATGTTCCGACCGAGTGCCCGCGCCCGCGGCCGCGGCCGGCGAGCAGTTCTGCCTCTGTAGTCGCACAGTAGTAATAGTATGATCACGAGTGTGTACGGCGAGGCAAGACGTCGTTCAATGTCACCGGTGTTCTGACAATGACAGTAAGTACATTTGTTGCCGCACCCAGCAGGTGGACGTTGAACATAGCTCTATGTGTGTACATTGTGTCGGTAGACATGGGTGTGTCCGTAGTACGAGGGCCGCACATAACTCGGGCAGAGGAAACCTGCACCACGCGTTGGGCATAACTTTGAAGAATATGTCATTATAGTCCTGCAGCTCGGTACACACGGCACGACTCGTTGTGCGATCTTTTTAACCTCCACATTAATTGGCCGACTGTAATAAATCGGTATCATTTTTGTATCGTCCCCCCCCCCCCTGCCCCCCTCTCCAAACTTCGGTAGCGGCTCTTAATATCAGAATGGATGGGTTTCAGTTAACAAGGTCCATTGTATAAAAGCTGTGTTCAGACGGACGGACGCGCGTCGTGCGGACACAATGTCACGGATATTGAATCCTCGCATATTCATTATTTATTTGTTATAATACAGTTCAATTAATATGACACTACAAAGCTGTAGAACACAAAATCCAACGTTTATTTGGGACATCGGTAATTTGTTTTACTATTCAAAATCATGTTTACTTTTTATCCTTGTTCAATTACCACAGCACTTTACTTAACTATAAAATGGTCTAACAGTAGTTGTAATATTTATATATGTTCATAGGCAATGGTCACTTACCGCATTTGAAGTATAATTAGTAACAGTAAACGCAACCAGGTTAGTATTGCACGAACAACAACAACAACAACAAGACAGCCTCGCTAGTCGCGCTGTGAGTCGCGCGCGCGACCAACACGGAAGTAGCATTAGTAGTTAGTAGTCGCCCAAACAAGCGCGGCGCGTTATATGTTAAGTGACGCACACGATAATGTTAGTGCAGCGAGGTGGTACGGGCGGCGCCAGAAGGGAGGTGTTTTTCGGGAAAGTTTTCGGCCCAGGACTTCAGACACTACATAATGAAACGCGACACAACTTTTGCCTTAGGTTTGCTTTTGTTAAGCATTATTGGAAAGTCGACTTTCGTAATTTGAATCATTTCCCAAGTAAGGATGGTTAAGGGCCCTCGTATTGGAATGACATGAAAGCAGAATGTCCAAAACTAAAGTGTCCCTAAAGCAGAAACTTTTGAGACGTTTTGTTTCTAGGACGCTCTGGTTTTAGATAATTCTGATCCGAAGGCGCGATACTACGGCATTAATGAAGACGAGGGGGTGTTAGGGGACCGGAGGGGGCAACGCACGCACACACACACACCTTCGTCCGAGAACATCCGCTGGTACATCTCGTCACAATCTGTGGACACACACACACCCGTCAGTTCACGTGTATACACACGTCGCGTACACAAACAAACAAGTACAGTGGACCCAGCGGCTCGGTGCCCCGGGAGACGTTGACATTTTTATTTGCACTCTCAATTTATGATTATTATAAAATTGATTAAAATTTTTAATTATTTTAGGTCTAGTTTAGAGGTCCGCCGCCGACGCGCCTAAGCACGGTCTAGTCACAGATAAAATTGTCCTTTGAAGTTTCAATTATGTTTTGTATAAAATTAATAACAACTGTGCTGAGATTTATTTTCAAATATAAAACATTTTAATTAAAAGTACATAAAGAGCATATTGAAAAATATTTTGCAAACCGTCTCGGTAAAAAAGAACCATTTCATTGAAACTTGGCACCCAGTCAATGTACCTCGCCTAATGTACAGTCTATGCACAGGGTGGTGCACATTCACTCACTGTAATCACAGAAATAATGGTTTCACTTGGTTTGCCGCCACCACCGACCGACACGCGTCGTGAGAACGTCGATCGTTCGGTCTCCACTGCGCGCTGCGCGCTCGGTGAAGTTTATATGTTAGGGCACTTTATGGATGTAAAACTAAACAATAAGTAGGCCACGAGTGCCACGGCCATGTTTGTTGTGGGGCAATCGGCCCACTCACTCACTGCTCGAATACCCATCTACACCGTTTCAGACCCACCGTGCCCTTGTTTCATTTCGGCCGCTACGCTCTGTCGTCAGGTTGCACAAATGCGCCCGCCCCGCATCGCGTTCGATCTCGGCCCGTTCACTGGGACAATACAACGGGGGCCTGGGCAGGCGCTTGGGCCTCAACGGACTAGACGAAAACGTCACTGCGTCTGTGTTTAGGTGAATGATTGCGCCGCGGGACGCGAGCTTCACCGGCTGTTATCGTGAGTGCAGGTCCTGTGAAGCCCTGGGCGGCGCGGCGCAGGCCTCGCGCTCAGCCACGACCGCCTCTGTTTACTCGTATATTAGTGTTATTTAAATATTATCATAGAAATTTTCAATAAAAAATATTTGCATCGGCCGCGGCGGGCGGCGGCGGGCGGGGCGCGGGCGGGGCGCGGGCGGGGCGCGGGCGCGGGGGTGGCGGTGTCCTTTTATCTGCGGATTTACAACAAATTGCTGTTTTGGAGGCAGCGGGGGTGAAGCGGGGGTGCGGCGGGGGTGCGGGCGAGATTAATTCAAAGCACGCCCGTCCGCCCCAATAAATATGTTAAAATGTTCCGTGACAATGGCTCGCTGGCTGCCGACTCGCGGCGCATTGTCGACTCGCCGATTGTGGGGATTGTTGCCGCGCGCGACGCACCTCCGCCAACAAACAAACAAACATGGCGGGCCGACACATGCAATCAATTGGAACATAAAATTGTAGCGAGGCAGTGGACTGCCTATGTACGGGGGGGGGGGGGGGGTCCATTGCCTGCTCGCTCCACACGTTCATTATTAGGAATAAAGAAGTACGCACTCGTAGATGCGAGCGGTACCATGGCGGGGCGATGCGGCCGGAGGTGCGATAACGGATATTGAAAACGAACACGAGTGGCAATAATTAGCTTGACCCATCGACTCGCTTCGACCGTAAAAAGGTTTTCTTACAACTAAACCCAATTTATTGAGGCTATATAGGTGGCAGCCCCCGGAGCGCCGGCGAGATTTTAATCAGCTCCCTGGGGCGGGTTTGCTTTTTGACATTTGAAGTAAAGTAGTAATAAAAAGCTTGAAGTGTCTCACCGACGACGTGCAGCGTGACGAAGTACGAGTTGACTGGCTGCGTGGAGACCTGGCACTCGTAGACGCCGGCGTCGCGCTGCTGCGCCCACTTGACGTGCAGCGTCCAGTCGTCCGAGTGCGGCGCGTGCGTGGCCTGGAAGCGCTGGTCCGACGTGTACGTGTACCCGCCCGCCGTCAGGATGTGCAGGTCGCGGTGCCGGATCCACGACACCTGCAACCGACCAACACACACACACCATGTTACTCGAGGTTACACGACAGACAACTAACAAGTAAGTTGATTGCGAGCTAACAGAGTAATAGGGGAATTACTACAATGATTTGTATGTTGTGTAATAAGGCTTCTAGAAACCTGTCTGGCAGACTAATTGGCATTATTTGGGTAAACACAATATGTCATAGATTTTTCCCAATTAGGAAATTCTTCCAGTCAATTTGAGAGTAACTGGAAGGATTAGTGTCTATTACACTAATCCTATACTATACGTATACAAATACAAAAATACGAAAAATACAAATTAGACGTAGTAACAAACTTTCATAATAAATACTATGTAAATATACCGAGATATACATAATTATGTATAAGAATCGTTGTGCAAACTTGAAGTAAAGTACATATTATACACAAATTACGAGTACCTACGTAAAGATAAATCCTACATTACAAACACACTAATATACCTACTCGGTATACACTCAAGTAATAATTCAGTAAGATGTAGGTACTGTTCAAATGTAATTGTGATCCAGGAGCCGGCGGCGGCTTCTACGTATAAATAGATTACACGACAGTGTACATACGAGTAGCGATACCCGTGACTTGAGGCACACAAATGAAACCATAAGTGAGTCCTCACGGTTATTTCGTTCACAAAAAGACTAGCTGTTCCCGCGGCTCTTTGCGCCGGGGAAAACACACTTTCTTATTGGACGTCAGAGCTATAGACAAACCTTTGTCCAAAATTTAAAAAAAAGTATAAATAATTCGACCTTTCAAAAACAATTTACATTTTTATCTACAGAACTTGACACCCATTTTGCCTTTGTCGGCGAAGTGGACAACCACGCATATTGTTAACATTGAACATTTTCACACTTAGAGTGGTGTCGTCACCGCGCCTCGCTGCTCGCTGCTCGCTGCCGACCGGCGACCCACCCTACAATAAACTGTATACCATATGTCAGCA
This sequence comes from Metalampra italica, assembly GCA_949699065.1. Classification (NCBI taxonomy): domain Eukaryota; kingdom Metazoa; phylum Arthropoda; class Insecta; order Lepidoptera; family Oecophoridae; genus Metalampra; species Metalampra italica. Next base: position 13,260,939 of record OX452971.1, on the reverse strand, counting down.
GCATGCTCTTACATACTATGTAATGTTATTAGCTTGGATGACAGCGGACGGATATTGCTTTAATAAAATGTCTTTATGTAAAGTTGGAGTTGTATTATAAAGTGAATACGGTACGGGACGTGCGCGGCAGCGGGACGTCTCGCTTCACATGTTGCTGTTTGATCACACCCCCGCCGTCCGCCCCCGCGCCGCCACTCCCAGAATGTCCAAATTTGTCGGAAAATTGTCCAAGTCCCAAAATATCCAACTTCCAAAATGTCTCAGTCCCAAAATGTGTGATCCAGTAGGTACCTACACGTCCGACATATTCTACTTTCGTCAGGTGTTGCAGCGCGACGCTGTCCGTCGCTTGCTGTGGTGTCGAATGTGCCCGGAAGAACTTATTCCTTCATGCAATTTGAAACATTATTAAAGACGACTATTAAAAGTCAGCGTAAAATAGTATGCGCTCTGCGTGAGGTCTGCTCAAACAAAGACAAGGGCATTCCGGTGGCGGGGTGATGCGGGGCGGGGCGGGGGGTGTCCGGCGCGCCGGGAAATGGAATCTAAATAAAAGTCAACAGCCTTTCTTCGGGACATTAAGACCGAGGATCCGGCCCGGCGCGGCCACGCGGCCCGCGGTTGTAAAATAGATATATGTATATATTGAGGGTACCTTTACAGCGAAGATGTTATGTTGTTTGTCTGTCCGTGTGTCCGGCAAATAACTCGAAAGACAGATTTAGCAGCAACATAAGTACAGTTCAGTATAAATGTTTTAATGAAAATTTTTTTTAAAGAGAAAACCTGAAATTGAAATCTAGGTATAAGTGAGCAGACTCTAATTATATTGTCTTTCCAGGATATAAGCTATCACTATACCAAGTTATATCAAAATCCGTTCAGCCGTATAGCGAGAGTGAGCAATTTCTTTTTGCATGTGTCGCTCGCCTCGCGACTGCAACGTGAAGGTATTTGACAAGTAGAGCGGCCGCCCTCCCGCGTGATCCCGCGCGGCCCGGGACGCGCGCGGCCGCCGCGGGATCCCGGGGCTCAGCGGGAACGAGCCGCGCTTACATTAGCTCCAGCCTCCGCCAAACACTTTCCGTTTCTATTTACATATTCCCATTTCGGGCATTTTTGCATTTCCCAAACAGTCGTATATTTTTACTGTTCAAACCTGTCCCCATGTCTCCGCATCTGATATTGAATAACTGGGGTATCACATGGATGGACCCCTAGAGGATAATTACTGAAATTATTGTATGTCCTTGTTCCAATAGACGACACTGACGCGGGTGACGCTCAGCAGCTCGCTCTCTGGTCATCGTAAGTTGTATCGTCATGCATGACCGGGTGGTCTGGTATCTTGCGTGAGTGTGCTGACTGCGCTGCGTGTTGTTACAGTCAGACGCGTGTGTGGGTGAGTTGTGGCGATAACTCATGTCGTAGTAGTAGTGCCACTGCGAGGCCACGCGAGTCAGTGCTTAGCACGGCGCAAACACGCCCAGTTGCTTATAATTATACACTGCCCAATAATGTCAAAGATTCATCATACTTTGTCCAGCGGTGGACGTCTTTCGGCTGATATGATCATGAATCCGCACAATGGATCTTTTTTATTCAACTGCATATTATGATCTTCAGTCTCCATCGACCCGTCGACGTCCGCAATCGGACGCAGTCTGCTCTGATGCATCACTAATCAGTTCTTCACTTCGTTACTCAATAATGTATAGTGTTGTGTAGTCCAACAAGGAATCCTTGTAAGGTCGTCCGGTCCGTCCGTGGCACAGCGCCATCACTTCTACACTTCTGTACCGAGAAGCATGAAAACTTTATCAATTTGAAGTAATATAAAGTTATAAATGTATTTTTAGGTGACACCATCCTATCCTACTAATATTATAAAGGCGAAAGTTTGTGAAGATGTTTGTTACTCTTTAACGCAAAAACTACCGAACAGATTTTGATGAAACTTGGTACAGTGATAGCTTACACCCTGGAATAACATATAGGCTACTTTTTAACGCGGACAAAGTCACTGGAAGTCCGCTAATACCCCCTAAGTAACAAAACGCCTACTTAGAGGACGCTGTTTCACAATGTACACGAAAAAAACATTTCTACGCGGGCGAAGCCACTTCGGTACTCGTGAAAAGAGTCAAATAGTTGCTTACGGTTTTACAGTCCACAGATAAGGTAAGTGATGTCATACATTGCCGATCGAAGGGGGGGGGGGGTGACTACTGACTACGTACGTGTGGGCTCCCTGTACAGTGTAGTCGCCGCTCCAACCATTTATCCGGCGACGGTACACCTCTATGAGATTACCCGCGCCCGGCTCACGGCGCCCTCCCCCCCCCACTCCCTCCCTCTCTCGACAACTATTTTGCATTGCATTCCTTGCTGTGTTTACACCCCCGCGCCCCCTCCACCCCCTACAAGGGGCAGGGGAGGTGACGTCAATCTACAGGAAGTGATACCATGGTACAATTAGCACAGAGGAAGTAATCCACGCAATAGAGATACTAAATACTGACTATTACCATAGAATACATAATAATACAGCTGGTATCACAAGCGGCACTCGCCTCTCCCCGACAGTGTACATACCGTCGCCCGCAAACTAGCACTTTACTTAGTGCGCATCGGGGTGTCGCCTTTCGCTGCAGGCGCGTGTGATTCGGCAAAGTTCGGCCGTGCTCGTTGCAGCTCGCTGCTGATAACCCTACATAGATACGCGCATACATACACACTATGAGAGGTGGGGGGTGTGTGTGTGTGTGCTGCTAATATCTTTCTATCATCCCTTTTTAAACGTTAAAAGTTTCAGTGACGAAAGTTCCGATCAAAAGCAGAGTCGCTGCAAGACTCGGGAGAGCGTCGCGGCGGGCGCGGGGCGGGGGCGGGGGCTTTGATCAAGAGTTTAGCGAAGCGACTCCAAGCAAACTCGTTCATTATACGTAAACATGCGCTCCTAAAACGCACCGGGGCCGCAATTACGGGCTCGCTGAAAATGGGAATGCGGCTGTGTGTGGTTCGGAGGTTGGGCGCCGCACCGTGCCGCACCGTGTACGGCGCGCGCGACGCTAATTGATATAAAGTACGGGCCGCGACACAAACAATCCATTAATTAGCCGACGACGCGTTTGTAGCGATTACTTCACTTGTACAGCGCAGCGCGAGGCGCTTCATTACCTACTAACAAACAGAAGTGACGTCAATGTACGTGTCAACAATGACGTCTTCGTGTCAGCACATTGACGACACAAAGTGGAGTGATTTGTCCAAATGGCTTTGTTTACATTTACACAAACATTTCATAAATCTCATGTTCGGTAGTGGCTTATATAGTTAACATCACTTATATTTGTGTTAAGTCGCCAATATGTACCATCTTACAATCCTCTTACAAGATGATAAGCAGGAGCGTTGGGATTTTAAATTAAATTCATTTATTTCGAAAAACTACTTTTATATTTTGACATAAATTAAATCATAAGTCAAGTCAAGTCTTAAATTAAATAATATAGTCATCATCACATAAACATGTCAAAATAAATAAATTCAAAAATGTCAAAACAACAAAAGTACAGTGTTTGTTTGATTTTGAGGAGTAGAACATGTTTAGTTTTACAACTTTTGTAAATAATGTAGTTTCATGATTTTAATTGTTTGAAAAACCGTTTACGTACCTATTCTCAATGTATTTTGTATATTTTTATTTGCAAACATTATTATTACAGATATATATCCAAAGCGATAAAGTTGAAGTCAAATTATTACAATTAAATTAAATTAAAACATTAAATATTGAGCAACATCCCGATAAATGTTGTAAATATTGTATAACATCCCGTCGTCTTGTGCTCGTCGGTCTGTCAACAACATGGCGCTAAAGTCACGAATTCACGACACACTGATTTCACCAATAAAGTTTTCGAAATTTCAATTTCAATTCATTCGTTGGAGCTTTATCAATGTCAATATACGGTCGTGGAACAAAAGTCGGTCCGCTCGAGAAGCACAATCAATGCCTAGAATTCCCGCTCTCGTGGACACCCGGTAGTACATTTAATTTTAATTTGGAAATATTGACATTTTGTTTGACACAACAGAAAATATTGAAACGCAATTGGAAATAATAAAATTACGTCAAAACATCAACAAAAACAATACATCTGGTATTTTAACATTTGTTCGCGATAGCATTCATAGTAATAAAAATTATAAACAATTTTCTAAAGTATAAGTACCCTTTATGTTAGAAAAGTCACTCCTCAAATAGATTATTTAATAACAATTTGAAAACGTATGTGTGTGTGTGTGTGTGTGTGTGTGTGTGTGTGCCGCAGTAATTTAGCTAAAATCCGCATTTGTCTAATTAGCTAGGCCTTTAAGTGAGGTTTCATTACGCGCTTAGCTAATTGCTCGGGCCTTCAGCTGGATCCCGCCTAAATGACTGCGGCGCCGGCGTACGGTCGGCCGCACGTCAGTGGAAACAAAACCAGTACAAACTGGTTTCTCACAGTATTGAAACTCCCTCATAGGCTAGGCCAGCTCAAGATCAAGTGTTTCCACTGACGTGCGGTCGACTGTACGTAGTCCGCCGTGGCTCGGGACTATGACGTTACGTACGTTCAGATAATTGTCGAGCTGACTGTACGATGTGATGCATCGACATCACAATATGCACTGGAATGCGTCGGTACATTATTGAAAGATCAACCAACAACAATTAGGATGTGTTCTATTGAGCTATTTGCTGTTTATTTAGTAGTGTAGTTACAACTACCATGAGTTGACGGCGTCGATACACGCTAATGACAATGTAAATACGTAATAGTGCCGTCTCTTTTCGACTAATAACGGAAGACAGAGAGGTATAGATATAGTTATTACGTAGTCGCTAGCGAGTGTTGACGTGTGGTGGGTGGTGTACGTAATGTACCGGTCGCAACTTGATTTTACGGTACAAACTTGATTTTAAAAGATGTGTTGCGGAAGTTTGTTGCGCCGCTTCTTCTTCCCAGCTCTATATAACACCTTGGAGGCGGTGGTAGATAAAAAATTGACGTTGTATAAATGTACCCAGTGTACTTACATGCAATAACATACTTTTGAATTTTGAATTTTGCAATGTACGGTGGACCGATGCACCGGCGTGACGCTCCGGTCATTATTATAGCCTCAGCTATTATTACACGACGTATCTAATAAATCCCATGAGCCGAAAGGCCCAATTACAGACGATACTACATGTGGTGTAATATCATGTGGAGTTCCCCTCCCCCTCCATAAAGCGTCCTCCAACCTCGTCACCCCTCTCGCGGCCGCCGAGGAGCTCACCAACAAACTTGTCCGACTGCAAAATGTTTGTATTTACTTGTTCGTTTTATATTTCGGACGCAGATTCGGCCACTCTCTCGATTGCGAAACAAGTTGTAATGGCGTCCAGGAGTGTTCCGTCCTGGACGCAATTCTAACTTGTTTCACAATTAAGTATTGGTAAATGGAAATATGTAATTGTAGCCGTCACATAAAGAAAATATTCTTAATGATTGTACTCAGTAATTACGTAATATGTGATCGATGAATATATTATCTTTTATTTATTATTAATTATTACTAGCTGTTTGTTATCTATTGTAATTACTGTATTTTTATGTTTGTTTCAATGTTAACTGGTGACTTGACCCACAAATCGCTCGCGATTTAGTTTTGGGCACCAGTCTCCCGCAATCTCTTACGTAATCTAAAATTGTACAAATACCTTTGTTTGTACCCTGTTACTGTAAGTTTGTGGGAGAAAATAAATGACTATTTGATTTGATTGATTGAATGTACTGAAATTGTACCTAATTCCCTTATTATTTTTTGCTAGTACATGCCGTGTGTTCGTCTGTAAAATTATTATGGGTGGAATGTATTTGTAACGAGGCTACGTAACAAGTTGGTAACGAGTGTCCGCGATGAAAACATTATGCATCAAGCGAACGTGCAAACACTATGATTGCGCTACGAGCCCGCTACGCGGCTACGAGCCGCTACGGGGCGTAGCAATCAAGCTACGCTGCGGTTTCGCTACGGGGGAATTTGTGGCGAAATGAACTTAGCGTTCCTTGTTGCCACGTACTGGAGCATTTTTATACCTGCTCTTATTTTCTTCATCATCATGATCAGCCTGCACCAGCCCACTGCTGGACATGACCTCCGCCTTGTGTCGCTCCATCTAGCCGGGTGGTGTCCCACACTACACATGCCCAGTGGTCTCCACTCGAGAACTCGTCTACACCAGCGGTTGTCGTTCTCCGACAGATGTGACCAGCCAGAGTGATTTTGAGTTGTGTCCACTGTCAGTGTCCACGTTTCGGCGCCGTACGTCATTTCGGATAGGACTGACTGAAGACTTTATTTACACTTTGACAATTTTTATTCACGGTATTTAGGACAACAATTATTAGTTGGAGATTTTTATACCTCGTCATGTTTCCTTTTAGACCATAGTCGCCTGACCCGCCAATCCAACGACCCACGGAACCCCCTAATATGGTCATTGATTGGAGAACTTTGGAAGGGAGATTTGAAGTTGGCAATTTTCATTTATATTTCTTCTATTTTCTCGTTTCCCTTCAAAAGTGAATGTTTCACATTACGGCGTCATTAAGGCTATTTTCATAATGTCCCGTCCCCCCCGGCCGGCCGGTCGCGGCACCGCGGGAGCGACCTTATTGCTGCGCGGTACGCACTGCATTTGCATGACAATGTGCCCCCCCCTCGGCCCCCCTCGCCAGCCCCATTCCGAGCTCAAGTCTTCCGCATATAATTGATGTTCCACGTGGAGAGTGCGCGCCACTTCCATCCACTACACCACTACCGGGACGCTTAGCACGGGACCTCGCAAACAATACGTCACGCAGCTTTTTTTATTATTATTATTGTGTTACTAATACAATACACCCGAACAGACTATCAGCTACAAGTAGAGATGGCCGCGCACGTCGGCGCGGGGCGGCCGGTTGTGGCGAGCTCGGCCGCGGCGGGGGTACCTACCTATACTACTACCAGTATGGCTATACGTCGATACATAACTCAATGTATTTTCGTATTTACAAGTATCAAATGTATGGGGGTGATCTCAGATTTAGTCAGGTACCACGGACAGGAGATAATGGCGGGTGTGGCCGGGGGTAGAGAGGGGGAGGGATGCTCCTTTCGGCGCGGCGAGGGGTCACAAAACGCACGTTCAGTCGTTCAACAAATATGCGGGCGGCGCGACACCCGCAAGATATTGTTTAGTGTTTTACCAAAGCGCCCGCGCCGATACATTTTCTTGGTTTCTACAACCTGTGTCGCAGTTTAAAAAAACCACCAGCATAATATTAGGTATGTGTAATAATAGAAATTTTAACTTAAAATTAAATAGCTGTTTCCGTAGTTTAAAATTTTTCAGATTGGACGTTTTATAAATTGGACATTTTTAGATTGGACATTATTATCGTACATCAACAAGCCGCGTCGTCGTCGTGCCGGCCGGTGCTGTCCGGTGCCGGCCGATGCTGTCCGGTGCCGGCCGGTGCTGTCCGGTGCTTGTTCTAAGAACTGACTAACCTATGATTTTTTTATATATTTTTTAATTTTCTAGTTTTCCTTCGTTTGTAAGAGAGTACCATATCTTCCTGTTTTGATTTCATCGTTTGGTGTCATCCCGTCGTGATACTATTTGTGCGAATGATTGATTGAATGTTTGTGAGTTTGCCAGTTTGCTGCTACGAGTATCACGCTACACCGGCTGAACGAACTTTGATGAAGCTTGGTACAGTGATAGCCTATATTCCGGAATAACACATAGAACATTAGGCGACTAAAAGTCAACACGAGCGAAGTACCATACATGAGTAGTTGTGAGGAGAATAATATTTATATCAAAATATTGTGTACCTATGTGAGGACGTTACTCATACAAATGTGTGTGAGCGAGTGTTCAGTATGGGCTATTATAGTGTTAGGTAGGTACCTGGGGGCGCTGGGGGGCGCTGGGGGGCGCTGGGGGGCGCGGGGGCTCCCATCAGTCAGCCTCCACAATATCGTAAGAGCTTGTGATTCCCGTATGTTTACTGTCTAAAGGGGAGAGTTACGTGAATAAAGTGTATGTTTGTTTAGTTAGCGATATTTGTATGAGTTTCAATCATCAACAGCCTATTAATGTCCCCACTGCTGGGGCTCAGGCCTACCCTCTCAACGAGGGCGTGCGGGCTATAGTCCACCAGGCCAGCCCAGTGCGGGTTGGCGGACTTCACATACGCCTAAGAATTTCTTCTTCGGCGTATGCAGGTTTCCTCACGATGTTTTCCTTCACCGTTTGAGAGCAGTCAGTAAATGTACTTATGTTTCGAGAAAAAACCCATTGGTACATGGCCCAGCTGGGGATCGAACTCCGGACCTTTCGATATGATAGGCCGCGTCTTATCCCCTACGCCACTGACGCTCTGTTTGAGTTTCATTACCTCATACATATTATATTTGTACCCGCCTGTATTACGACTTGTCCCTTCGGGCTTTTGACCAAGAGCATTATAATAAGGTCCTCGCTTTTGAGCCGGTGCTCCTGGTGACGCTATGGGCTATCTGTAGGTGCCATAGACACCGGCGGTGCACGACAGAGCGCCCCGAGAGGTTTGTTACATACACCCACCCTGTAATTGGAACCGCTCGCTCTGTGCCTCGCAACACCTCTCAGTGGAGCGTGTTACATTCTTGTAGTCTACATTACTGTCCATTTAGTCGTTAATAGCAGACAAATAACTTGTGTGAGAACTTTTTAAAATCTTAAATAACATAAACTAAACGTGAATTTACACCTAATCATAATGAAAACCGTGGAGGGTCCCCCCGCCGGGAGCGCGCCCAGAGGGCTGGCGGCATCAGCTCTCTGGTCGTTGGAAGCCTCCACACAAGAATTATGAATATGTTTTATGTACCACCGACCGCTTCCTAGGTGTTAGCGCAGGGAAGAAGCAAACCGTAACACGCTTTTAATAATCAAGTTTGTATAACAATTGTTCGTAAAAACTGTGCAACATTAATACCAGCCATCTTTGTCATTCAAATAATCGTCTATTTTAAAGTATGCTTTATAATAAACCATGTTTGGTCCCATTTTGCGATTGGACATTAGATGTATAGTTACTGTCAACAGTTGATAGCAATCACAATCATCTCTAAAGCAATGTTAGCCTAGCTTATCTTAATATACTGGCAACAATGAAATCAGCGTCCAATATTAGATGGAAACACAAAATTAATAGTACGTTTTAGTTGTGAATATTCCGTGATGACCCTGTTTGGTAAATAAATAGTTTGTGTGGTGGCAACACAGGGCGGGGTGCGGGACGCGGGGCGGGCGTGCGGTCAGCGAGAGATTAATCTCGCAGCCCTCCACGTAACCTTGTTGGCACGTACCACTGTTTGGATTACCGACCCAATAGTCGCGGACAAGCCGGCCGACGGCACAAGGTCACACACATACACGCTGCACTACATAAACCAAAGACAATACTTCTAACTTGTATAATGTCTTTGGTACACATATAGTCTTTTGGCGGACTAATGTGTCATGTTTGTCTGTTTTCCTTTAACCATGTAGTTTTCGGGTTTCAATGTATAAATACTTGTAGAAGTGTATAATTGGGCAAAAACCTAAAATATAAGTGTGTAACAACTCATTCAGTTCCTTCCAAAACGGTCTTGTAAATATTTGTTTCAGCTGTTATCACTTTTAACCGTTAAATGTGGTTTAAACTTTAACAAACTAAAAAAAAAACATGCAACTAGCTAGACCATGATTACGGCCGTTCTATCTATTTATTTGCGTGTGTGTGTGTGTCGCTGGACACACACACGCGCGGCGATGACTTTGAGAAGTAGTTGATTGACATTCGTAATGAACACAAATTCGTTTAAACACAGTGACTTTGAAGGAATTACGTGACTTTGTAAGTTGTTTATGGAGCGTCTCCAGTCGGCGGCCGACTTGTGCCTACCCTACGGTCACACGACAAGTCAACTCTATATTTACGTGGCCGTTGGGGGCGGTCAACTGGTACAGATGTTATTAACAGTATCCACTCGAAACTTCATGGTAGGTTGTTACACCTTGTTTTGAAATAGTCGAGTACGCACGACGAGCATTCTTCGCTTGTAACTGAGTTATCCAGCAAGAAAATAAATTTCTCGGTCGTAGCTAGTTACGTAGGTGGACGTGGGGTAACTGTCAAATCCATACATTAGGTGCGAGAGAAATATGTAATGTGGAAAGGTCATTGTCTTCTCTTTCCTTCCATAATGCTGGATAGATACTGTTGTCGACGCCAAGTGTAGCTACTTACAACACTTTTATTATTAAGTACCTACCTCTAGGCTGTGGTCATTGTTGAAACCACAAAAAATACGCAAGAATCAAAGCCTATACATATTCCCGTCAAGTATTTGATACGACACCAATATATGTGAACAGTATATTGTCAACGCAAAGAGGTTCAGTGTAAAAAGCATGTCCGCCGCGCGAGGGGTCTTAGCGTCAGATGTGTCCCCGGAGGGCCCTCGGGGGGTCCTTGACAAATATCGCGCCTATTATAAACTAGCCGTTGCCCGCGGCTTTGCGCGCGTGGAATATGTTTTATTCCCGCGGGAACAGTTCACCGCGGTCAAAAGTAGCCTCTATGTTTTCCAGAATATAAGCTATCACTGTAGCAAGAAAGAGTAACAAACATCCATTCATCCAAACTCACAAACATCCTTACAAACTTTCGCCTTTATAATATTAGCAGGTGTAGGGTAGGACAAGGCCGCGCTCCCGACGGTGTCACCGGGGCGCTCTAGGGCCACCGAGCACGTGAATAAAGAAATAAAGAAGAAAGAAAGAAAAATAATTTATTCGACAATCACAACAAATATACAAGTGAAATTAATTAATTAACCTGACATAAAATCAGGTGGTAGACGATGCTGTGATCGTGAAAAGGTCCCCAGCTCAGCATAGTGCTGCACCCAGGAGGCGCAGCGCTGGTTTTCTGCTGGGGACCTTAGCTAGATGTCCCCGTGTGTGTGTGTGTGTGTGTTTGTGTGTGTGTGTGTGTGCGTTCAAAAGTAGACATACATAATTATATTATAATAATAATAATTTATATTTGTAATAATTAAAGGTACATAATTAGTATATTTTAAAGTAGTAATTGATATAGTACATAAATAAATAAATAAATATATAGATGAAAATCTTACTTAATATACCAAGATATAGGTACAAAGCATCATGGTTGGGTTTGCAGGTTGAGAAAATATGCTACGAGTTTGATTTTGAAGGTATTTTTTGTTCTGCAATCCCTAATGGGCGGTGGTATAGTATTCCAAATTTTTGATGCCTTGTACCTAAAACTCCCCTGAAACCCAGCGGTAGTGTGTCGCGGCACCACCAGCACCCGATACCCACCCGCCTGTCTTGCAGGACGTTGACGTACGTTCCACCGAAGTTTATCATGCAGGTATTTAACATTATCTTCTCACAAGTGTGATATTGGCCTTAGGACGAAACACAAAGACTATGAAGACAGCGGAAAGTATCTACAATAAAAAACAAATACACAAGTAGTTATGTGAAAACTGAACTGTGGATCAATGTTTCCAGAGTTCCATCAATCATCACCAGCAGCAAAAACTATACTATTACTAATGTAAAGAAGCGACTCTCCCCAGCACGACAGTTCATCGTCGCGTCGCCCGTGACAGGTCCGCTACAGCTCGCTGCTGATAGCCCTACGTGAACGCACACACGCGCGCGTGTACGGCTGTCACCGGTGCCGTCTTCTGCCTTCCTTGTGGCCTCTCTTTTTTTACTATAGTTCTCGTAGCGCTACGGCGTAGCAGTTTGCAGGTTATATGAGGTGCTACGAGCAGCGGCTACACGCCTACGCCTGGGTCACTTCTTAACGTGCTTCAAGATAATAGAGAGGCGAATGTGATTTTATCATTTCATGACATTTTGAAACATCTTCGGTTTTATGAAATTTCCAATGAAATGCAAACGGAACACGGAGGGAAGTCGTAATACTGAGACTTAGGGCCTCTTACACCGCTTGCTGATAAAGTCCCAGATACCCTATCTGCAAGTTACCTGACAGATAGCCAATTTTTTTGGTTTCTGATTGCCTATATCTAATATATTTTATATAGTCTATCACACAGATTTATCTGATAGATTAGTTTATCACGAAGATTACTATCTGTAACAATATCAGGAAGCGGTGAAAGAAGCCCTTAAAGTGTTCAGTAGGCCTACCATTAGTTGACAACGTCAATATTCACTAGCGAGTATGAAAAAAACTATATATATCTCTGTCTTTCGTAATTAGTCGAAAATAGATAGCACTATTATGTATTTACGTAGTCGCTAGCGAGTACTACGTTGTAGGCGTAGAGAGGGCCTCGCGGGTCATGCGCGGTGTCGATGTGTATGTTACTTGATATGTTGTGTATGAACAATGTTGTTCGAAGTTTGCATCCTATTTTATTTATAAATAACAGAGCAAGAAGAGAACATGAAACTTAAGTCTAAAACTTACATATTAAAAAATAAAAATAAATTAAACGACACGAGAGATATCCGCGTAGTGTCATGATGACCGGCGGGCTTCCGAGCGAGATAGGCTTATCAGCTGACCCGCGAGCGAGGGGGTCAGCTGATACGCGTTTTTGTCGTGTCAACAAGATTAATTCGTCGCGATATGGGCCGAGAACGTCGCCGCTAAAAAAGGGCCGAAAAGGGCAAAATTCTGGAGGCAGCAGTTATATACCCTTTTATATTAAGTCTTATCGTTAACGCCGGGCGGCCGATAAAAAGTGGCCGATTTATACAGTACATTTATCTGAGGCGACGGCGAGTGGATGCGGCGCGACTCAACGCATTTATAATAGTCTCGCGACGTCAGCAAAGTTCATATTTCCTGGTCAAGAGTTTATGTTGCACTACCTGTTTCCCGCGACTTTGCCCGCCGAGAACAGCTTCACCCGCGGTATCTATAGCCATGTGTTATTCTGATGTATATAATCTACATTAATGTAAAGTTTCATCAAAATATGTTCCGTAGTTTTTGCGTGAAAGAGTAACAAACATCCTTTCGTGTTTATAATATTAGTAGGAAGGATAATAATGAAAACCTTTATACATGGTGTAGTGACGTCGCCCCCCCCCCCCCCCCCCCCGTATTACTTGGATGACAAATGCCCACATTAACCATCCAGACGCAACATTTTTAACGCAAACGCGCAAGTTTCCTCCAGCGCCCGCGCCCGCGCGCGCGCGTAATGAGCTCTAATGTCATCATTACTCGTGACGCGTGTGCGCTAACCACATACGACGTAATAACATAATACTACACACTTCTCATTTTATTTAAGCTTTCTTACAAGCAGAAAATAGTAATATAAAACGTATTTAGATTGGTTGTCTTTGAATTCTGATATTCATATTCATATTGAGTGAATAACAGTCGTACCCCCGCCGGTGGCGCGGTGCGCGCGACAAAGTGCTAATTAGAGGAGACGACTCGCGTCATAATGAGACAGGACCGTGTTGACACGTGACGATACAATTAGGGGATGATACAGTCATGCGGGCTCGCTCCACTGTGTCGCACGATTTAATTACACCGCTTATGGTGTAAGTGAAGTTACGATGGAGGACTTTGCAGGCAAAGGACCGGTATGCGGCTACTATGTCGCTTCACATACACTTTTTGTCGCTTCACATACACTTTTTCTTACTGTGACAAGTTGTAGGGAAAGAACCTCGTTAATTTCCAGTAGTGTATACGTCACTGTCAAAACACTCTGTCAAGTTAAGTGCTCTATCACGCTAAACGGGGCTCCCGACGCGGAACAACAAATTGGTGTCGCGCGTCGGAGGCGCCGCGCGACGTGTCACGCGACGCGGTCGCACCGCCGACTGTCACGCGACGCGGTCGCACCGCCCGCGCCGACACCTCGCGCAAGTGTCGAGTCGCGGACACGTTGCTGCACGCAACTATAATTATTTAAAACTACCTTAAATTGAATTTTCGTGACATGATTTATTTCGAAACCGTCGCCCGTTTAGGATAATGAGAAGTCGGCTGACAACTGAACATTTTATAATTATGTTTCACGAAATTCTTTGACTGTATCACAATTTTACTATACTTGATAATTCGATCACGTATTAGGTATCCAGATTCTATGTAGATACAGAGAGTAAGTAATATCGCTGTGGATTACGGTCGTATTTTTCGTGTAATAAAAAAATTCGAGCCACATTTTTGTTTGAATCTGTATGAAGTGCTTTGTCTAGATATTTATGATCGAAAACTAAATAATATCACGAAAATCTAAAAATAGTGCATTACTGTTCTGATCACGGCACCTCAGTGTACGCGGGTGATATTTAATAAAACATTTTAATAGAGAGAATTATTATCACAGAACAGTTCATGTCTGTATGGATATTCCATGTTGTAGTGCGACCAGAGCGGGGTCGCACAGGGGGGGTGAGGCAGCCAGGGCGAGGGGGAAGGGTTCCTGTAACTGAGATGAGAACAAAGGGTATTTTTAATATCTACATATTTATTACTGCGGAGAAATATCGGGAAACATTGTTGTTGAAAAAATGTTAATACTAACGTTAACCCGTATCAAACGTTTGATGTGCTAGCGGACGCCCCCGACTTCGTCCACGTTTAAAAGTATCCTATATGTTAATCTATAATATAAGCTATCACTGGACCAAGTTTCATCAAAATCCGCTCAGCAACCATTGCGTAAATGCGATTTATACAAAAAATATATACATTTTCGCATGTTAGTAAGGGTATTAATTAGGAATGCTGTGTAGTAGTTGTGGGTGGGGGGGGGGGGGGGGGGGACGTATATCGGCGACAATGATACCGGTCGCTACGATGTTGCGTCGATACAGGGTGTTCCCGAGCGGCGTCGCACGCTGCACGGCTCGTATTGATTCCTGCTCTCAGCGGACCAACTGTTGTTCAATGACATCGAAAATAATGTACTTTCTTGACATTTATAAACGGTCAAACTTTATTGTGAAAGTGTTTTTTATAAATTCTTTATTGTAAATTCGACTTTCGTGACATTTTTTTGACAAGCAGCGACAATTAGACGACTGATGCACACGTACATGTGAATATTGAAACAATTGAAATCAGAATTTCGTACCAAATATGTTTCATTGGATGAGTTGAAGCGATGCCTGCTCTAGGAGCCGTACACACCCTGTATAGATCCGTGACGTGCTTCGATATCTATTTAAGCCGATCAACACCGTGTCTAAACGTTTAAAAGCCCCGGGTTGGCTGCTCAGTTAGTTGGAAGTGGGCTGAGCCGGTATTACGGGCGGACACGTCGGCCGTTGGCGGGCGGCGGCGGCTCGCGACGGATTACGGGAACAATACGCCGGGAACTATCATTTCATCTGTAACAACTGGCGGCGGCGGCGGCGGCCATGTTCCACCGAACAACAATTATCTCTCCCCAAGCAGGGGATTAGTGAGAAAAGATAATAAATATGAGTCGTATTGTCTTAAAGTCATTAGCAGGCTACTGTATGTGCAGGCTGGCCCGTGGTCGAGTGTCATCCAGGGATGATGATGAAGCGTGACACACACTGGGCGGCGGCGTTGCGAAAGCGTTGCGGCGGCGAAGGTTTGTGTGAAGAACGCGCCGCGCCGCCGCCGCTTTGATGTAAAGGGCTTCATACTATTTCGAACATTACAGAAAAAAAACGCAACGCTTTCGCAACGCCGCCGCTCAGTGTGTCACGCTTTAGAGTCTGTAATTTGTATTTAGCGGGATAAAAAATAGTTGATGTTTCTCAATGAAAAATAACTACACTGCTCAATGCTATCTGCTGTCAGAACGTGAAATATTTTTTTCCTGAAACTGATTTGTGGCCCCGCTGATACAAATAATTACATTCAAGACGGGGCCGTGAGGAACTATTATTTAATCTGTGGTCGAGCCTCGGCTTAATCGAGTCACATTTTGTTCGCACTTAACTTGGCTTGTTATTCAGGTCCGTGTCCCGTTTACTGTTTATGTGAAATCGCCCAACATTCTAACATGAAATGGTTGGGTGGTCGCAGCAAAAATGGTGGGCACACTCTTAACGAAGCCTCCCAAATTGTAAACAAAGACAAAGGGAGCGCAATTAAGGCTGCTCCTAGTTTAGACGTTTTTGTGCGCTGAGTAATGGACGCGCGTCGCGGCGAGCCAGGGCCGCCCGGCGCCGGCGCCGCCCGGCCCGATAGTTGACGCTTAATTATAGGCTCACCGCATACTCAGCCCTCCCGGAGTGAATTATGGACACGAATAAAGGTTTTTTGTCGGACAACACCCGGTTAATAGATGGGCCAAAGGTGGTTCCCCGTTACGTAATGGTGTATGACACACCTAGAGGGAGCGTAACAGAGAGGCGTCTGCACACATATTTTTTACAGTTATAATGTTGGAGTTTTGCATTTATAATTTAGGCTTTAAACGTATTCTGTTCTAGGCAAGCCGCATGCATGTCGTAGAATAATCGGAAAATTCGGATATTTGCGAAAATCCAAGGATTTTCAAAGCTGGTTAATTTGAATGAACGAATGAATTTCGTTATCATTCGGACTATTTTCAGGATTTTAGCAAAAATCCGGGTTTGTTTAGTACGATTGGAAATTTGAACGCTGATTGGATAATCTACGAGTCGATTTATAATACATCTGTCAAATGCGTAACGTTCAAAGCGGCCAATCAGCTCTCATGACTTAAGAAACATGTAGATTTTTGCAATGATCCTCAAAATAGCTCGGACAATTACGAAATTCATTCTTACATTCCAATTATCTGGCTTTTTGCAAAAATCCCAGAAATTTTCCGATTATCCTACATCATCATCATCATCAACAGCCTAATAAGATATCCCCACTGCTGGGGCTCAGGCCTACCCTCTCAACGAGGGCGTTCGGGCTATAGTCCACCACGATAGCCCAGTGCGGGTTGGCGGACTTCACATGCGCCTAAGAATTTCTTCATCGGCGTATGCAGGTTTCCTCACGATGTTTTCCTTCACCGTTTGAGAGCAGTCAGTAAATGTACTTAAGTTTCGAGAAAAAACCCATTGGTACATGGCCCAGCTGGGGATCGAACTCCGGACCTTTCGATATGATAGGCCGCGTCTTATCCCCTACGCCACTGACGCTCTACGATTATCCTACGACATAAGTATATTACATGCTTGCTTGCTTGCTTGCTTGCTTGCTTGTTGTGTGTAGTAGGTAGAGTACAGTAGCCGGCATGATACGGCGCCGCCGCGCCGCTACGAGCGAGCTGAGAGGCGATTCCGTCAAATGGCGGCGCGCATAAAGTGGAACGTGACGTTTTAAGCTTACCCGTACCGCGCCGCGCTTTATTTAGCGGCCGCAGGACGAGAGCACGCGCTGCATGTACCGGGGGGGCGGGGCGGGGCGGGGCGGGGGGTTGGGAGGGGAGACCGCTTGAGGGTTGCGCTTTTACGACAAGAAAGAAATGTGACGGATGTAACATTAGTAACAGTGTATTGTGACGAATTGTTTGCAACACCAACTATTATTTGTTCTGCGGTACAGGGACTTCGGTGCAGCTCTGTCTGGTACTTATCTACCCACTTACAAGAATAGTGCCCAATAGCATTAAGAATAAGGGGAAAATAATTGTTTGTACCTTTTTATGACGTCGCGTTATAATAGCAGCAGCGGCTGCGGCACGCGTCGCGAACTGTAATTACGAACTCGGCTGAGGACAGCTTTACGACTTCAATGACTAGTTGAGTACAGGAAGACGGCTCTGGCTCGAACATATTAATTAATGTCCCTTAATCAGCGCCGTTAATTAATGTAACGCGTCGCGTGACGCGCATAAATATGGCATTAAAGCGCGCTGCGCTGCGGGGCGGGGCGCGCAAGTCGCGCGCGACTCGTGCGGGGAATACCCGACCCCGCTTCCAGTCATTACAGCCCGAGGCCTGTATACGCTGTGCGTGATGGTAACTTTTTATGAGAGTGCGAGTTTAGAGAGTTTATAGTAAGCGGAGCTCCAGGTAACAACATCGAAGCCGCCGCACACACAACATGATCCGACGCGTGTCATATATCATTTTCACGTTCCGTATTCTTCCTTTACCGCCCGAGCGCGCGCGAGTGAAAATATTTTCGTGCAATATTGCACAAACATGAGAGTAAGTAAATATTGGGATCAGCAGAGCGTATGGTGTATGTGGCAACGGCAAAAACTGAAAACCAATTAGAAATTTGGGTTTTATTCATCGCATTTCATACAAATTTAACTAAAAAACAGTTCTTAACATACATAGATGGACGGATAATTAGAAACAGGGCAAGATTTTCATACAATCGAGGCCACTTTGAAGCCATGGGTCTCCGTGAAGGATTGATCGGGGCATGATCTGATGACGGTCATCGAGAGATCAGATGGAGGACTTTAGATCGCTATAGACTGATCAGATAAGCCGTTTGGAAGCAGCATCGTCATGAAGAAAAAAACTTACAAAATGGCATCAAAATGTATGAAAATCTTAAAGTTAAGGAATCATGACGATGCTGCTTCCAAATGGTTCATCTGATCAGGTGGATGCCTATAGCGATCTTAAAGTCCTCCATCTACTCTCTCGATGGCCGTCATCAGATCATGCCCCGATCAATCCTTCACGGAGAACCATGGCTTCAAAGTGATCTCGATCGTATGAAAATCTTGCTCTGTTTCTAATTATCCGTCCACCTTGTATGTGTTTCGATTTATTTTACCCACAGAGCATCGCGTGAACGCATATAACACAACTGATTACAAACCAATGTTTATGCTCTGTTTTGTCACAACACTATTTGATTACTTATTGATCTCTATCTGGATAATAATTGATCGAAGATCGTATACTACAGACGTTTACTTCAACCTGTTTCACTAAAATCGTTATTAATCAGCTCCGAGTTGTGATAGCTTAATGGTTAATACACTAAATATTCATCGAGATACTCTCGAAGCCACGGTAATAATTATATTAAATTCTGTTGACTGGTTCTCGAGTTAGAAGCGGTTAGACAAACGGAGGTCGCGCTTCATAAGCCTTGCGGTGGAAGTGTCAGATGTGCGGTGAAAAGTCATATTTTGTAGTGTCACTGTGAGTGAGTGTATTCACCAGCCACCACCACCGCCACCGCCGGGCACGGGCGGGCACGGGCGGGCACGCCTCACGAGTAGAACAAACATGCCAGCTCCCTCCCGTCGCGCTGGCGTGTTTGTTCGCTCTCCTCGGAACAACACCCGCCTGTTTGTGGATGCCCCTTCTATTAACTAAACTTTACAAAATATCTTTTTACTTCGAACACGTAGGTAAGTATATCATAATGAAACCAAACACGTTCGTTGCGTGCGGAAGGCACGGTTTCATGTCGGGAGGGCAGAATTCGATCCCCGGCCGGGCCATGTACCAATGGGATTGTCTCGAAACTTAAATACATTTACTGACTACTCTCAAACGGTGAAGGAAAACATCGTGAGGAAACCTGCATATGCGGAAGAACTAATTGTTAGGCGCATACGAAGTCCACCGACCCCCACTTGGCTAGCCAGTGCGCCCTCGTCGAGAGGGTAGGTCTGAGCCCCAACAGAGGGGACATATAACAGGCTGTTGGCTGTTGATTTGATTTGAATTGTATGCCAAGACTAAATAGCAATTGTTTAAGTAAACAAATTAGATTGTCCCCATTCGTAAACATCGCCTGAGAAATTACAGGTTAGCCTCAAAACATTTCCGCCGTTTTGTGCGGCCGATTCCAGCCCCAGATAGCGGGCTCGCCACTACTTTTTTTTATTTTCCAGCCGCGTACGGGGGTGGGGGGGTCACCTGAGAGGGGGAGGAGTGGAAGGGAAATTATGACAATTGGTATTTCGTTGGAGGCAATAAACAGAGGTAAGTATAAATTACGAGGTGACATATTAGGGGCGATTAAGGCCGGCCGCGTGGTTGCAAACGCGGATGCGAGGCCAGACACAGACTGCTCTGCAATGACGCCGAGTACAGACACATAGAGACAACAAACTCAATTACACTACAGACTATGTCGCCAATGAAGTTATTTTAAGTTAGGTTAGTTTAGTTAGTAAGCAAGCAACAGGACACAGGACCCAAACTTAGAAAAAATTGTTTATACAAAAATTATATCAACATAAATCATACATTAAATCATAAGTCAAGTCATAAATTAAATAACATAATCATCACGGCAACATGTTAAAATATGTCAAACATTATAAGGTATACATTGATGAAGTCATATTTCAAATCAGAGACCGTGGCTCTGTCAAGATGACGCAAGTTGGCTGTATTGTAGGTGGGTACGGATGGTCGCGCGACGTACACAAGCCGCTGCAGCACAGACCGTGCGTGCTGCGTCCGCGGCAGTGAGTACGCGGCCGATGGATATCGGAGGCTTCGCGCGGCTCATTGCACGGCCCCGGATAAATCGCAGCGATTTATTGCGAATATTTTAACGTTTCCGCTTTAAGTTATCTATTTAAATGAGCCACAAATAACGATCAATGTAAGTATTTAGGGATCCTTTAAAACGAATACTCTCACAGGGATGATAATTTATCCGTCTGTCTGTCTGACGCCCGCATAACTAGAAAACTACTGAACCGATTATGCTAGAACTTGGAACATACATGTAAAATTTCGTTAAAAATGTTAGAAAAAAATATATTTCTCGAGATATTTCAGGAAAACAAAAATCATATGGAGCCCCCTCTTTCATAAACGTGTCAATCTGTGTCGCCATCCTGAGAGCAGTTTTAAACTTCAAACTTCATCTTTGAACTATTTATTCGTAAACATAAGTTATACAAATTGTCATCATCATCATCAGCCTGTAGACGTCCCCTGCTGGACAAAGGCCTCCCCCAAGGATCTCCACGACGACCGGTCCCGCGCTGACCTCATCCAGCTGGGTCCCGCGACCTTCACCAGATCGTCGGTCCACCTTGTGGGAGGCCTACACTGCGTCTTCCGGTACAAAGTGTACCTGTCTGTAATTAATTATACGGTTCAGTTACCGGAACACTGGAACAACTAAATATATCTGAGAGAGCTTAGATTTCCTAAGTAGCATCGTGTATTTAACGTAGCGCAAAGCAAATATACGAATATACTATAATATATTAGATTTAGATATTAACATTCCGGAGAACATAGATTCAGATCAGATCGGGCTTGGTTCAGATAGATGACGCGCTTCGGGAGAGGCCTGTGTCCACAAGTGAGCTCGTGCAGTATGATGATGTGGACGATATTACGCAATGATAGACACCCTGACGCAGTAACGATGACGTCACCGAGGAGCTCGGCGTGGCAGCTTCACGTAAACATCATAAATTGCAAGCGAGATCCAAGTACAAGCTATTGCTATTATTGACATTTTGTTGAAAACTTTCCAGATTCGACAATTTAAATCTTAGAGATTTGAAATTCCAATCGCAAGGAAGTTCGCTCGCGGCGGCGGCGGGGAAACTACTTCACGGGATCACACACATTTTTCACAAAATTTCTAATTTTAGTTGAACGTTGTGCAGACCGTAACTTAAATACGTGTGTGTTCATACCTGTTTAAAACTTGTTATAGACGTGAGCCTATGGAGGTAGTCCTTTTTAAGGATCCGTCGAAATGAATTTTGAGGCACTGTGACATGAACACAGCTTATGTTACAAGAAACAAAAACAAACTTGTACCACGACAGTTAAGGCTTAGTAAGGTCAGTAAATCATTCACGGGGCAATGTATACGCTTCTACAACAAACTACCAGAAGAAATCTTAAATATGAATGACAGAAAATTTAAGACTCACATTAAACAACAACTTTGTAAGAAAGCTTATTATAAAACAGTCGATTATCTAAATGACAAAGATGCCTGGTGTTAATGTTACTTCAGCCTCGCACAATCTTTACAAAATAATGTTATGTACAAACTTGATTTTAAAAGATGTGTTGCGGAAGTTTGTTGCGCCGCTTCTTCTTCCCAGCTCTATATAACACCTTGGAGGCGGTGGTAGATAAAAAATTGACGTTGTATAAATGTACCCAGTGTACTTACATGCAATAAAATACTTTTGAATTTGAATTTGAATAGTTAAGGCGAAGACACTTTGTCCGTCTGTTTATTTTCCTGTACATCGGGTCACTCGAAAGCTCTGGACCGACCGAGCTGAAACTTGGATCATGCGTCCTGACAATTATGGAAAAGTATATTTGTATGATGTAGGTATAGAGGTCGGTACGTATGTGAGCGCGCGCGCGCTGACATAGCATTAATGTTGTTTTCCTAAAACCAGTGTTGTTATGTAAATATTGAGCGAGGAGCTTTGGTCGGGCGAGCGCGTGTGCGGCGCGTCACGTGATACGGGGCGCTCGCAGCGAGCCCAGCGAGCGCAGCGCTGGCGGCGCGCCGTGTAGTGTGCACCCACCGGAGGCGGTCGAATGCGCGCTGCAGCCGCCACTAGGGCTAGCAACATACATTACATATACCGGCAATATTTCACACAGAAACCCCTTGGGAAAAATTTAACATTTCATAAAAATAGGAGATACCTCAATGAAGCGGGTAATAGACGGGGCAGGCTGTACTCCGTACAGTCGCAGCGTTTTACGTGAAACGCCTTTTATTTATTTATTTATTATATCTTTTACTATACACAGTCATATCATTACAGACATTTCAATTCGAAACTGTCACCAATGAAAATATATATTTCAAAATTTAAATAAACATGTATTAATTAAAAATCAATTAAAAATACTAATTAATCATTAGAAAAAATATTGTTGATTGTTTTTGTTGAGCGTTTTGTTGAGCGCCAAGCAACTCCGGTACATTCCGAGAGGGTGCAACTTCTTGTTCAGTCATGTAACCGAGTCAGACGCTATGGAAGAAATGAAGGGTTTCGAGTCAAGGTCTGCGGTCTCAGTGGTAGGTAATGCTTTTTTCTATTTGTTTCTCAAGTTACAGACGTTGATCACAATAAATGGAGGGAAACGAACATACGGTTGTGTGGCAGCCCTGCGGCGGCGGTGCGGCGCGACGCGCGGCTCACAAGCCTTCGGGAAAGCCACTCGCCAAATACACTGAAGCATTTCACAAAGTGAATCCCTGATTTCGCACCTCGGATTTCCAACTGAAATTTAAAATAAAATCCATTCCGGAGCGAAATTTAAACTGGCGTTTTGGATTCGAGGAGCAAACAGAATTGAACCTGTGGACGGAAAAGTAAAATAGAAGCAGATTTGGTTCTGTGGGGTTCAGCCGGGTCGCATCCGGGTCGTGTGCGAGTCGCGTGCGAGTCGTTAGCGAGTCGTGTGCGAGTCGTGAGCGAGTCACGTGCGAGTCGCGGCCACAGCATAGCTGTAATGTTGTTAATAGCTGCCAGCTTTTAAGTTTCATGAGAAGAAAACAATAAAATAAAAAGTAGCATTTCTGGGTCTTAGAACTGAATTTACATGAATTATCTAATTAATTTCCCGCTTGAATGAGCTATTTGACGTGTTTCTCTTTGATTTTACTCTATTATCTTTATATCTAACTTGTTGACATTCATTGAATCGTTTTGAATGCTTGGCGATATTCAAATATTAACATTATAAATAGAGCTTCAATAAATTCAAGGATTTACTTACAAATGTTTGCATCCACGTCAAGGATATATCCAGCGAACCAGTTATAAGTTCGCTGGATATATACATCATGTATACTTATACAGTTATTATAATGATGTTGTTTCGAGGCAACGAGCACAGACTAAGTAGGAAACAGTACCACAGCAAGTGTACCACCGACACGCCTCGCGACACGACGCGACGCGCTCCACTTGCATTCACTCACACACTTACTGCAATCTATGTGAGACTCTTAGATGAAACCGAAAAGAGGAACATGCCTTACTAATTGATTAAGAATGGTTATACAAAACCAGTGGCTTGGTCAGTGCAGCACGCAACGACAGACCGATTGCTCGTCTTTAGTGGCAAATACTAGTGAATGTTCTTCACGAACGATCTTTGATATCAGTATCTTCCTTATTTGGTTTGATCTATAAGGTGAGACTCCTGGTTAACGTGTGGATATTTTTTTCTTAAATTTTTTGTTTTGTTTGTCTTTTTTCCTTATTTTGAAAACCTTCAACGTCAGTCTGAGCCTTCAACTAAATTCTATGTTTGTTTAAATATAAAGCCTCAAGATTTCAGTGATTCAATTTATGAATATTCCTTGTTTTATCATCTCAATATTAATTTGATGTCGTAAAATCATGTTTGTGGCTTCGTGAGCGACATAAAAATAACAAAATTGCATCAAAATTTGCTATAAAAACTGCAAATCTGGTTTTATTAACGGCACGTTTTAGTTTAATAGGATGACTGCAATTGATGCTTTAACTATTAAAAGATAAGAAATTGATTTATGACTATAATGTGTTTGTTTTTTTAATGTATAATTTCGGAGGTCATACATGGAAGGATCCTTTGCCGGCAGTGGACCGCCGACTGAGCGCAATGAGCTACCTCTAGTACTGCGAGCTCGTTGGCGTTGTTTTCTCACTGTAGATTAGGAATCTAGTTACTTATATCACGTCATTGTATCACTGATATATCAGCTAGATATGTCCCTCTCTCTGCCACTAGAGCGCTTCGAGACGCTCCGTCCCCGTATGCACTAGAGAATGAAATTCCTCGCTTCGGTTCTCGCAGCAAACTATTCGAGTGGGTATTATCATAATCTAAAACGTATTCTATCAATCATTTGTACAACAGCTCACTCCACACAGCGCTTGAGTGGAAAACGAACTATCCGCTCTTTAGTTTCATTCCACTTTGAGTGCAAAACGTACGAACGTCTTTTTCAGGGTCTCGTCAAACCGATAAAGATAATCTTATTAGTCTGTCTGTTCGCTGGCGACAAATTCCAATACTGGTGGAAAATTGCTGTTGTAACTTCATATTGGTACCTTCCTTACGTCGTCGCAACTCGACGGTTTATATTGAGTGAGAGCAGATTTATAAAGGTAAGCTGTAGAGTGAACATAGTGAAGCTCTATGTAAACTTAGTACCTATAGATACGGTTTAATGTGATTTGTTTCCATCATCGTTACTTGCGCGATGAAGACAAATTGCCCCGCTGATAACATTATATTTACGTTCTTGATGATATATTTACTTGCAAAACTCTACCGCCCTAATTGAAACTCCGCTAGCGCCGCCGCCCCCCCCCCCCCTCCGCCCCCTCCCGCGCCCGCCGCCGCCGCCGCTAAGCCGAATTAAGCGAGCGAATATAAAGGGCGACTCAGCGCCCATACATATTACAATCCACTCACGCATTTTCTTTTCTCAACATTATCCCCAAAAGTGACATTGCTGAGCCTTTTAAATTCACGCGAAGGGTCGGGTTACATTAAAAATGTAGGCAAATTATACGCGCGGGGGTTTTGGGGAAAAAACTCGTTTTGCCGAGTCAAGTGTCCGTCGGCAGCGCGCGCGGTATACGCCGCCAGCGGCAGCGGTAGCGGTATTATATAGCGGGTCGGACACGCTCGGCCTTGACTTACCAATCTAGCTACGTTCGTCCGACTACGCCAATAAAGACCAACGAACGGCATTGGACGCTGGCTGCCGTCGGGATCATTAGACGTGACGAAATCATAATATCGTAATATGAATTTAATCCTCTATCCAATCATAGAATCATTAATGCCTACTAACGATCATAGGTTCGTGGGTTTCGGGGGTACGTCCATAAGCATTTGTTAACAAACGCTTGCTGGAAAGGTCCCATGTGTTTGATTGAAGTTAACGCCACGGGTCGCGTTCGCCTAACGAATCGCGTAGTGTTCCATATTCAAATCACCGAGATTCACATACTTATGCTGTGGAATGTGTTATATCATTTTCTCGAACATGCTTGGAAATGTGAACATTATTTTGACAACCTTCTTCGAGTTAAA
Organism: Metalampra italica; assembly: GCA_949699065.1. NCBI lineage: Eukaryota > Metazoa > Arthropoda > Insecta > Lepidoptera > Oecophoridae > Metalampra > Metalampra italica. The sequence goes on along the minus strand of OX452971.1, from coordinate 13,234,829 downwards.
TCGTCATTGCTGTACTGGTCAAATAAATGAGAGCAGACGGGCAAATAATTTGAATGAAAATCCATATATGTAGTGCCTAGCGGTCAAATAATGACCATATTAATTCTTAACATGTCATGTGACCATCGCAACCACGGAGGTAAAATAACAACAGTTTAAAAAAAAAAATTCGAATTGCCTCGCAAATTGCAAGCAGTTTAGTGTAAAAAAACAAATGAACATTTTGGCGCGTGGAAATTTATTGTTGTTCGTCATTGATTTTGGAATGTATAATATGTATGAAATAAAATGGTGTACATACGTAATAGTTTCAATTTCCGCGCATTTGTTTGAGAAAACTACTATACAAGTCTTGGCCACAACCAGGCATTGATGGACTCACGCATGTGTGCCTCTGTTGCGAGCCGCGGCAGTAATGTACTATATCTTCGATTCACAAACCAATATATAGCTTACTGAACTAGCAACGGATTTTTTTTGCCAAATTGCAATCGTTCTTGAAGTTTCTTAACCAATACTGACAAACACGCATGTACGGTGTTGATCCTCTATTGGTTTACAAATGTCTCCTCGAGGCTGAGGCGAAACGTTGTCACCGTGGCCTGGCTCCGACCCTGGCTGGTACCTGGTACTATAATCTGGTTTTCGTCCCCCGCGGCCGCGCTCCGTAAACAACCCGCTGTTTATTCACTTCAATAATACACTTGAATTAAACTCCGTCCGGAACATTGAGCTGCGGGTATATCTCGGATTGAATTTTAATTATGAGCTACTTTTCGTGCGGCCCCGGGCTGGTGATTGATCAAAGAGGGTTCATTTCTTTGATGAAACCATTTATAACTTGAGGGCCCAGTTTTTCGACTTAAATAGTGTTTTGATTAAGATTATTTCTCTCGAACACTGCGGAACAAAAGAGTTAAAAATACTTGGCCCAGTTTCAGGCGAATAAGTAGAGCTTCTCAGCGTACTTGTGTAACACAGCGTATTGTAATTCTCTCTTTACCTTTACCATATCGTGACGTTATAGGTTAACTAACTAAAAGAGGAGCTCTATTTTTGAATCGCTCTCCTCGCTTCGAGCGGTCGATTCTACTGGTTTTTGTACCGGATGTCGAAGGAAAATTAGTAGAATCGACCGCTCGAAGCGAGGAGAGCGATTTAAAAACAGGGCTCCTGGTTTGTGTAGTATAACAATTTAGAAATTCGTAGAGAATGCCCCTCTGATGGTCACTGCAGGTGTTGTGATGAATTTTTGAATGTTCTTAGTAACACCAGTGTTAGCTGGTGTTACGACAAGTCCGCCCTAGAAACTAAAACTATGGCAAAAGTATTTCTAGAAGCTCACTGAAAGTTTATAGCAAAACATTAATTGGTCTAAAAACATTATTATTATTAATTCTGATTTAAGAAGCGGTCGATGAATAAATAAACTAAATAAGGAACTAGGTATATACTCGTATGTACCTACGTTTTACTTCAAGATGTGGAACCTGGTGTTCGGACTTTTCGCGTTTTTTTTTTCGTATAATTCGTCGCACACATCATACGTCTTCCTAATGAGAACAATAGGATGGTCGGTAACAAAGGAGGCGACTAAACGTCTGCTCCCAGCGGCGGCGGCGGCGGCGGCGGCGGCGGCGGCGGCGGCGGGGCAGCTGTCCGCCGACAGCACCGGGGAAAAGCGTCCATAATGTCGGGATGACATCAATTACTCGAGCCTTTGTTCCCGCAAACAAGTCGATTTATCCCATTGACTCCGCCGTGAAGAAATCCCAGTCCGCACGAGTCGCGCGGCGCGGGTGCGGCTCGGGCGCCCAGCCCACTGTCGCCTGTCGCACATTTCCATTAAATTTTAAAGCGAGTTAAAAGTTTCCTGACTTGCCTCAAAATTTTACCACAAATAGCTGCGCGGGGACTCGCGGCTGTTCGCGGGGAAGTGACGCCCGACCCACTTACTCTTGTACCAACCTTTCCAAGTTTTTATTTCAATTTATTCAAACAAATAAATACAGAAACTAAAGTAGGTAGGTTACTCAACTAGAGTTTAATTTGATTTTTAATTTTTTTAACCCGATCAATTCTTCGTTCCTATAGAATTACATACATACATATCTTCACGCTTGTCCCGGCCGGAGTAGACAGAAATATAGTTCGAAAGTAAAGTTTGTTTACAGCGATGGCTGTACCGGTGTGCACATCAGCTTTCTTTCCCCGGGGGCTTCTTCCGGCCCACGTCCACGAGGAAGGTGTCGCCGTCACAACGTGGGGACATACGAGTGGGCCCCGCGGGGCCCGCGGGTGGGGGCCATCAATAAGCACGTCGACGGCTCCCGACAAGTTTAGTTTACAACAAGTTGTTGGTACAAGTGGCCCGTCAGGGAATCACAAGCGACACAACATGTCGTGCCTATATTTATTACATACTTAGTGTTTGGTGTGTACACTCTTCATAGACACTCTTTGTATTTATAGACTAGTTGACTTGACGATCCATGCTCGATGGCTTCATCGAGAGCTCCTTCAGTAACAGTGAATTCTTACAATTTGCGAAATCAGGTTACAAGCGGACAGGCAGATAACAAAGAGATCAGTTTAATCATATCGACGGCTTGGGTTAGCAAGCTGAAGTGGCTGTGGGCAGCCCCCTCACATCCCCCCGACCGTTTGGAAAAGTCGACCGATGGGGAAAGTGAACCGACGGTTCCCGGAGGGATCGCCGACGGCTTAACGAAGCTCGAAGGTAGCTGGAAGCGGCTGGACGCTCACTGGGGAAGGCCTATGTCCAGCAGTGGAGGTCACTAATACGAAGACGACACTTGTGAAGTGACGGCAGACCTGTCATCTCGCATAGCTTTTGAAAAGCCTGTCAAGGATTCTATAAAGATTAATGAATCCGCAAAGCCCAGAACTGTACATCTACTGAATTGTTCATCTGTTAATGTCCATTCATTATCGTGACGACGGCAGCCCTACGAAGCGATGGAAGCACTGTTTATGCTTCACCGATCTCCGGAGACTCGCTGCAGACCTTTCCTTTCTCACTATTTCCACAAATTACTCGCCGTCCTGTTCACTAGCGCTAAGAGATTAAATAAACACCAAAGGAAAATTCTTTTAAGTCCACCATTTGCATTAAAATCGTTGGAGATCGGATGCAAAAATATTCAGTCAGTTCTCGACGGCGCGGGCGCTCACAAAGGGACGGCAAATCGATTCGCTTCCGATTGCGAGTGGCCGGGCGAGCGGCAGCAGTCACTGCACACCGAGCCTAGTACGGGCAGCGGGCAGTCTCTTCGAGTGCTCGTACGAATTAACGACTGCTTTTATTGGCCATTGAAAAACGATAACATTAAGATATCGTTGGGATTCTTATCGTTACATCTGTTTTTGGGGGAAATTACTCGCGACACCATTTCCGGGCTTCGGCGATCAAATGATCGCCGAAGCCGATTCGGCGAGAACTGGGCCGGGCCGCGGAGACAGTGTGTCGTAACAATATAATTATGAACATAGTGATGATGCTAGGGTGTTATGTTAAACGTGTTACAAAACTTTAAAGTTTATAGAAATGCGTTGTTTAATGCATAAAATAAAACTAGTAGTTCCGTGAGAACAGTAGACCTCGGCCGCCCTTATAAACCAAACCTAAAAGAAACGCACAAAAGTCAATTTTGCAATAGGAGAAGATGTTAGTACCTACTAAAGTGACAAAAATTAGCACTTTAAAGCTTAATATTTCGCAAACGGATCCCTGAATCGAAAATTGTTTTTCACACACCCGCGATATTTTTGAAAGACCCATCCAACGATACCCCACACCATGGATATCACGCGGAAAAAAATAATTTTCCATTTTACGTATGCAGTTCTATGAACATAATTTATTTTTTCAACTTTCTTAAGTCGATCCACTATTACTCAAAAACTAATATAACCTACTTAGCCGTAATAGTTTTCCTTGTAACTACGTTATATATGCTACTGCCATGAATTTTTTCACATTTCCAGAAGCAACCGTTTAGCTGGCAGGGGGGGGGGGGGGACACGTGACTCTAACAAAAATTACCGCTTTAAAGCTTAATATTTCGCCAACGGATCCCTAAATCGAAAAAATGGTATTCAGACACCAGCAATATTTTTGAAAGACCTATCCAACGATATCCCATACTATGGGATTCACAAGAAAAAAAAAGTTCACTCCCACTTTGCGAGTATGGTAGGTACTCTAAAAAAATGTTTTTCAAAATTTTATTCTACTCATTTTGTAGGTTTAATTAATTTGTACCCATGCCAAATTTTCGTCAAAATCGGTTGAAAAATGTGACCTGTAGAGAATTACAGACAGAAAGACAGAAGGACAGACGGACATTAGCATTTTTGGTCAATCTCGAAACTTAGACGCTTCGCTCGCTTCGCTCGCTCGGTCAATAACAGATTGCCTGCAAACTACGGAAATTCTGTAAAATAACATTCTCGAAAACATTTTCGGACAACTAAAAACAATGTAGGTTGACAAAGCCCCCAATTTGTACGCTTTGCTGATTTTTCTCGTTATTTCTCACCGGATATTTAGAGCGAGAACATGGTGAGTTTATCGATGAGTTACTGTAGTATCGTATAGAGTTTATAATTGCGAATGAATACGAGCCCCGAGCCGCGCCGCCGCGACCCGTCGCCGGGCGCGGCGCGACACGCGGCCGGCCAAAGAGAGCTGATTCCAGAGCCTTTTGTTCGTGAACAGCGGGACTAATTGGGTGTGGTGGACCGTGGCGTGGACGATAACGATGACGACTGCGCGACGATACATCACGGTGCGAGCTTTTGATACAAAACGTCCGGGAAGTCGGCAACAAAATGTTTTTGGACATCGTGTTCACATTCACAGAGTAGATACAGAATGAGATTGGTCTACGCCACGACCCCTTTCAGTCATTTTCTTAGAGTGATACAAACAGTGTAAAGTATGCAGTACTTTCCAAGAGGCTCTAACTGTTGACGCATCAGGCGGTACCCGCGCGCGGTACAACCGCGTTGTTCTACTAGTTGTACCACTGGAAGTTTTATGCGTTGATGTTTGAGAGTCGGCGTTTAGGAATCTGCGAGAGGCAGAGGCGAGGAATGGAACAGAACCCTCGAAGCTTAGATCTTCAAGCGATCAATAAAGTTCAGATACAATTCCTTTAGTAAAACGTTCAGACGGGTACTCTACTCAGTGTTATTTAGTGGAAATCATTAGTGTATCATTACAGCAATAATTCCATGAACTTCTTTTACAGAAGATTGTGACTACCGCATGAGAACTGATCTCGAGTCAACACACACCGTTACATTGCATCAATGAATAATGTGAGACCTCAAACGGAGGGCTGTCGGTCAGATCAAGAAATCTTGTGGAGTTTCTGTAAAAGGAAAGACAAGGACATGCTCCATGGTCCACGGCCACATCATCAACAGCCTATTAATGTCCCCACTACTGGGGCTCAGGCCTACCCTCTTAACGAGGGCGTTCGTCCACCACGCTAGCCCAGTGCGGGTTGGTGGACTTCACATGCGCCTAAGAATTTCTTCTTCGGCGTATGCAGGTTTCCTCACGATGTTTTCCTTCACCGTTTGAGAGCAGTCAGTACATGTACTTAAGTTTTGAGAAAAAACCCATTGGTACATGGCCCAGCTGGGGATCGAACTCCGGACCTTTCGATATGATAGGCCGCGTCTTAAAGAAATGTCCGGAGTTCGATCCCCAGCTGGGCCATGTACCAATGGGTTTTTTCTCGAAACTTAACTCGAAACATGGCCACATCGCGCTAATATATATTTTAAAAGAACTTGCCAACTTAATACCATACAAGACCACAAGCCGGGCACACAATTTGGCCGCGGACCCTTCAAACTCGTCGCTGAAAACAAGCTTTTGGTAAGGCGAGGTCCCAGACACCCACCTGGGATGCATCGCTTGAAAGAGCTGTAAATATTTGAGCAGCCGTAAGATTACTTGGTAGACGAGTTTATTAGATCTGCTGCAGAATTATTGAACATCACTTAAGCTGTGAAAGCGTCTGGAGAGCCCGAAACAGACGTAGATGGAGACTTCATTTAAATTGGCAATCGTGTTGGTACGAGCGGTTACGGTCGGAGGTATGAGAGTGGATGAACTGGAGTGGCTTTTTAATTATGCAATTGCTGATTTCACAGAAAGAAGTAACTGTCAGCTGTTTTTTGGTGTGAAGGTTTGAGAGATGAGTGGAAAAATTACAGGTAAGTACCTACATGAGGCATTCTGTTGGGTGTTCATAATAGTCCAGTAAAAATAAATAATTTTTCGCTGATATCGCGATTTATCTGACAGATGTCAGCAGTACCTGTAAAAAAATAGTTTTCTCCAGTTTTGGTTCAGTTCCAGTTTTAGTCAAAAGTTTGTTCATACAAAGCCGAAAAACAGACCGTTGCATTCAATGCAGTTTTCCTATCTCGAAATAAATACATTAACCCATAAAGAGATCATTGTGACCAATTATTGTTCATAGATTTATGTGCACAAAAACAATAGATGCGTCATGAGTGAGTGATAACATAAATCATCCACCAGCCGGCATAATGTCGGACCGGACGTACCGGAGTACCGCGGGCGCGGGCTGGAACAAACAAGTAGCGCGCTAATGACTGCCGTATTGACCGGCCAGTTAGTGCGGGCCAGCTCTGCAGCCGCGGACACTCGCGGGGAGAAGTGGATGCCTCAAACGCGCTGCCAGCCTCAGTTCCATGGCTTTCTCGCGTGTGTGTAATGGGGGCGCCACCAGTGGAGTTATCGTTAGAAGGTCGCATTAAAAGGTGCACCTACAGGTATATCTTAGATTTTTGCACGAAAATAGTTTTTTTATATATTTGCATTGGCTTTGGGTTAGCGCGAAAAATGTAGTTTTAGATGTGTTTACTGATCCGCTCGTGGCGCCGCTGCTTAGCAGTTCGCAGTGGCAGATTCAATTCAATTCAATTCAAAACACTTTATTGCACGTTTAAAAATTACAGACAAAAAACAAAAACAGATACAGTAATGTACATGTAGGCGGTCTTATCGCCCAGTCAGTTCCCTGTCTCTGGAGAGATCGAAACTATTCAGTGATCCCTTGTGCTTAACGTCATTATTACGTTTTGATACACACGATGCACTTGTCGCGCGCAGCGTACGGCCATCAATAATAAGCGAACATTTGTCGCGTTAATAATGCACGGCTGGAATTAATCCGGCGTGTTATTTCCCCGCGGGGCACCCCCTCCCACGCCCACCCCACCGCCGCCCGCGCCCCGCCCGCGCCCCGCCCGCACACTAACATGCCAGCATTAACATGAGATAAAATGCCTGTATTATTACACCCCAGAAAGACTACCTTGTAATAACTCTTCGTTGTATGCCCGAGTGGTATAGGACTGAACGATCCCCGGCCAACTGGGAACGCGCCCAGACCCCTGACGAGGCAGTCAGTCCCATGGTCCATTTCATACGAGCCTAGATAACAAGGAATAACTACCTCTGTTATCACGATCAATACGATATCCACCCGCATGACATGGGAGTATCAGAGATAAACTGTGGAGCCTGTGAAGAGGACAATGCAAAGCGAAGGAGTGTGTTAGCTGTATAATAGCTTCTATGCAGCGAATTCTTAGAGAAGAGTCAATGATATTCTAGTAACTTGATGTCTAATCTGCAGTATTGGATTGGCCTAGTTTAAATTGTAATCCAATGGGATGAAAGCGCGGAGGACTGACGTAGGATGGGAGAGGGACTGACAAGGTCCCATAGGGCCGAGGTGTCACCACTTTGGACGACCCCGATGTGTGTGATGCTCATGACTAATTCGCGGAAGGCGCGTCCCATTGTAGCCGGTAGATTATCCCAGAGCTGGCGGCGGGCCGGCGTGCATGCTAACCGCGTCGCGCGCCCGCGCGTGGAACGTGCCACCTTTACTTATTAACGGATTATGTCGTTTGTAGCCGCTGTAATCTCGCTTCCATTCCTATCAACATAATATAATTCGCGTATATTTTTTTCAGCGCTGGCAATAATTCGTCATTGCGTTCTCTCCGAGGAGTCGTCACGCCTGCCGGTGGGTGCTGAAATTCCTCTCTCTGTTGTCTGTCGAAATCTTACCCGGCACATAGGAAAGTTGCTTACACGAGTAGGTACTATAAGTATATCATTGTTGCTGGTGTCAGCGATACCAGTGTAATAAAAGACGCGGGTCGAGAATATAAATAATATTGTGTTAGGATGGGATAACTGTATTACTGGCCGACAGTCCAGCCTGTCACACGCACGCTCTGTCGGGTACTGTCGTCACAGTTTTTGTGACACTCTGGAGTAAAGCGTAACACAGACTGAGCGGCGGCGTTGCGAAAGCGTTACGGTTTTTTTCTGTAATGTTCGAAATAGTATGAAGCCCTTTACATCAAAGCGGCGCGGCGGCGGTGCGACGGCGAAAGCGACAAAACCGCGCGCACAGATTTGACGTTTTGATTTGACAGATTAGCGCAGACAGGCGTTGCGGAGCGGCGGCGGCGCGTTGTATTCCTTTGTAGTGTATGAGAACCCCTACACAGAGCGGCGGCGGCGCGGCGCGGTGCGGAGCGGTCTTCATACAAACCGCCGCCGCGCCGCCGCCGCTAGCGGTATTCCTGTCTGAAGGGCTCCGCTTTTTATTCGCTTTCCGCAGATTCGCCGCCGCAACGCTTTCGCAACGCCGCCGCGCTGTGTGTGTTACGCTTAATAAATGAATGAATAATACATAGAGACCCACAACTTTACTACGGACAAGTAATTTAGTCTCGCTACTACCATTGTGTACAGACTCCAGCTCACTCCAAGTCACACGCTCCCATATCATTTTACATATGAATATGGAGCCATAAATAATGTCGGTCCGCGAGCCCCAGCGGCATGTAATAAGTTTCCTTCTGGCAATAAACACGCACGGCCCCGCTGCGATATCGGTGAAAAGAAATTCCATTTGGCGAATAGTTCAATGAAACAGTATTCTACAAACTTGCGAAGGTAATTGAATGCCGGCGGAAATATAAACGGATTCATGAGAGCGGGGACTGCAGTTGGGAGCTCAGCCGTGTGTGTGTTTGGGGAGCAGCGGGACAAGGGGGACACAGTACAAGAAGAAGGAAGTAGGCCGACTCGGTACATAATAACCTACTCACGCAGGGCTGTCGCTTTTAGTTTTGTCAACCGTCGCAAACGCAGAGCCAGTCTCTATACATACAATTAAGTATATTTCTCTGGAAGGGTAGCGATTATACGATATGTAGCCATCTTTGAGCTCGGTAGCGGAGGAAAGGTGGACGCGCGGCGTTACCAGAGTGAACGAGAGTGCGGAAACTGACAACAAGCGCTCTTAATGTGTGCGCGCGCGTTTCAGAGCGTTTGTTCTGAGTTTCCGCACTGTCGTTCACTCTGGCGATGGCGTTACGGCGCGGCCTCGACGAGCGCCTCCGCTGCAGTTTTAAATGGTGCCACTGTGTGCGTGCGCGGCGACGTAGCTACGGCGCACACATACTCACCGCGCTCGGCTCGGTGCGTGTCTATGAACATAACTTACTTATCTTTTCTTTTAGTATGTGTGGGAGCAAACTGCGAGATTAGTCTATTTCAGCTACTTCCACAGCATCATGTCATACGGCATCCTACTGTGGGGTCAAGCGGCAGATATAGAAACCATCTTTATTTTGCAAAAGAGAGCTGTTAGGGCGATCTATAATCTACGTTGTAGAGAATCATTAAGAGAAAAGTTTAAAGAAATTAATATATTAACCGTTGCCAGTCAATACATTTTTGAGAATATTTTGTATGTCCGCAAAAATATATCTCTCTTTTTGAGGCACTGTGATATGAACACAGCTTATGTTACAAGAAACAAAAACAAACTTGTACCACCACAGTTAAGGCTTAGTAAGGTCAGTAAATCATTCACGGGGCAATGTATACGCTTCTACAACAAACTACCAGAAGAAATCTTAAATATGAATGACAGAACATTTAAGACTCACATTAAACAACAACTTTGTAAGAAAGCTTATTAAAGGACAGTCGATTATCTAAATGACAAAGATGCCTGGTGTTAATGTTACTTCAGCCTCGCACAATCTTTACAAAATAATGTTATGTACAAACTTGATTTTAAAAGATGTGTTGCGGAAGTTTGTTGCGCCGCTTCTTCTTCCCAGCTCTATATAACACCTTGGAGGCGGTGGTAGATAAAAAATTGACGTTGTATAAATGTACCCAGTGTACTTACATGCAATAAAATAGTTTTGAATTTGAATTTGCAGGCGCCGAGGCGCGCGCTGCAGCGTGCATCGTGCAGCGTGCAGCGTGCAGCGCGCACGGAACCAGGTCGCCGTATCGATTGCCGCGCGCCGGCGCGCAGCCGCCCTTGTCGCGCCGCGCTAGGGCTGAGCGCTCGCATTTCCGCGAAATTACATAAACATAAACTTTCTGTTAAAAGTTACAGGTTAAATCGAAACTGTGACTCCCACACTGGTCTTAGGTGCAAGAAGTTGATTTGGCAAATGGCAGATTACCGCACGGAAAAATCTCTCCAGTTTATGAATAAAAGTTTGTATGTGTTTATGAGTTGTAACCTCTGAAACCCCATTTCTTTAATCTACGCATCCAAAAACCTCGATACATGGCACTGAGAATATTGGCGTATTTCTTTGAATCAAAGCATATATCATAAAAAATACAGACAAAATCTGACGTTGTCATGGAACTCTTCGATTCTGGATTGAAATTTTGATCAATGCAAGGCTATCTGTTGAATGAAAACTTTAGGAATTAAAGTTAACCTACCGGAAAATCGCTCTTTGGACATTATTGATAGAGACGTGGTCCGTTAAAAAAAATAAAGATTAGAATTATTAAAAAGAAAATTCCCTGCGAGGTGTCGCATTCGAGATGCAGCCTTATATTAACGACACATCAGTTATTTTATACTTAATTAAAATGACAACCCTACGTCGATACGTTACGCATTGTGTTCCATCGCTACGGTCGTACTCGCCGCGAGGAACACTTGGTGAACTAAACGCGCGATGGGTGACCTCACCGGCCCGATGAGAGGTGATGAATGAGGAGGTACACCGATATCAATATGTCATTCTGAGTGTGTAGTGATAGTGAGTGATGTGAGAGGTAAGTTTGTGTTGTGACGACGACGGCGAGACCGAATCGGTTTTTAGAAAAGGAAAGTCGAGGAAGTAAAACTAACATAACATACTGCAATGTAAACTATTGAAGAAAGTGGTAGGTGGATGTTGTGAGGCAGGATGTAAGCTGCAGCAGACAGGAGTACCTACCGCGTCCACCAGTCTGCAGTATTCAGTGGACGCTCAGAACAATTTATATGTTTGTTTTCCGCTGCAAACTTCGCAAGTTTACAGACGAACTTTCATCTTACGATCTGCAACGTAACTCTATAAAGTTAGCTGGTGCCGTTTGACACAAAGAGGTTGCGAATTTATGTCGCTCCCGCCGCTAACCGCCGCCGCGGCGGAGCGTATGCGCATTCTGTGCTCTGTGGTTTGTCATGTGGCCACCTCGGCCGCGGCCGGTGCAACATTCACGCGGCAACGGGCGGCGTTCAGTCAACTGTGACAAAGAACGGTAGCGACACTTATTTATACGCCGAGACCTTCCGGTAATAAATGTATTTAATTAAGGAGGGTGGGCGGGGCGGGGCGGCGCTCCGGGTACTGCACCGAGCCCCGCAGCCAGCAGCCCCGGCCGGGGCTCCGCGGGAGGGGCACAGGGCGCCGGTGACTCCGACCTCGAAGGCCCAGTTACTGGTATGTTTAATCAATGACATACATTACTCCGTATGTCCGATTGGTACGTATGTTACCGCAAAACTCAAAAATCAGGAGTCGAATCCCAAACACTGCACTGCCAGTCGGTGGGGGGCAGCGTACCACTTATCACATTTAGTAAAATACGAGTGGTGTGTTGTTACAATAGTAAAGGCATCTACTTAAGACAGGATCTAAGCTCCGATCGGTACAGGCGCTCTATTTTTGATTCGCTCTCCTCGCTTCTAGCGTTCGATTCTACTGATTTTCCCTCGACTCCGCATTTTTGAACCGCTCGAACGGCAACGAGTGGTATCGACCAATCGTCGCTTGGGACGAGCCGAGCGGTAGAATAAACGTCAAATGCCATATGACAAAAGAAAAGAGACAACTATCACTGACACTTCACTTCAGTTCACTTTTTCTAACAAAAGGCAAAGATAATATCATATACAGTCTCTATGGTTTCGACCATTACTGAGCATTTTACGTTCCGCTTTACGTTTCTGTAATTACCGGTTTTTATTTTTTCTGCGTGAAACGGATTAAATTCTACATTAATATTATTGGCAACACTGAACGCAAGCGAATCAAAAATGCAGAAAATCAGCGTCGTTCGACTTGGAAGTCGAGTATGACATAAGTCGCATGCGACGATACAATTCCCTACGAGCGAATCAAAAATAGAGCTCCTGGGCCGCGCTCATTCATTCATTTACACACCTATCTGTAGGCCGATCTGTGAAGTTGGGAGTCGTGCGAACCAACCGCCAACAAATCGGCCTTACCAGCCAACTTGCCTACTGACATGCCGATTGGTAGGGGCCTGGATCGTGTCGTAAGTAGAGGCCTTTGGAGCATAAACAGTACACACACTCCGGACTGAGTGGCCAGTCATGCAACGATGGTAAGATAAGGTTAAAACATGACCAACTTGGTCATTTGTGACGGCAGCGACCCGGGATGAATGGTGCTTGCACTCCGGGCGGAACATGAATCCTGGTGATGCGGTTTAGCAATTTGGCGTTTGGTCGCAAAATGCAACATTGAAGCGAGGGCCGGGCCGCTCCCAGCAGGAACCCACATTGTTTCCAAGTTACTATTTTATTTATCTGTAGGATCCTTGTTCCGGCGTATTTAACAACCCTAGCGCAGACCACGGCCATTTTGTTTTTTTTAGACCTTGTTAATAATGAGAATCGCTTCTCTTGCAAAATAAGTTTGCACGGAGATATAATTCTAATAAATAATAGTATTTTATGCAACTGTATAATTATATTGAGGGCGATTAACCGGCGCACAGTGTCATAGTAGACTGCACGAGTATCCAAATAGATAAACTTTCATTAGGTATGTACTACAACCATAATAAAAATCATTTATTTATAATTATTTATATATGAAGCAAGTGTCTTAGCACAAATCCGTGTTACACAACACCGTGTTAACAAAAATTACAAATTAGAAATTGAACACAAAACCGTGAGAGAAGGGAGCCGGCCAACCGCGACTTTCATAAAACAAATCGCCAAGGAAATAATCTGAACCAGAAAATATACGCACAAAATTCCGCAGAAGCGAAGCGAAACATATAAATAAGCAATAACAAACGTGAGTGGGACCGCGGTAAGTCAAGACCATTATTTACCTCATAATAATAACAGTGGGAAGGAAAAAGCCACATAATTGGTCTCGGCCCCGACTACGTTCGGTTCAACCGTTTGTATCCGGCCCTCACTGTCCTGTCGATGTCGTGGGATGATCGTAGAATTGGCCAGATCCTGATATGCCTAGGCATTTCGTGATACGCAGCACCGCGCTGTCATTTCATGATTTGGCCATCGAACATCCGCCATATCGTTCAACGCACATCTTTAGACTGTAGGGTGTTCAAAATTCATCAAATCAAAATACACTTAACCTAACCTAAAGGAAATAATTCGTTTTACACTCATGTGAAATGCAACTACTTATCAATATGTCCAGTGATCAGCTGCAAATATCGATAATTGGTTGCTTTCGTTGATCCGCCCGACTTTCTATAGGTATAGCCGGCTAAATCATGATGCCCAGGCATATCGCGATCTGGCCAATTCTACGATCAGCCCACGACATACACATGGCGTAATTATACGAGTGAGGTGAGGACCATTAGTGGAAATGAGGACGTCTGATGGTCGTCAGAGGTGGAAGCTATCTGTAATAATAGGTACATTCGTGGCCGGCTTGCATTGTCACCGAAGTTACGTGAGTAATACCACGTCATTCGGACACTGGAACTGGAAGTAACAAACATACCTACATACAAGTGTGTTGTTAGCTTGTAACGAACAAACCCACGACCTCTCTCCGTCCCGTCGCGTCGTGGGCAACAAACAGATCGTGATCGCTCCAAGCACCGGATTCACTCAAACCTGTAGAATAACATTCAAACGTTAATGTCGTCAGCGAGTGCTGTCGTAAACGTTGTCGATGCAACATTAGCGCGGGCGGGCGGGTCCCCGCGGGCCCGGTCCCCCGCGGGCCCGGTCCCCCGCGGGCCCGGTCCCCCGCGGGCCCGCGCCGCCGCCTCCGAATATCTTTCCGCGCCATAAACCGTGCGCCGCCGCACAAATTAAATTATCTGCGGCCGTTACGTGTAATTGTGACGTCACACCCGAAGCGCCGGAGCCTCCGAGCTAGGAACTACAGAGAGAGCGTGGACCACAGCTGATATGGAAACCAATTCATATAAAAATATAAACTGTAATGGTCATAATAAAATAATCATAAAAATAATTTCCATTTATTTCTTTTTAAAGAGCTGTAAATACTTCGAACGTTTTATCGAGAGGAAAAAGGGGAGACGTACGTGTGGGCTCTCTCTACACTAGTTCCTTGCTTCGGGACCGCCCCCCCCCCCTATCCTCTCACCCCCCCTACGGGCTACGAACAACCCACTAACATTAATATCACAATTATGAACACGTCTCTTCGTCACGGGTGTCTGTTCCACGATTTCAGGCAGAGCTTTTGACATTTCCACTTTATTTGGCTTAGTTTACGGCATGAGGGAGGCGCTCGAGCCGCGGGGCGCGGGAGGCGCGGGCGGACAATTAAAAAATAAAACAATTAATTAAATAGAATTATACCTGACTGTAAGTACAGAGCGTATAGTATAGGCAAAGAATACTAAGTGTTACTAGTACAGAAGCGACACCCCCCAGAATTTAGCCTGACAGTCGTACATATTGTACCTTCGCACACACAGATGCACGTGTGTCGATAGACAGGTGCACGTGTGGGTGGCAGGTGAGTGGCTCTTGCGTACAATGTTTTGATTTATTAAATATGTTCGTTTCAAAGTGGAGATTGGTAATTGATCAGATGGCGCGGATACAAATTGCAATTTGAGCCGGCCGGGTCGGGAGGAGGGGGGGAGAGGTGGGAGCCGAGGGGGGAGGGGTGCCGGCTGGGGGCGAGCAACTCTTCGCAACTCGAAAACAACTTATTGGTTTCGCACAGAGTTATGTTTTGAGCCTCGTTCAAACTAATTTTAGCTAAGAACTTACTCTTAAAATAACAGGCCATCGGCTCGACTCGGGGGGCACACGCCACATTTGTCCAATGCAAAATATACCGGTTAGTTACTGGGATCCTCATTACACATTCATTTAATTTAATTCATACAGCGTCGTATGTACAATTGCACACTTACTTAATTGCACACACCGTATTATGATCTTGTATCTTCGACGGAGATTGAAGCGAGTTAACGACTCACAACCTCTGTACAAAACTCTCAGAACAAGTAGTGGATAAGTCAATTTTTAAGAGTTGGAGATTTGATTATACTGAATACGTATATGAATTTAGGCATCTATAAAAATGTGTGTAGCTTATTTTTAGATGCTGTACCACTAACATATTCTAAAACGCATCAAATCTGACACGGTGACATTAGCTTGCGGTAGCTGTCAAGCGACCGAGGAGATGCAAACGAGGCTCGGCGCCGCGAAACGAATGAAAGTTGTTGTTGAAATATTACGGCCGCTCAGGAATGCCTTCAAGGGAGCAAGCTACTAAATTAAACTCGCAAATGGAGTTTATACGAGTAGGTAGGTACCTACTAGGCGCGCGCGCGCATTCTACCACTATTATTTATTCTGTGACTCTACGCGTCCACCGAGCATTCTATTGCTAGATTACACAACGGGTGGGGTTCATTATCACCTGCATTATGATTATTTATATCATATGCTATATATATTAGCTATCGCCTGCGGCGTCGCACACGCGGATTTTTTTTCCCATTGGAACTTTTTGAGCTTTATCGTTTTACTAAACGTTAAGTCAGCTAATCGGTAGTCACAATACACTGTGTAGTGTGGCATCATCAAAGTACCAACTTCGGTACACATGTTGCAAGCATAATTTGATAAACATTGACTCGCGCCGCAGTGATAATATTTAATCCAGCCCTAATGGGTGTGATCAATGTTGTACCGCCTGATATTCCCAACCGGCAGGTTTGGGTCCATTAAAAATGTACCACATTTGTACATCCAATATGCTCGGTGTACGATGCTAACACGCTTGTACACTCGCTGTATGAAAGGATTCGTCATCTTAAATTCTATTTTGTTTGTACCAGTTGTCGGCGATACTGGCCTGCACAGCCGCTTTTTATAGAGTTTTCTATTGTTTTTCTGTTGTTGTCAATTTCTCTAGAATATAGCTAGTCGAAATATTATTGGTTTTCCTTTAAAATAATCCCCTTCGTCTTCCAGACGCCCACATTTGGTCCTTCGATCCATTTTTAAGTATATCAGTTTGCCTAGTTATCGAAATTCGAAATTATAATAAAAAATACAGTCCACTTATGTTAACACGGGCGAAGGCGAAGGCGGAAATGGCTACCAGTGAAAGGAAGTCGCGAAAATCTACGTCTTCTAAGTCGTCAACAACCATCGCAGCCCAAGTGAAGGCTGCAGAAGCTCGCCACAAACAGCGTCTCTCGGATATTCAAGCTCGCACCGGCGAGGCTGAGCGATTGGCCTCGGAAGCAGCATTCGACGCCGAAGTAGCCGCCATACAGGCGGAGGCGGAGGAGGCGAGCGACTTCGAGAGCATTTCGAGCGAGCGAGCGAAAATACGTACAGCGATTTGGGTGAAGGAGAAAGGAAATGTAGGACAGTTCGAAGTGTCTGAACACCAGCAGGAGAACGTCGTCGTGTCGACTACGCTTCACTCTGAAGGCAACCCTGGGGCCGCGGATTTCGCGACTCTCAGGACTTCAGGATCCCTGCCATGTGTGAATGATAAGTATGACGGCGTGCAACTATCTGCACTCAATGTGCCACCGGTGCGCCAACCTCTTCCCCGGGATGTCCCGGACGACCCTTGTGTGCTGCCGTGCGCGCAGGGCGCGCCACAAGATGACTTGTATCAGCCGTCGCACGCGCTTCCCACTACATCAGCTCCGTATGACGGAGGAGCTAACAATCGAGTTGGTAAGGCACTTTCCACCCAGGTGAGTACCGAGATTACTCAACTTGCTAAAGCAATTACATTACTCGCTACTAATGCTTCAACATCAGCACCAGCGAAGAAAAACTGCATAAAATTAACGAATTTTTCTGGTAATATTTCCGAGTGGCTTTTATTTAAACGCACTTTCGATGATACTAGGTTAATTTACAAAGCTATAGAGAATATAGGAAGACTGCGCCTTGCCTTATGTGGTGAAGCCAGAGAGGCAGTAGGAACTCTACTGCTAACTAGTAAGGACCCTGACGAGATCATGCACATGCTTGAGCAACGTTTTGCTCGTCCAGACGAGATAGTCGTGTGTGAGATCGCTGCAGTAAGAGCTCTACCTAGATTAGGAAGAGATGCGCGCGATATTTACGCATTCACAACTAAAGTGAGAAATTGCGTCACCATCGCTAACTTATTACAGCGGTCCCTCTATGTGCAGAATCCCGAACTGGTCCACGTAGTCGCAACTAAACTGACTCCTTTGTTACAGAATAAGTGGTGTGATTTCGCGTCGCGCAGCGTCGACGGGTCTAGCATCCCAACGCTAGAACTGTTAGCAGAGTTTTTGGAGCGTGAGGCGGCCAATCTAGTTTTTCTAGGTGTAAGCGACGTGCATTCTCCGCCCACTCACACGGGGAGGGCGGGGGCCGCAGCCATAGCATCGCTTAAAACTCATCACACGACCGTGGCCAGGAGTGATTGTCTTTTTTGTTCAGCCCATCATAGTATTAAATCGTGTAAGGATTTTCTAAAATTATCAGTTGCTGATCGCTGGGTCTGGGTTCGTCAGGCAAAGATATGTCCCAGATGTCTAAAAAAAGGCAAACACGACTGGAGAACTTGCAGAGCGAGGTCATGTGGGGTAGAAAATTGTTCGCAATCACATCATAAAATTCTACATCATTCCATTAGTTCCGTAGCAACCATGTCACAAAATAACATCAATCTGGCAGATATGTCAACATCTCCTTCAGTCATGCCTGTCATAGACGGATCTTTGACACGGCCGCATCTGGATACCAAACAGATCGAACATACTTCAGAGTGTCAGTCTATTTCGGATCCGAAAAAGACTGAACGTGTCATTAACGATATAAATACTGTTTCGCATTCAGGTGCGCGTGTCCAAGGAGGTAGGATTTTGTTGAAAGTTTTACCGGTGGTATTGACTGGACCAAAAGGATCAGTTAATATCTTTGCTCTTTTGGACGATGGGTCGACCGCGACTCTAGTTGACGCTGAAATTGCCGATTTGATAGGGGCTACTGGACCTGAGGAACGAATCCGAATTAACGGCATAACGGGTAGTCGCGATGGCGTTGGGACAAGACGAATTAGCTTCGATATCAGAGGCAGGTATAGCTCACGCACTCATACCGTTCGAGGCGCGTGTGCTCTTCCTGACTTAAACTTACTCTCGCAATCTATAAGTATGAGCGAGTTAGATTCTCTCGGTTATATTAACGACATTAAACACGAGTTAGTGTATGATAATATCACCCCTAAGGTACTTTTAGGAACGAGTGATTGGCCTTTACTTATCAGTAAAGAAAACCGTATAGGCAGTCCTGCTCAACCCGCGGCTATACTTACGGAGCTAGGGTGGGTTTTATACGGCCCAATAAATGGAAATATTCGTCCCGTACAGTTTCTTACCGAGGATCAAGTTAATTCTTGCGAATCTTTTCACTGCGCTATTTCAAGCTCAGAGGAGAATCTGGACGAGCTGATTAAGTCCTACTATCGCCTGGACTCTATAGGTATAGCCCAGGAGTCGTACAACCCTCTTGACAAGCGTGCCTTGCAAATCTTGCGCGATACTACTCGTCGTCTACCATCAGGCAGATTCGAGACGGGTCTTTTGTGGCGGGAGGATTCTCCGCGCATTCCGGATAGTTTCGCACAAGCTTTGTCTAGACTTAATGGTCTCAGCAAGAGATTTGCAAAGGACGCAGATTACACCGAATTATACAAAACTAATATTGAAGCGTACGTACACAAAGATTATGCAGAACCTTGCACGGACACCCATAACTCACCTACAGGTGATTCTCCGCGTTTCTATTTGCCACACTTTGGCGTAACTCACCCTCACAAGCCGGGGAAACTGCGTATCGTCCACGATGCAGCAGCTAGATCACATGGGGTCAGCTTGAATTCATTACTCATACCGGGACCCGATTTCTTACAGTCTTTATATGGCATCCTTCTTAGATTTAGGGAAGGAGAAATAGCGCTCACTGCTGATATTCGTGAGATGTTCCCGCAAGTTAAAATTCGGAAAGAAGATCGCGACTGTCAGCGATATTTATGGTGGGAAAACGGCCAGGTCAAGGAGTTCAGGATGTCATCGTTAATTTTTGGAGCAGCATCCTCACCTTGCTCGGCTATTTATGTCAAAAACAAAAATGCTGAGGATTTCCAGGCCGAGTTCCCAGAGGCAGTGAGCGCCATTATCCAGGACCATTACATGGACGATTTTTTGGGAAGTTTAGACGGCATAGATCAAGCTGCCCGTCTGGCAGCTGATATTGTTCACGTTCATGCTCAGGCAGGATTTGAGATGAGGGCTTGGGTCACTAATAAGCCTGATGTCTTGAAACTCATTCCAGAGGACCTCCGTCGAGCGGAACCTAAAGATGTGAATTTAGATTTAGACAATGCAGGTGTGCGTGTTCTGGGGTTGTTCTGGAATCCGTTGGATGACACATTTTCGTTCCGTGTCAATTTAAATGCCGAAGCTACCAATTTCACTAAACGTCAAGTCCTACGTGCTCTTATGAAAGTTTACGACCCACTTGGTCTCTTAGTTCCAATAGTCACGCACGGAAAGATATTATTTCAAAGGACTTGGCATTTGGTAGATAGCTGGGACCAGACACTTCCTGAGGAGGAATGTGATCAATGGAGAAAATGGTATCTGCAGATTGAATCTCTTCATTCTTTGCGTATTCCGCGTTGGCATTTAAGTGGACAACATTGCTTGAGCCCCGGATCCGGTCCTATTATTCGGGAGCTTCATGTTTTTGTAGATTCAAGTAATGTTGCCTATGCTTGCGTGGCCTATTGGCGTTTTGTATATCCTAATGGGGCGATCAAACTGTCCCTAATAGGAGGGAAAAGTCGTGTAACCCCCCTCAAGCCGGTCACAGTACCGCGTTTAGAGTTACAAGCTGCACTCTTAGGTTCACGTCTTGCACTAACTATTTGTAAAGAACACAAATACATTGTTACTAGTAGATTCTTTTGGTGCGACTCTCGTACTGTTCTCTCTTGGATTAGAAGCGACGCCCGCGCATTTAAGCCTTTTGTCGCTCATCGTCTAGGGGAGATATCTGAAGACACCAAACCACATGAGTGGAAATGGGTGCCGACAGGTTTAAACGTAGCGGACGATGCGACTCGTTTAAACGGACAGCTCGATAGATGGGTAAGCGGTCCACAGTTTTTGCTTTTAACACAAAAGGACTGGCCTACCGAGCCAAGCGGGACAGTACCTGTAGCTGTAGAGGAATGTATTTTGACCACTTGTTTGTACAATGATTTATTTGTTTATAATATCGTTCCTAATATAAACCGTTTTTCTTCATGGTTTAGATTGCTAAGAGCGACTGCCAGAGCTCACCAATATTTACGAATTCTGCGGCAGCGAAGGGGAAGCGCGACCCCCCCACGAAGAGGGCCGTATCCTTTACCCTTGGCGGCTATAGATTTCATTTCCGCTGAATTGCATATTTTGCGAGAAAGTCAGGAGGCCAGCTTTGGCCAGGATTTGGCCTGTATTCGCAGAGGGGTCATGTTACCCCAACATAGTAGATTTAGAAACCTGGTAGTATGTTTAGATAGGGACGGTCTCCTCAGGCTTCGTAGCCGTACCGGAGCCGTGTCTAGTCCACCAGAAGACCGAAGAAATTTGATTGTCCTCGATGGGCAACACCACACTGTTCGTCTGCGTGTATTGGCATGTCACGAATGGGCTGGCCACGGATTTAATGAAACTGTGGTAAATGAGCTGCGACAAGTTTTTTGGATATTCAGAATACGGCCTACGGTGCGCAGCGTTGCTAGGGCATGCCAAGTTTGTCGCCTGAAGAAAGCCACCACTACCTCACCGCTGATGGGAGATCTACCCCTGGAGAGGCTTTCTCATCATCAACGTGCGTTTACGTTTTCGGGGCTGGATTACTTTGGACCCATAAATATTACGGTGGGAAGAAGGACGGAGAAGCGGTACGTCGCCCTTTTTACTTGTCTCGTTTCCAGAGCCGTACATTTGGAAGTTGTGGGTAGCCTGACATCAGACGCCGCCATTATGGCTCTTCGACGGTTTATGGCGAGACGAGGATGCCCTAAGAAACTGTTCAGTGATAATGGAACGGCCTTTGTTGGTGCGGATAGGGAGTTATGGAGGGAGTGGAGTAAAATCCAAGATTTTGCCGTATCTAAGACCATAGAGTGGTGCTTTATCCCACCCGCCGCTCCATTCATGGGCGGAGCGTGGGAGCGTCTAGTCAAAACAGTAAAAACGGCGCTATCAAACGTGCTGAAGCAAAGGGCACCCAAGGAAGAATTGCTTCGGACCCTGCTTGCTGAAGTGGAGCATATTGTTAACGCGAGACCACTAACCCATGTGCTCGTGGATGCAGCGAGCGAGGAGGCAATAACTCCGAATCATTTTTTACTTGGCTCCTCTAGTGGTTTACCGAAGCACGAGGTAGATGATCGTGATCTCCTTAGGCGCCCAGACTGGAGAAAAGGACTACGTCTTGCAGACCATTTTTGGGCAAGGTGGGTCAAGGAGTATCTACCTACTTTGGCGCCTCGACGTCAGAGGAATGTTGACCAGCCCAGAAACATAGAGCCTGGCGATATCGTACTTATCGCGGACAGCAACTTGCCACGAGGAGTGTGGCCACGAGGGATGGTTATAAAAACACACCCTGGGAAGGATGGAGTCGTCCGCGTCGCAGATATTCGGACACAGGCGGGCATTTTGAGGAGACCGGTCAAGAAATTGGTTATATTACCCGTTAGGGAGTCCAGGTCAGCATCACCGGTTTAAGTTGTAAGGCTGATTACCTTACGGAGAGGGCTATGTCGGCGATACTGGCCTGCACAGCCGCTTTTTATAGAGTTTTCTATTGTTTTTCTGTTGTTGTCAATTTCTCTAGAATATAGCTAGTCGAAATATTATTGGTTTTCCTTTAAAATAATCCCCTTCGTCTTCCAGACGCCCACACCAGTATTGCCAATATTTGAATAACTCAGGAGAATGCTCCGAATAAAAGGTAATAATAATAATGAGTTCGATCCCCAGCTGGGCCATGTACCAATGGGTTTTTTCTCGAAACTTAAGTACATTTACTGACTGCTCTCAAACGGTGAAGGAAAACATCGTGAGGAAACCTGCATACGCCGATGAAGAAATTCTTAGGCGCATGTGAAGTCCGCCAACCCGCACTGGGCTAGCGTGGTGGACTATAGCCCGAACGCCCTCGTTGAGAGGGTAGGCCTAAGCCCCAGCAGTGGGGACATTAATTGGCTGTTGATGATGAATAATAATGAGATCTTTTGTATAATTAATTTATAATGTTGGCACCAACGTTTGCGACGTTGGCGCCCGTGAAGCACGGTTTCATTGCTCATTTGTCGAATTGAGAGCTGTTTTATAGCGGGCCGCGGAATGGCTGCGCACCTCTTACTGCTTATCTTTATGTTCAAATAAAACGAAACACTAAATGCGCCTCTTGAACATAGACGATACCAGAAGAGGGGAAGATACGGTACTCTCTCTTGCATAGACGAGAACTGGGTTCTAACTCATCGTATCATATACTGAATACATGTCACACACTAATACAGCTGAGCTGAATGAAAGTTGCATTCGTGGAATCAAAAGTATTTAATTAGAATGTGAGTGGTATAGTAGCAGCCGGGGACGAGCTGGACTGACATACGAGGATCAAATAGAGCGGGTGCTCACAGACGGAGAAAACTCACTCTAAAGAGAACTCGTGGCAAGTGTGTGTGAAGAGAATGATGAGACTAAGCGCAGCGAACGAGATGTGCCAGGATCGCAACACTTACCGCGCTGTCATTAGAGACTAGCGTGAAGATTGTACGTAATAAGTAACGTATCTTCGTACTTTTGGTATCATCTGAGCTCGTGAATAATGTCCGCCCCCGCCGAGCGCCGGGCGCTGGGCCCGCAAAGGGCGAGGCTACACTATTACTATGCATTGAATTCGGGATTCTCGGATGAAAAGAGTGAACCCGTGTCTGGAGCGTGTTGTGATGCAATCCTTTCTCGCGACGACAGGCGGCGGCGGTGGCCGGCGCGGGCGGCGGGGCGGGTGGCGCGGGCGGCGGGGCGGCCGGCGCGGGCGGCGGGGCGGGTGGCGCGGGCGGCAGCGGACAGCGCGGGTGGCGGGGCGGGTGGCGCGGGCGGCGGCGGCCGGCGGCGTGGGCGCCGGACGGCGCCGCACAAGCGGAATGAACTTATAGAGTGACTCATTGAAACCTGGACACGACTATTAAAAGATTACTCGTATAACACGTGCAAAACTAAAATCCATTTTAATATTTTTCGGAAATAATTATTTATTTATTTTATTTTGGAAAGGCAGCTTATAGCTGATGCTTCCACATCAGCAGTCGACTTGGTTTCATTATTTATATTAATTTATTGCACTTTTATAGATTTGAAGAAGTTGTCTAGTCTGTTCTTAAACTTGTTTACAGATAATAATAATAAATAATAAGATATAGAAAAGATAGAAAATAATAATAAATATCTGTGAAAAATACATTTTTAAAATTACATAGGTACTTACATACTTACAAAAAATTTAATCAATCATCCAGTTTTCGAGAAAAATTAAATATTCAAAGAATTGGCCTGGACGGGCATTATAATAATCAGTAGATATGATATCTACCATATAAATTATGTTTTGTTATAAATTATGTAACACCAAACCAAACTTGTAGATTTTTTCGTTTGAAAAAAAATCCATGCAGAAAGGGGTGAAATAAAATACATCGATCTACGAAACACTTATGTAGACTGTACACAGTCAACAGGAAAATTGTGTAGGCGCTGGACATTTTGTAAAGTAGTTTATTCTGCTCTAATGCTCTGTGGCACCACTGTAGCGCCGCGCCGCCGCCGCGCCGCCCGCCCCTGCAGTGTTCGCACACACACAGTATATCCACTACCTATATTACGGCATTATGCAGATCCATTACAGCATGATGGATGGATGGTGCACGGATGTTGATGGTTTGATATCCATGCATTGGTAATCAGATCTGACTTCATTCTCAATCTGGATAATAATGATCATATTTCATGTGATTAGTGGTAGATATTGTATTATATGAATTTAGGAGAAAGCTGGCTTGAGTTAGAAGATACTCTGAGTTCCCGAGTCGCGTTGAGTTCTCTGAAAGTCTATGGCTGCGTTATGTGCAGTTTTTTAGGGGAGCGCGGGCGCCCACCAATGTGATCTTAGCTCCATGAGTTTTTTAGTTTAGTGATTGGTCGTGATTACACGCTGTACAGCTGGAGGGTCCTGGATACCGATGTGATGAAGGCAGGCCGAAGGGAACGCATTACGCTTACTCTAATCGACTGAAAGTGATTTCTATGTGGCATAAGTTAGGATTTATTACACTGATTTATTTCTATTTGTTATTGTTAAATTTAGGTAATAAAGCGTTTACATTACATTACATACATGCAAACTAGGGCAGGGCACAACTTACTAGGGGCAAGTCTAGTAACTGGAACGAAATCGGTAATCAATTAGCTTCGCTTTGAATGCCGTGGCCCGCGGTGGCCGGCGGTGGGCGGTAGTCTGTCACGTGTGAAGCGACGCGTCGTATTCAAATTAGGCAAGTTTCGGCCGGTTCCGGTTCCGGTGTCATTTGCGTCGGACGCCCCGCCCCCCGCCCCCCGCCTCATTAAACCCGGACGTCCGGCGCGCGGCGGACGCGGACGCGGACGCCAGCCCTAATGGACGCATACATACAATTTCATTAAGTGAACATCTTGTTTTAATTTCTTAGAAAATGTGATTTTATTGGCTGGCGGAGCTTTATTTTCAATATTTTTAAAAATACACACAGCCTCCATGTTTCAACTAGGAGGTAGATTGGTCGGATAATTATTGAGTTACTAGCTGTGTCCCGCGGCTTCGCCCGCGTTGTATAAGTTACTTCTGACTTGTTTTCTTTTTGCTCGGCTCCTTAGGGTCGTAGCGTACGATCACGCTACGACCCTATAATTTATAAAATTCATCAAGAATTGGGCTTTCAAACGCAATAAGAATTTTTAAAATCCTATTCCAGAGATAAGCGCGTTAGATTAAAATTTTAATAGGTTTCCGTAGTCCACAAGGAACCAGTTTTGCCATGACCGTCTGTCCGTTTTTTTCTTTGTCCTACTTGGGTGCTCGCATAACATTGTCATTTTTAGCTGACCTAACATGTCATACGACGGCATCTTCCCACCGAATCCAGTCGCACGACTACTCGAGTGGGTCCTCGACAGCCGTCCATAAAAGACACTATCCACGTCCGCGGGAGGGGGCGGCGGAAAACGAAAACGGAATTACAATAATAAAAACGTTTGTGAAATGGAGTGAAAAGTTGAAGGGAACCAACGCACGGGGCCGGCGAGGTGCGCTGACATGGGCCTTGTTTCGAGGGGGTAGAGTCGCGGCGGCCGGCGGCCGGCGGCGGCGCGCGAGCCGCGAGGCAATCCGTTCCACATTAGACGGCGGAGGGTTTTTATATTAATTGCTGGTCCCATTACAAGGTCGGCTGGGGAAGGGGGAGGGGGGAGGGGGGCTCCTAATGACCTCACCGACATGAGCCCGCGGCCGATTGATAGTTCACAATAGGTTTACTATCATCGCGGCGACGACGGAAGCGGGTTTTGGGATTCTGGTACCCGGAATTCAGTCTAAAATGGAAGTATATTATTTGATATCGGCATGGCGACGCGACAGTATATTGTTTCAGGGTAAACTGAACATCACGCTCAGATTGTAAAGTGTCTGTTATACTGTAAGTCAAAAGTAATTAATTTGTTACAAAAACAAGAGCCAACTCTTTGTGTAACAGGACGCCCGCTCTCTCGGTTTATGAAAAAATATAATGACGTGGGAGTGTCGCCGCGCGGTCCGGGCGTGTCTCGCTTCAAGGTGACGTCTGACGTTACAGATAATTGACGCTCCTCGGTGACTTTGAGACGAGTGACGCGTGGACCCCGGACTGAGGGGCCCGCGGCCCGGCAAGGAACCCTAGTCAGTCCGTCACAGTCGGCCACAGCGTCATAAATGTTATAGTTACGAACTGAAATGCATGGACAAGTATACGTACTTTTTTTCCGCGTCCCTTCACGTGGGGCGCAGTTGAAGTCTTTTCAAACGAGGCAGTGTCTTCATGCATCTTATTTTTATCATAAGAACAAAGAGGAAGCCTTAAGACTGTGTAAATCAGATCCCTCAGAATCATATCCTGGGCCCGACACCGACACGCACTTGTCAAGTTTTTAAAATCATCAGAAGTAGTGTCCTTCATCCAGCAGCGGTCGTCGATAGAAGAAACAACACTCAGTGCAATGTTGTGAATGACACAAAAATATTCGAGCGAACCTTCATAGGAACGTGTTTTCATAAAGTTTTTGCGAAGTTTGAGGTTAGAACGGCTATACCTGTCATTACGCCGATGCGAGCCTGAGAGGGGGGGGAGGGGGGGGGGGGGGGCGCTCCTCGCGAGGATCACCAACTTTGAAGCCTAGAAATTAGTAACAGCCCGAGTTCCCGGCTCGAGCCGAGAGAAAGTTCCGTTTGTGTGATTAATGACGGGAGGATCTCGCACCAGATATTGACTTTTGCTTGGCATTCTTATACTTTACGAGTTTGTTGTTCTTTTAAGACATGCCTCACGTTGTTACGAGGATCATCTGTTTTATAACATCTGTACCTAACCTAGACTCATGTCATTATCATTATGTGTACGGTAAGTCCGGCGTGATCTACTTGTCACGGCGTCATGTGATCATATTAGGTCTAGAATAAAGGACATTGATCTACTGACCTTTATTCTTGTACGGTCGACCGCACGTCAGTGGAAACAAAACCAGTATAACCTGGTCTCTCATAGTATTGAAACTCTCTAATAGGCTGGGCCAGCTCAAGGTCAAAGTGTTTCCACTGACGTGCGGTCGACTGTACACGCACCCGTTACGTTCCTTACAAATAACAACATAATATATAATAGGTACTCTGGAGAGCGTCAGTGGCCTCGGGGATAAGACGCGACCTATCATATCGAAAGGTCCGAGGTTCGATCCCCGGTTGGGCCATGTACCAATAGGTTTTTTCTCAAAACTTAAGTACATGTACTGACTGCTCTCAAACGGTGAAGGAAAACATCGTGAGGAAACCTGCATACGCCGAAGAAGAAATTCTTAGGCGCATGTGAAGTCCACCAACGCGCACTGGGCTAGCGTGGTGGACTATAGCCCGCACGCCCTCATTGAGAGCGTAGGCCTGAGCCCCAGCAGTGAGATTAATAGGCTGTTGATGATGATGATGAGGTACTCTGGTGTTAATGTCCTTTATTTTATTGTAACCCTTAAAATATTTTGTCATCTGAAATGTAGATCTCGACGAGATCTAGAATCAACTTTAGAAACTTGTAATCTAGTATCAGTAGTAAAGGTAGAATCTCATTTAATTTACGAAGTAGTTAGAGGTCTTCTATATTTAGGACATTACACGTTTAGGGCATTATGGGTCTGAACCTCTTTAATCAAAGCATCTGGCAAATTTTTGATAATTTTTTCCAAGATCTAGTCACTGTTTCACGGTATTATAAACCTTACTGAGTAAATGATGCGACATTCATATGCGATTGCGTTTCATCTCCCCGCAATATTGTAACCCAATTAACAAATTTCGCTCAAGAATCGATCTACGAATTCCGCTTACGCGTAATTACTATAATTATATCTCTGGGAACTGATACCTGAGCGCTGAGCGCTTCACTTGAATTGTTAATTCGGCAAATTCCACCCCCTCCCCCTCCCCCACCACCGCACCCGCGGCTTAATAGGTAATGGAATTATTGTGGCAATTACACGATATGAAGCTAATTATCGAGTCAAAGCGATAAAGAGAACGCGTTCAGTGTAGTGTTGTACCTGCCTACCTGCCTGCCTGCCTACACCTCTCCATATCAATAGTACAAACATATTGTTTCCACTGAGTAGGCGGCGCGCGCGAAGTGCCGGCATCAAAGCGACTAACAAATAATTCCGGCATTATGTACATAATGAGCGTCATTGGCGCAAATTCAAATTCAAATTCAAAAGTATTTTATTGCATGTAAGTACACTGGGTACATTTATACAACGTCAATTTTTTATCTACCACCGCCTCCAAGGTGTTATATAGAGCTGGGAAGAAGAAGCGGCGCAACAAACTTCCGCAACACATCTTTTAAAATCAAGTTTGTACATAACATTATTTTGTAAAGATTGTGCGAGGCTGAAGTAACATTAACACCAGGCATCTTTGTCATTTAGATAATCGACTGTCCTTTAATAAGCTTTCTTACAAAGTTGTTGTTTAATGTGAGTCTTAAATGTTCTGTCATTCATATTTAAGATTTCTTCTGGTAGTTTGTTGTAGAAGCGTATACATTGCCCCGTGAATGATTTGCGCAGTGGGGAAGACACGGCCTGGCCTGTCGTGGCGAGAGAGCCCAGTTCGATCACCCGTCCGGCCATGTACGGTTTTCTAGTAATTACTGTTTTCAAACGGCGAAGGAAGGAAACCTGCATACGCCGAAGAAGGAATTCTTAGACGCACTGGGCTATCGTGGTGGACTATAGCCCGAACGCCCTCGTCGAGAGGGTAGGTCTGAGCCTTGTTAATAGGCTTGATTTGATTTTGATTCGTAGCACTTTAGTCGGCCGTAGCCCGCCCGTAGCACTTACAAATTAGACCGCTACGAGCGTAGCAGTGGCGATAAATAAATACTTTATTTGGTTCTCCACAATGAAGATAGTAGGTACAACATACATGTTTTTGTACCTAGTAAATTATGCAGGCAGCCTGTTTTGTGAAGCCTGATGCCTGACGCAGCCTGTGAATCCAGGTCACCAGGTCTCCACCCCACAGAGGGTACAAGAGTGAGAAAATCTGTACCTTGAAGAATATTATAGCATCTTATTTAAGTTTCATTCACTGATTGGACAGGAACTGGCTTCTGGCACACGGGACTTCAGGATTCGGGATTTTATGTTCAAATTGTGAGTAAACAGTTGTATTGGAGATGGTGTTACAATGTTGTTTGCGAGTCCTGCCGCCACGAAGAGTGTGTGTTGTGTGTGTGTATGTGTAAGCAGCGAGCGCAGGTGAGCGGCGCTGGTGTGTGTACGTGTATTGTTTGCGCTCACGCGTGTCTCGACAATATCCGTAGAGTGAAAGTAAACTGGTATCCGCATAGTGAGTGAGTGGTGTTATTCCACTGGATACAATATTGTTGTTTGGTCGGCACGTCGCGTCGCCTCCGAACTGACGCTCGGCGGCTGACGGCGAAATATGACAAAAGTGTAAGACCCCGACCGACACGACACTTTTTATTTATTTATTTCAGTGACTTTCGTTCCAACCGGGCGTCTGTATTAAAATTTACCGTGTAATTGTATTGTATTTTTAAGTAAGCATGCGCATGCTCATTCTGTGCTCTGTGATTTACATGTTTTTTAAGTGTGGTCAACTCCTGAGTGAGAACAGTGTGTGTGTGTGTAGTGATAGTGGATGTGATATGATATGGCTTATGATATGATTCATTGGATTAAATAAATAATCTTCAATTTGTGAATATGTACATTTAGTGAAATCGAATGCCATCATTTATTTGATATGAAAATATTATAGAGAAGACACGTGTATGTTGAAAAACCATTTATAAATAACTTGTATGAAGTGTACTTTTTGGTGATGTACATTATTATTATATCCATGAATTTTATTAGAGAATGGAAAATTGCACTAGAATGCGGGGATTTTCATCCGGTATAAAAATAAGTATCGGCTGCTTCTGTCGGGAATATCTACGTAACAATTTAATACCACCGATCGATATTTTCCAACAAAAATTGGCTGAAATATTTTGAAAATGTTATCAACTTCGTAATTGTGACCTTTGGCTGCAGGTTTAAAGGCGTCCGTCAGGTTGTCTGTTTGTCACTTGTCATTTCTGTATAAAACACCTTATATATAAAAAATAATAAACGCGACCCCCTCACACCCCCGCACCAGGTAGGACCCCCTTCCCCTGTGCCGCGGGCGGCATGGACACATACAAGCACAATCACAAACATCTAACACCCGAGAACAAGTATATATCAGTCAGATAAATGCTTGGTCCGGCCGAGATTCGAACCCGGGCAATACAGCAAGCGGAGTCACGGAGGCGACTAAATCCACACATTCATCATCTTCAACAGCCTATTAATATCTCCCCACTGCTGGGGCTCAGGTCTACCCTCTCAACGAGGGCGTGCGGGCTATAGTCCACCACGCTAGCCCAGTGCGGGTTGGTGGACTTCACATGCGCCTAAGAATTTCTTCTTCGGCGTATGCAGGTTTCCTCACGATGTTTTCCTTCACCGTTGAGAGCAGTCAGTACATGTACTTAAGTTTCGAGAAAAAACCCATTGGTACATGGCCCAACCGGGGATCGAACCTCGGACCTTTCCATATGATAGGTCGCGTCTTATCCCCGAGGCCACTGACGCTCTACGAGGCCACTGGCACACATTGCCGCAGTCTAACATTCAGTTTTTATACAACAACTTGAAGTGAAAACAACGTTAAGCCGTGGGCCGTGGGTGGCCCCGGTGCGTACCTACGAGCCCGGCTCGACAACTTCCCGGAGGCCCTCTGAGGGCACAATCACCCTTATTTCAACTACAACACAGTCATTAGCCCGGTACCCGCCCCCGGACTCCATCGGAAATCTATTAATACACCGTACCCTGATTAGTTTAATTAATTTTGAAATACCTGAGTGACTCCAGATAAATTGAGTTATACAAACAACGTTAGATGTTTTCACAACTATTTACGGCTACATTTACATACGGAGCTTAGTAACAGGTCAGTTTAAAAGTGTCTGTATTATCTAATTAACAGAATCCATGACTATTATTCTGTTACTCTTTTGGCATTTGATGCTTGGTCTATTTCTTACGATATTTATGTTTTAATACTAGCTTATGCCGTCAGTGGCGTAGGGGATAAGACGCGGCCTATCATATCGAAAGGTCCGGAGCTCGATCCCCGGCCGGGCCATGTACCAATGGGTTTTTTTCTAGAAACTTAAGTGCATTTACTGACTGCTCTCAAACGGTGAAGGAAAACATCGTGAGGAAACCTGCATACGCCGAAGAAGAAATTCTTAGGCGCATGTGAAGTCCACCAACCCGCACTGGGCTAGCGTGGTGGACTATAGCTCGAACGCCCTCGTGGAGAGGGTAGGCCTGAGCCCCAGCAGTGGGGATATTAATAGGCTGTTGATGATGACTAGCTTATGCCCCGCGACTTCGTCCGGGTTAAAACATTTTCTGCCTTGAAGTTGAAATGTCCAAAAATCCGGTTTACGTTAAAAGTAAACCTATGTTCCAAATTTCAGTGTTCTATCTTTAGTAGTACTGACTGTAGGTACGTTGATAAATTACTAGGAAATTTTTAATGTTGAACTATACAGGGTGTCAAAATGGTAAAAGAGCCAGCTAATCGTAGGCACGTCGTCTTGAAATATCTCGGAAAATAATTAATAAAATCTGAAATTACCATTTTCCCATCGTGTTCCAAGTTGCAGATCAAGATTCAGTAGGTTTCGACTTATCGCCGGTCGGACAGACGGACAACTCATCTCCGTTCTGACGGATCCCTAAAAGAACTGAACTTGTTCCGCATATATTGTGTAGGTACGACGAACGCTTTGTTCACTTTTCATAAGGCCGTTCATTACAAAGCAATCTCCTCGGCGTATATTACCGCAGCTACTGGCATATTCTTTCAGGCTTTTACCGACGGGGACACTAAAAAGCCCCTTTTACATAAAAGCAGAGAAGGCGGGTGGCGCGTCCGTGCGTCCGTGCGTCCGGCGCGCCGCGAGTTAATAAGGATTAGCGAGCGCGGACACAGGGCGGCGCGGGCGGCGGCCGTTAGTTTTTACGCCCGGCCGGCCATACGCGCCGCCGCCGCACATTACGGCCTGAAAGGGCTTTTGGCACAGGCCCAACTAAGGGTTTGCAGGATGGAGTTTCCAACACACGTGGTGAGCATTGAATAAACTTGACAAATAACCGGTTTCTTTGAAGTACCTAGCATTTTATTCCGGTATTATCAGTGAAAATTCGACCTTAGAAAACTCTTCTTGTTTGTTTAATTTTACTGAGCATTCTTTTGTACATTTTATAAGTGTTATTTAGAGCGTTAGTGGCGTCGTGGGGAACAGGCGGACTGTCATGTCGAGAGATCCGAGTTCTATCCCCGGTCGGGCCATGTCTCTACCGATGGGTTTTTCTCGAAACTTAAGTACATTTACCGACTGCTCTCAAATGGTGAAGGGAAACACCGTGAGGAAACGTCGACAAAGAAATTCTTAGGCGCAAGTGATGTCTACCAACCCGCACTGAGCTATCGTGGTGGTATACGTCGTAGTATGTATGTATTAGCTGTAATAAAATACATTACCCAACATTGCAGCAGCCCTAGTGTTTCAAACGGATCAGGATGTCCGTCCAGCACTCACATGTGCCTCTGTATTTTCATGTGGAATCAACGTTATGAGTGAAGACAGTTCTGGCAGCGCCACGACTGGCCATATTAGCCATTTGGCCATTTTGCCGACACGATTAGGGCCGTACAATAAGACGTGATGGCGCTATGTATTAGCGGAAAGTAGCGGAGTAGCGCGAACTAGCGCGTTATGAAACACATTTGGTACACGTTGTCAGAGACACGTCTGTGAGAGCCTTTTGTAAGAATATCCGGATAATGGGAGGATACAAGATTTATAAAAGAGAATATTTTAGCTCTGTGTTCTACTTGAGTTCGTGAAAACCGATTTTATTTTTATTTTATTTCAACTTATTAAAAATTCTAATTATTAAAAAATCTATTCTTTAAGAGTCAACCTCAAGTCTACGAGGCTCGACAACCGGTTAAATCTATAAACCGGTTTTCGAGACAACAAAAAAATTGTCCCGAGAATATGTAGGAATGATTTCAATTTAGGCACCTACGGTTTTAATCTGTCAACCGGTTCATCAAACTATCGGTTTTGCCGCCGAAAACGGCGACTTGACGAAACAAACCGGTTAATTTCAGTAATTCCTCAGGTAACAACATCATATAGTTGGGTGCAAACAGAGGAACTGACAGAGGGATCTTTAGAGGACTATAATCATGCCCCTTGACTTTGTATGCCATGCCATACAGGACATCCTTTCGCGATAACTTTCCATATGAATAGTGTGTCGATAGACTGGGGACCGCATGCCAGGCGTATGTACTGTGAAATAGGTCGATGACTGTCAATGACTTGGACGCAAGCGTCATCAGATAGGCGCCTGTCCGTCGGTCTGTCCGCGCGGCTCCGTGCGGGCCCGCATTAGCATATATGAATAGGGAATTGAAGACGACAGTCATTGCATTGACTCTGGTCATGAATAGCTTTTGGACGCGGCTCTATGTGTGAATGCGGTCACTAAGGAAACCTGCAGGTGACCGTCTGACCGTCTCATAATGAATGGTATTAAAACACGAGTGCTATAGTCACCCGTGTGGTAACTTACAAATTAATATAATTTAATCCCTGTTGTGAGCACAAAACATTATTATATTTTATTTCATTTAAAAGTGTTGTGAAACCTGTTACGAAGTTCTTTAGCTTCGGCTAAACATAAGACAGACCGACGTTGCTTATAATAAATACAGTAAAATAATATTGATGGTAAAGTAGAAAGTATTATTTTTAAGTACTCGTAAAGGGCGCGGGCGTATTATTTCATCCTCAGTCTGAAAATTGAGAAAACACGCCCCAATTCACAGGATTATGTATAAAAAAATCATTTTACCAAGGCTTAATAACTTTCCAGACTGGTTTTACAATTGAAAGCTTTCCTAACGATTGAATTTTCTGGAAACCATCTAAATTGTACCTACATTTTACATTATTTGTTGCCGGTTACCTAAAGAAAAAAACCTAGTCTTAAGAAAAAACCACTTTTCTGTTTTTAATATCTTTAGATATTCCTATTGGGCGATGTCGTTGAAATCAAAGATATTTTTAATGTTGCTCTGCTATTCACTCCATTAACAGATGTATTTTTAATTACGCAAAGTGCGCAGCTAAGCCCGCGATCCACTGCTCGGCGTCTAATTAAAATCTTTTCTGCCATTCCCTTCCTTCTTCGGCCTGGAGTTGAGGCCGAACCTCTCTTTGTTCGTCGACATTAGCTCCTCTCGCATTTACATACAAAGTGTGAAAGTGAAATCTGTTTATTTGGAGTTTATTAACTCGATGCTCTCTCTTATAGCTTTTTACAACTTCTCCACGGAGAAAGTTCATCAAATGCTTTAATATTCAGTTTAAGCGAGCGCTGTTTTGAAGCTTTTTATAAAGTGCCTAGATTACTACTTCAATTGAATACTTTTTCACTCAAGTCGAGAATATTTTTTTAAATATATAAATTCGAGATTATATTTACCGTTTACATGTAATAGTAATCCATTTACCAAACGCCTCGTCGGCTTCGTGGCTTGGTCATTGGACTCAGTGGTCGTGGGTTAAACAGCCGCGGCTGGTGGGGATAGGAACCACTTACTCAAGCGCAGTTCTTCACCGTATATTGATGATTGCCGCCCGGGGGTGTGTGTGTGGTACCAACTCCTCGCGTGTTGCTTACCTGCAATGAAGAAAAATACAATTAAATACCCATATTATACAGGAGTTACATACGTGGACGGATAATTAGAAACAAGGCAAGATTTTCATACAATCGAGGTCGATGCTGCTCCCAAACGGCTGATCTGATCAGTTGGATATCTATAGCCATCTAAAAGTCCACCATGTACTCTCTCGATGACCGTCATCAGATCACGCCCCGATCAATCCTTCACGGAGAACCATGGCTTCAAAGTGACCTCGATTGTATGAAATCTTGCCTTGTTTCTAATTATCGGTCCACCTATGTATATGTTTATTGTAGAGTAGATCAATTTATTACACAAAATTTTATATGTACAAACCAGAGAGTTGTTAGTATACATAGAGCGCGCGTTAGCATGTCTGAACTGTATGCACGGGTCTGAACAGTCTCGAAATGTTCGGGGCGACGCCACTAGTCACGACACGTCAGTAGCCCTGATTGTTGCTCTCGCCGGTATTTATTTAGATTTGGAGTAATCATGGTGAAATGTGCAGTGCCAACCTGTAAACACGGTTCACGGAAAAGAACGATCTAGAAAAAATCTATATAGAAGCGTCCATAGAACACCTGCTTACACTTGGCACAATGGGCAATGAGCGATGCGCGCGCTCTATAGATAGTATACTAACTCTATGGTACAAACATAGTATGCCCTGAGAAAGTCGTGACGTTCAGTTCAGTGTGTGTACAGAGAAGCCCCAACAGGCCAGCTCTCTGTGCCCGGACGGTCTCTAGTTCACATTGAACATCAAGGTATTTTAAATGTGAGAAAATGAACTTGATTAATTATACCTAATTGTGACGTAGTATGTGATATAATAATAACTACTTGTTATAGTTAAAAAAAATTATATTAATATTGTTAAAAAATAGGGTGTTGTAGGGTGATGATGAAAAAGAAGGTTCTTCTGAATATTTTGCTTGATATAACTACAGGCAAAGTATTATAATAGTAGTATTGGCAACAATTATGTAACAACTTACACAATTTTTAACAAAAAGTACAAGTCTGATTTATTATACAAGTGATTTTATTCTGTACCCTCGCCCGACGACCCGACCAGGCTACAATGGCCGTGGTGAGGCGACAAGCTAAAAATATTCATATATTTATCTTAATAATGTGCACAAAACGCGATTCTGAAATGTATTTGGGGTTTGAGCCTTTTCCTCTATTATCATGGATATAAAAATGAAAAATATTGAATTGTACAAATTATGGAGGAAAGGTAGTTAAAAATGGTATTCATCCTCACTGAACCGTCTTAATACAAATTAGGTGGCGCGAGCCGGTCAGGGAGAATAACAAAGTTTCTTGCAAACTCCGTATAACTTAGTCAATTGGTTGGTCGGTGCTGGCAGCCCTCGCCGTGCCGAGCCGGCACGAGCTCAATACACTCCCGGGGAGACACGCCTCGTGCCCCGGCGCGACTCGAATCAAATGCAACGTCGTTCGAGAGAAACGATAATAATTAGTAAAAATTTAATTAAAAATCATATGAATGTAAATTGAATTAA
This sequence comes from Metalampra italica, assembly GCA_949699065.1. Lineage (NCBI taxonomy): Eukaryota > Metazoa > Arthropoda > Insecta > Lepidoptera > Oecophoridae > Metalampra > Metalampra italica. The sequence goes on along the minus strand of OX452971.1, from coordinate 13,197,913 downwards.
AGATGATATATAGTAACTGATGTAAGTATAAACAAATTAACGATAACGTAACATAGCAAAAAGTGTTTCAAATTGATACTTATTTACTACAAAATATGGAAAAAACTGGTTTTTTAACTTATTAGGAAAAAGTACGAACCCCGAAGAGAGCGTCAGTGGCGTAGGGGATAAGACGCGGCCTATCATATCGAAAGGTCCGGAGTTCGATCCCCGGCTGGGCCATGTACCAATGGGTTTTTCTCGAAACTTAAGTACATTTACTGACTGCTCTCAAACGGTGAAGGGAAACATCGTGAGGAAACCTGCATACGCCGAAGAAGAAATTCTTAGGCGCATGTGAAGTCCGCCAACCCGCACTGGGCTAGCGTGGTGGACTATAGCCCGAACGCCCTCGTTGAGAGGGTAGGCCTGAGCCCCAGCAGTGGGCACATTAATAGGCTGTTGATGATGATGATTGATGACGAACCCCTCAAAGTTTGTGTAGTTAGTTTTGAAAGACCTTAAAATATACTTCAATATTGTCAGTAAGCAGCGACGCGCTCGAGTGGCGTTGTCGGAGAGCTTGTTCGCTTACTTCCAGATGAGCTGGCAGCTTGTTCGCGCCCCGGGGCGGTCCGCGAGCAAGCTCGGTGCCGCCGGCCGGCGCGGGCTTCCTGTTTGTTAATTTGTTAATTAAACAATCGCCGCCTTAGCACCAGTGGCGACAGATTTCAGAGAGCCTTTCGATGTTTCGCTCACTTTGAATTCGCTTTGCGACTTTTGGTAGCTGATATATAATTTATGTAGGTAGTTCGGTACTTAGTGCTTTTGAATTTAGACCTTTGGGATATTATAAAAGTACGCTAATTATAGAAAAATGTTTGAGTCCTTTGCGTTAGGTATGTAATTTTTTTTCTTCGAAAACTCTTACTTAAAATATATATTTTATTTCAATATTTCGAAGTCGGATTAAATAACACAAGATCTCACAATGTGGAACGCAGAAAGATCAATCGGCGACATCTGCCGTGAATGGTCTTTATATGAAATGTAAGTCCATCAGACGTCCCATAAGATTTTTAAAGCATAATAGGATATTTGTGCGTCGCGGCGCAAGGATTACGAGGGCTCGTCTCGCCGCGACAATTTAATAATGAAAAAAGTTGGTGCGGCGCGGCGGGACGGGGCGGGCGGGGCGCGGGCGGGGCGCGGGCGGGCCGGTTTACTTTGTCATTTGCGGGCTGACGAGGATTACACGTCATAACAATGTTAAGCTGCTAATAATGTTGACTCCCATCACATTTTTTCACTAATAAAATGAAATAACACCCTGGAATACTACACTAACGACACGGGTCCAGCTCACGGACAATATCAATCAATCAACAGTGTACGTCCCCACTGCTGGGACCCAGGCCTGCCCTCCCGACGAGGGTGCGGGGTGATGGACTTCACATGTTCTTCGGCGTATTTATAGTTTCTTCATCGTTTGAGAGCAGTCAGTAAATGTAGGTAGGTACTTAAGTTTGGAGAATAACCCATCGGTACATGTCCCAGCCGGGCATCGAACTCCGACCTCTCTACATGACAGGCCGCGCCTTCTCCACCGCTTACATCGCAGTTCTGAGATCACATTACCATACAAGATGATGTGAATATGATAATTTATGCACTGTATAATATATATGTATTTACACGTAAGTATGTATGTACTTTGAATGTATAGGTTTTTATTTCATTTATGTAGATTGTATTTTGTATCATAATTTATGCGTACATAAACTTTATAGCGATTTTGTGCTCTGTCGGTTTGTCTTCTAAAAGTTAACTGGAAGAAAACTCTGTATAAGTGTTAAGTGAGACTTTAATTGTACATCACATACATAGGTGGACGGATAATTAGAAACAGCGCAAGATTTTCATACAATCGAGGTCACTTTGAAGCCATGGTTCTCCGTGAAGGATTGCTCGGGCCATGATCTGATGACGGGCATCGAGAGAGTAGATGGAGGACTTTTAGATGGCTATAGATATCCAACTGATCAGATCAGCCGTTTGGGAGCAGCATCATCATGATTCCTTAACTGTAAGATTTTCATACATTTTTATGCCATTCTGCAGGTTTTTTTCTACATGACGATGCTGCTACCAAACGGCTCATCTGATCAGTTGGATATCTACAGCGGTCTGAAAGTCCTCCATGTACTCTCTCGATGACCGTCATCAGATCATGCCCCCGATCAATCCTTCACGGAGAACCATGGCTTCAAAGCGACCTCGATTGTATGAAAATCTTGCCATGTTTCTAATTATCCGTCCACGTATGTATATCTATGATAAACTTTTGTAATTTTTCTTATACATGAGGAATATAAAAATTAAATCTTCGAAAATCTCATTGCTACGGACTTTTTTTAAACTTTATAACGGACCCGTGGCCTCACGAACATAAAGCGATCTAGTGGACTATAATGAACCGTAAGTCCACCGTACAATAAATAAGTTTATGTAGGTATGACAGTCCAGCAGATTTATGGGACCGGAGTGGAGGACTGTCGGCTTATTCATATCGGAACTTTGGGCGAACTCCTTCGTGAGGAGTTATTGTTGGTAAATAGTTTCCGATAGTTTTAGTGGGCCATTCATATCGGTATGGAAGCGGCGCAGTTGCTTATATTTACGCGAAGTTACAGAAATATATAAAAAAATATTACTCATGAATACGCTGTATGTAGATTTGGTTTAGACAACCTTAAGTTATTTGATTGACTTGCTTGCAACCCAGTGTCTTAGTGGGCTTTGGTCTCGAGTGTCGGAGATCGTAGATTCGATTCCCATAATGATATACTTTTCAAATAAAAGATCACCCGATACATAAAAGTTTTAAAGTCTCATGTTTTTCGGAACGTTGGAAGCGTCATACATAATTCTATATTTTAATTTTAAGTAAAAAAAATGAAGTTGAAATTTTTATTTTCATAACAGAGCATGTTCTTAAAAAATAGTCTGGCATTATTTTAACATCATAAGTATCTACTTGCCACATAAAAGGTAATCCAAGTTTGAGATAAACACAAGACAGATGGGCGTCTGTGTTCTTGCTTCGTGCAAGCTATAAGCGTATTTTCGACGGACAGCTGAAAATGTTTTAGTCTAGATTTAAAAGTTCCCGCACCTATACCACCTACGTATATTTCAAGCGGTCTGTTAAGCGTCGCGATAAAATAGCTTGCTTTGACAGCACTAGTAAGTTAGGCGTACCAGAGACACGCATTCTACCGCAGGCCGCGTGTATCAGTGATACACTTTAAATCGCTGCGATAACTGTGCTCGGATAGCTGGTGGCGTGTGATCTCGCCTCGCTCACACGCGCCCACACGCTCCCACACGCGCCCACACGCGCCCCGCTTTATTACATGAAAAATGAAAAATGAAAAAATGTTTATTTCGTTAAACTTAATAGCTATAAACAATAGTTGTTGAGACCTCCTAGTTAGTATAAAAAATACTTGTGGCAGGAGGTCTCGCTCTTCCTTACAAATATCAAAGAGCTTAACTAGATATTACATCAGTTACATTTAAAGGTAAAGTATATTTTAGTAATTTTAAAGTTAGTAAATAAGTTTAGTTAGTTAATTACATTTTTATTAAGATAATTTTGTTATTGATATAGTGGGACTATACTATAATCTTGTACAAACAATGTGAAATTGTGGTTGGCTGCGTGTGAGCAAGTGTGTGTGTGTGTGTGTGTGTGTTTTGGACATAAATGGTGTACATATATAATTATATCAATTGTTGTAAATATATAAAAGATTAAATAAAGATTAAATAATGAATTGCATGAGTGCTTCAGTCTCGTTATAGTTTAGTGTCTTAAGCCATGTAGTCACTGAGGTTTTGCATTCGTAAATTATTTTTGGATATATATCTAGCTTTTTATTTATGTAGTTGTATAGGTGAGATGATTGTTTGTCGTATTGGTGACTGGCAAACGTGGTTTTACAGGCATGCACCGGAGCAACAGCTTTATTTCTTCTATTTAAGACGGAGGCATCGAAGGCTAAGTTTCTGTGCTTTCTAAGTATAATATGCAGTATAAATAATTTTCTTACAGTAAGCACGTCATATGTCGAGTACAGCAAATCAGTGGAGAATCTAATAGGTTTAAAGTACATAACCTTTAATAGTATTCGCTGCGCTCTTTCTACTTCAATAAACTTAGTCTTGAAGGCTCCACCCCATATTGCGATGCAGTATGAAAGAATTGACTGTGCCAGGACTACATATATGTTATTAAGCAAATTTCTTGAGGCGACATGTCTTAATGTTTTAAAAATCCAGACTAATTTTCTAACTCTGTTAGCGACGGCTTCAACTTGTAAGTACCAAGACAGATGGTGATCTACAGTGATTCCTAGATATTTGACAATGGAAACTTTTTTAATGTTCGGGCAGCTACAGGAAGTGCTGGTCTGATCACATCTGTGGACCGTTACGTTCAAGTCGCCGGCTGGTTGAGTGTTATTATAGATTGAGAAACAGACATAGTTAGTTTTGCTAGCATTTAAAGTTAGTAGACTATTTTCAAGCCAGTCTGCAATCTTTGCGAGTCCAGTTTCAGCCGCTCTACGAACCCCCTCCCATGTTGTACCATGGAAGACGACAGCCGTGTCATCGGCGTAGGAAAAGATTCTCCCCTTATCTAGTTTTAAGTTGCAAAGGTTGTTAATATAGACCAAAAACAATGTCGGACCTAGTACACTTCCCTGTGGGACGCCATAGGTTATATCAGCGTTATCACTAATGTACTGGCTGATTACATTCCTCCTTGAAACAAATATGAGAAGATTGCTTTACTTCCCGCGCCGCGCGCCGCGCTCCGTGTGACGCGTGACGCGTGACGCGGCGCGCGGCGCGACCCACCCCACTGACAGCTGCGATATTTACGACTATTGACAGAAGCTGAACCCAGTCAAGTCCTCAGTAAAGAACTGAGGCAACTCTTATACGTTTTATTTTGTCAGTTTGAGAGGCTCTATTGTGTACCAAAATTGTGACATAAAGGTTCGTCTACTTCAGGTTACGTCTACCGGTAGAAGCAACATGTAGCCATCTTTAACCAATCTGGCGCGGCGCGCGGCGTTAACTTTAGGAGTTACAGCACTAACGCACAATATCTCCTTGACTAACATTTAAGCGTGACACACACTGAGCGGCGGCGTTGCGAAAGCGTTGCGGTTTTTTCTGTAATGTTCGAAATAGTATGAAGCCCTTTACATCAAAGCGGCGGCGGCGCGGCGCGTTCTTCACACAAACCTTCGCCGCCGCAACGCTTTCGCAACGCCGCCGCCCAGTGTGTGGCACGCTTTACCGCCATAACGTATTTTTTAATATTTTATTCTTTTGGTTAAACTTATTTGGTCGTAGAAAAAGTTGTGTAAGCAAGTGTACATTGCTATATAAGCCCCATTTTACAAAATCGCAATCGTGTTTTACTTGTAAAACAAACACAGCTACATTTTAGATCAAATAATATATTGTAGAGACATCGACCAAATGTTGCATCATACCGTATCATTACTGCGGTATGAACGACGGTTGATTTATAAATTCAACATTAAAATTCCAAGCTTGCCTCCTGCTAAAGTGAACTTGTAACTGAGAGAAAAATCAAAAGGAAGAACTTAAGGCGTGTTAGAAGATTGTTAAAAGTTCACTTTCTCGGCGAGAGGATAAGGCGGGCCGTTGTGCATACTTGAGGCAGGAGAGGTAAGTAGGTACATGGGATATCAGGAGATTTAAACTCGGGCCGACCGACAGTGGGGTTGTAGTAACTTAGTATAGGCGAGTCGGTTTCTGTATAAAGACATATCAAAGTCAAGTCACCCTTTTGTATTTTGACTTAAGCGTATCTAAGACTGCCTATGAGCCGTGGTAGCCTAGTTGGTTGTGCACTCGCCTCACGTTCATGAGGTCCTGGGTACGATCCTGGCCCGTACCAATGAGTTTTTCGAAACTTAAGTACGGTTTGTTATAATACCACAGGTTTAAAGCTTAAGGCCTGCGGTGGTGGGCCTCAGGCTGCAGCCTCAATATGTTTGAAGTCTAACATACATTGCTTATGGAATACAACAGGCCGCCACCGCCACCGCAGGCCGCGTGTGTCTGTGATCCCTTTTAAGTGTCCTACTGTAATATTTATACACGTCTAGCTGTTCCGCGTTTTGTAAGTTATTTCCCTCTGATACCAGTTATCCTGTTTGTCTGGTAGTCCCATCATTTTTTTTTTCTTTTTGCTCAGCTCCTAAGGGTCGTAGCGTGATGTTTAATAGCATATAACCTTCCTCAAGACTTGGGCTACCAAATGCACAAAGATTTTTTCTAATTCGACAGGTAGTTCCAGAGATAAGCGCGTTCAAACAAACAAACAAAAACTCTTCAGCTTTGTAGATGTACAACAAAAATGCTTCTGAAAGAATATTTAATTCAGTGGACACTTACTTCCTATCCTCCGGTCCACAGGCGGAGGGTAGGAAGGCCCATGTGAGGCCTCAACACGCCCATTTACATAACAGGGCCGGGTCGCTCAGGGCAGCTGAGATAGCGACTTATTATGCTCCTCGAAGGGTCCACTACGATTGGCGTTTGTACGACGTAACCCTGGAGGCCGGCTTATAGTTCTGACTGACTCCATAGCGCTTGACCTCTGGATAAGATTAAATTCTTTAATTTCACTTTTACAAAATTAAATACATGCCATTATTAGCCTCCGGCGAGTACCGGGGTGCACGCTTATGTGATTTGGCTCTCGTAACCGCAAGGTTGGCGGAGGGGCAAACAAGAGAGAACTAGTTCGTATGTCATTATTATTGTAAAATAACGTGCAGTGTTAAGAATATAAAATTATTTCAAAAGACAAAGTTATAAGAAAGAATTAGATTAGGCATTAATAGTATTTCCGTTCAGATTATTGCTGAACTTTAACAAATGTTAATTTTGTCGGTGTTATTAGATGAAAAAATTTTATGACTTAGGTAGGATTTGAACTTCGGTTTACTAAGTAAGTTATCGTGGGCATTACTACTTTGATCGAAATTTCACCATTTTAATAGGTACGTACGAAATTTTAACTCTACAATTCATTTACTCCCAGTTCTGCTAAACAATTTACCAATTCTACTTTCGAACCTCTCAGCGCTCTACTAGTCGCTAAAACAACATGTCTTTGGTCGCCTTTGTCCATAAAAAAGTTATCCTATCGTGTAATCGTTTACGACCCCCTCAGAAGACGCGTTTACTGTTTTGAGTGATAAAACTTGTTTACTCACGCTCACCATGTTCACTCCTCACACTATATTCACTTTACGGCTGCATAAAGCACAACTTTGGAAACTCAACGTGGAACTACGAAAAGCAAACGGTACGGGTTGGCGCTTGGCGCCCGCAGCGCCCAAAGTTGTGCCCTCTCCGAGCGCTCACTCCACGTATTTGATTAGCACCTCCATGTATCGAGCTGGAATTGAAACTGTTTAATATTGACACAGTGCTACGGCGAGCGAGCGGCCGACTAACTTTTGATGAACAGAAATATGCAACCTTCATATTACAGCCTATAAAGTAGGTACACACAATGATCGTTTACGATTAACTGCCGCCTCGTTGGCTTAGGGGCCTGAGCGCCGAAGGCATACATAAATAAGAAAGTTTTTCCCGTGTACATTGTGAAACAGCGCCCTCTATATAGGCGTTTTGTTACTTAGGGGATATTAGCGGACGCCCCGCCACTTTGTCCGCGTTAAAAAGTAGCCTATATGTTATTCCAGGATATAAGCTATCACTATACCAATTTTCATCAAAATCTGTTTGGTAGTTTTTACGTGAAAGACTAACAAACATATCCTCACATCTTCACATCCTTACAAACTTTCGCCTTTATAATATTAGTAGGATAGCCTATGTATGTGCTATAATTCTGGTGTAAAATCTTATATCACTGCACTGTAAGTTTAATCAATAGTACATTGTTAACCTAGGTGTGAAAGTAACTTATTTAAGTCCCGAGACGGATAGTTCAAGGGACCTCTAAATAAGTCTTGAACCCGAGGGAAACACTGTGCTTTTCATTAAGAATACACTGAAAGTAAAAACAAAACATAAAATGAGTGTTAATACAAATCTCTGCTATACGGAAGTATAAACAAAACTCTACAACTCGAAAAAAACAAATGAAGATCGGATTGCTGCTTTCCCGTCTACTGTTTTTTTTTCTGTGGCCGGCCATTCTGCCATTATTTTTCATTTCCATCATTGAAAAAATGGTAAATATTTTGCCCAAATCTATGTTATTTTAAAGAAATAGTTGACAGTAATAATTATAATAAAGTCAATTAAAAAAATATATTATTTAATTATTACATAACTTTATGTTATTTCATTTTTACATCGCGCTGTAATTGAGTGGCTGTGTAGACAGTTGGATCATGGTCCAATAGAAATGTCAAAATAGTACTAGTTTTTTTTATATATAATTTGACAGCTGTCAGTTGAAAGCGATTCTCCCTAGGGCTGAGATGTATTACTTTCAACCCGCTCCTCAGGCAACTTCAGACCTACTTTCAGAGTATGAGTAATGAAAAATTTGTTCCAAACAAGAGTAACAAATCAGTAGGATAGCAAATATATGTACCTACCTACAGAAGTGCTGATGCTCCCTTTTTTGTTTTTTACAACATTGCCACGGCCTTGTTACATAAATAGAGGGGCCATACAAAATCCCAGATGAAAGTTTCACAACCAAAGCCATTAAGTGAAGCAACAAAACTCCCCGCCGCCTTCTTTTGAACCCATTCTACGCTGTACGTGCCCTAAAAATAAACTCCAAGGAGGCCCCTTTCGCCGGATCCAGACCTTCCGCGCGTAGAGGCGAGCTCTCTGTGCCAATTTGTGGAACTTCCCTGTTCATTCATGTCTGGAATTTATACGTTTCAACAAATGACGCAGTAATATATCAAACGACAATAGTTACAGCGCATGCTATAAGTAAGGGTAGACGCAGTTTACAACATGTGCTGTAAAACAGTAAATATCATTCTTGGGAGTAAAGTTTACTAGAGATTCAAATCGCCGCGCGCCGTCTGCTAAAGAACGGAAATTATAATTATAGTACTGCAGCCTGCGGAACAAGCTAATTATTTTTTGAAAATATTTTATATTTATAGTACATTTTCGACTTTCGCGCGTTGTTCGCCTTATTATATACTCGTACAATACACCCGGGTATCTCTGTTTACCCTTGCCCGACGCTTCGACTAGGTTTAATGGTGATCACGAGCTGCCAAAAAAGATTGACTGGTCCAAAATCGTTATTAAATATTTATTCTAGACGATGGAAGCTTATGATTTTTAAGATTTGGATAATATTATTTTCACACTGTCTCTACGGATTATCTCAACAATACTTTAACATTCTTTATGGGAATATTTTATTCATTTCTATCATTAATATTTATGAGCAAACAAACTGCTAGCTCTTAGCGCTCTGCCTGGGGCACTGTAGTCACAAACAGGACTATCAATCGTGTCCGATAAGCGCATTTCAACGCGTCGGAGTCTGTTCGATAGTCGCGCTGCGATACTTTAAGACTAGGATTTGTACAGAGGCGGACCAGCGAAGTCGCTTAAAGAACCATAGCCAACAAAACAAACTAATTAAAAAGGCATCCTTTTCTTATAAAACATGTTTTGTTTATATTTATGTACATAACACCTAAGTGCGAGTACTTATTTAAAAGTGAAACCCACCGAAATCTTATTTTATCTGACACTTAATTGAAATTCGTATTTTTCACGTAGTAATAAAATCGTGTTTAAATATTTACAGTCGTCTTTTTGCTTTATTATTGTACCAAGTAGTAGAAATGGCCAAAACCTAGAGAAGCCAATTAACATCTTGTAACATTTTTAAGATATTGTACTTTCAATCACCTACGTTTACGAATAAGAATTTGAACGTTAAAATATACAAGAAGCTTACCACTATTTAAGTTTAAGTATCCGGAAACATAATAATATATGTTTTGACGAATAGCGTTCTTGTATTATGTATGCTTGTTCCGCCGGCTACAGTACTACTACTTACTCTCAAAGTTGACCACCTATTATATATTAGATGCCTTAAAACTTTCAGTTCCCGGTGTGATCTATGGGTTGTTGTATAGGAAAGTCACCGGTGTCATTTCAACGCATGTTTAGGCCAATTAGATAGATGATGTAGTTGTAATAAATAGGCTTTTACGTGCCTAATTCTCATAGCACGGGCGAAAATTATTGTTTAGATTTAGACTAGTAGTATTAGTGTACGTGAATCAAAAACTTAGTCAAAGCCAAAACATGTTATTGCATTATGAGTACACTGGGTACATTTATATACACGTGAAGTTTTTATCGAGTAGATTTAGATCAAGTATTTAGACTTTGAGATCCAATACAAAAATACCATCGATTCTCTTCCCTCCCTTGCTACGAAACTGCCCCCCCCCCCCAACAGTCCGGCCCTGGCGCCCCCCGCTCGATCCAACCATTAGTCTTGATTCTGTTTGTCTATTTTTCATGGAAAGTGACGATTTCTCAGGCGCTGGCGCGTCCGTCCGCCGCCGGATCCTAACTTATGTGTTATGGATTCACTTCTCGCGGGCTGCGGCACGGTGCCTCCCTTCCTCGCATTGCAATGAGCAACTTAACTTAAATATAACACGAGACATCTACAGTATCAGAGGCTGGTCTAAAGCTACTTTATATTTGCCTAGCGTTTCGTTCGGATGCACTGCAATCAGTATTTAATCAGAGTTGGTTGAGTTCGTAAAAGTACATTGTATTCGATGACGACCGAATTACGTGTCTAGAAAAATATTCTTGCGCGAAACCAGTGTCGAAATACGATCACTTATGCTTCCGTCGTTACTGGTTACGAACTCCGGTTTTGTCTCAAATAAAACGCGTTGGAACGCCCACCGAGCTATCGCGACAAGTGCAGCTGCGAGGTAATTTCTCAACTCAAAAAAACTTCAAAACTTGAATTTTTTGGCAAGCTCAAATCCTGATGAGAATGAGTTTATCCTGTGATCCTGTGTGATAACCGTAAGGCAAACGCACACCTAAAGCGCTACAGCGAATCTCACCCGAAGTTTCTGTTTGTGAAAAGACTTAAATGGAATTTGTTGAAGAACTGTAAAGAGGCGGAGAGGGTGAATTGGAGCGCGGCAGTCGGCAGTCACCGGCCGGGGGGTTATCTTTATATGAGTTTTGAGACGCGGGCGAGGAGTAGGGGGGGGAGGACACAAGCAGAGACGCTCTTAGATAATACGTGCGTGTTTTCAATATTGCGTAGGTGGGGAGTACGCGACATTCGTCGAATGTCGTAGCGTTCTTTAGTGCTTTGGCACGGTTCTCTACGAATGTCGCGGGTTTATTGCTACGACGCGACTCTCTACGAGTGTCGTAGCGATAGTGCTACGCCTCTCTACGCTACGCTAAGGAATAGTTGATTGAAAAGATTCGTAGTGAGTCGTCTCGTAGCACTATCACCGCGATATTCGTAGACAGTCGTGATGTAGCACTATCATTACGATATTCGTAGATAGTCGTGTCGTAGCACTATCATTACGATATTCGTAGACAGTCGTGATGTAGCATTATCATTACGATATTCGTAGACAGTCGTGACGTAGCACTATCATTACGATATTCGTAGAGAGTCGTGTCGTAGCACTATTGAGACATTCGTAGAGCTCCAAAGACACCCGTACGCGTGTGGAGCGGGCGCAATTAGTATAAACACAATCAGAGACGAGCAAACAGCGCACAGTCGTGTCGGCCACGGTTTGTACACACAACTGTGTCGCAACCAGACCTCCTTGATTACGTCGCAACGTGACAACCGTTCACACATCACGTTCACCAACAATACGGAGTACTAACTTGCTGTACGCCGACTGTTTAGAAAGAAGAAGAAAGTGGTGGCTTCGAGAAGTTTGCTGTAAGAAAATAGTGGGATCACCTTCCACTTCCCATATCACATTGCAAATAGTGGAAAACACATACACACTCACTATAATGACATAAGTCGTAATACTACTCTTAAATATATAAAACAAAGTCGTGTTAGTTACACCATTTATAACTTAAAAACGGCTGAACGGATCATGATGAAACTTGGTACAGTGATAGCTTATACCCTGGAATAACATGCAGGCTACTTTTTACCGGGATAATCGGTTCCCGCGGGAAAAACTTATTCCACGCGGACGAAGACGCTTGCAACAGCTAGTACCTACATAGATGTAAAAGCAGGCATATATAGTGACATAGAATCATAACGGCGAAGATACGACCCAATTCTGTTCCTCAATTCAGCAATCAGACGATATTTATTTTTGTCAATACTCCAGAAAATAGGAAAATATAAATGCATCGAGGAACCAGGTGGCACAGTTGCGAAAGTGCTATTCCGCTTTGTTGTGTTTTTCATGGCGCGTGTAGCGGAGCGAGCGGCATGAACAGGCGGCCTGTGCGCTGCATTCATAAAACCCTCCCAGGCCGCCTCAAAGGGGAAGGGTTCGAAAGAGATTCGTCCCCGGTCCCTACATGCCCCGATGCCCGTACATTATGTAAGCATCTTATCTACACACTATACGGCGCCATGAATATTGAAACTTGTAAAACATTAAGTAAGATTTTAAAAATGTCAAAGTCACACACATAATGAGTGTGAGAATAAACAATGCAATTAATATTGCATAGAGGAAGGAAACCCGTTAGTTTCCACTTTATCTTGAATTTAAAGGTAGGGGATTTGTTATATCTTTCTTTTAAATCTATTATAATAATATATTATATAATAATTATATATAATAATATAATATATTAATTTAGCTCTAAAATCAACATCTTAAGATATGATAAGAGAACCGCCCGCCTTATTATAGGAGTTTTTACCGGTCACTTCGGTGTAAGGGACCTCCTGCATAAGATGGGACTATCGGAGACCTACATATGTAGAGCCTGTGGAGAGGACAGCGAGACGATGAAACATCTGCTGTGCGAATGCGATGCACTAGCCGCAAGGCGTATGAATGTCCTGGGTGTGGCTTACCCTGAACCCGAGGACTACAGGCTCCTACCCCTCAGCTGCACAATAGCATTTGTGCAGCGAACACTTGGGGAGGAGAGCGCCAGGTAAACATAGGGGCCGACACAATAGATCCCATAGGGTCGCAGTGTCGCCGGGTGTGCCCGGCCCCCTTCTATAAGATAAGATAAGATATATCTTTCTTTAAGATGCAAGATATATTTTGAAATTGGTGTGTCTCCCCCCCTACTGCTGTAATATTGAGCCCATTTAAGCCCCCTGCATTTTAATATGGGCCTGAACCATTTACTGAAATCTGTTTAAATGCGGATTGCGATCATTAAGCCGACTGACACGAAAATAGAGCCGTAATGTATTTTCCGCCCGCCGAGCACAATGTGTGAGGAATATGATAATATTATCATTTGCATGGGAATGCGGCCAAAGTAAATATCAGTCGGATTTCGCAAGTCATTTGCAAGTCTTGTTGAAACATTAATGAGACGTAGCCCGCCGCCGAGATCGTAATGTTCATATCAATGTGTCTTTCATGAAATCACATGAAATCAAAATACGGGAGTCTCAACTATAAACACAGAGGACAGTGAACTAAAACTAAGTATTTCCAGCGTAACACAAGTGGGTAACCCGCTCATGTGTTCACGGTATTAAATAAAGCCAAAGTTTCAATCTCATCTCATGTTAGGACTCTCTCAAGCACCGACAATGTATGCATTAATTTATTATTTATTTATTGTGCCTCATTATTTGCTAAAGTAATTGTTGGCAACACTCAAACCAACATAATAAATGTAAATTTTAATTTTATATGGCAACACTGCCGCTCGGTTCGTTGTCCGCCATCTGCGACATCACCACGTTCCGCTGTAACTTTCTCTCTGTGTTAATTAAAAGTGTTAAAACAGTTATTGCCTAGTGTCTTCATTCCATACCGGCGACCCAAGAGCCCACAGAAAACTAGCTCAAAAATAATATTTATTGCGACGGGGCTTCTGGAGTGCTGGACCGACGGACCATCCACGCGGCCGCATTCCAGACCGAACCTGACCGTCACAGTAATACAACCGGCTAATTCAAAGTGATACCAGACACTTTCTTCTTGCAACCGTTTCCCAATACTTCCCGCAGTCCGTCCAAACATCCATGGTGGTAACATTTGGAACTGTGGGAGGCAGTATTGCTTCCTCTATACGGATACCTGGCCATTTGGTGGTGGACATTATGGAGAATTTCATTATGTATTCCATTAAGCTATTCTCGTTGCTATTGGAATAAAACGGTATAATACAAGTTGTACTTTTAATGGAAGCTAACACCTACATATATAAATGCAAGTACTTATTTGACATTGATACCAACAGCTAAAAATCTATAAATTTTTAGGTTTCTTAAATCCAGTCCCGTGAAAAGGGTCTTATTTTTACGCTGAGCCCGTTTGACTTAACCTGGCATGAAGTATGTAGATTGCATACCAAGTTGAGTGGGTTGGCGCCAAGCGTGTTCATGCTTTGTCCACACGGGCGACGGCGCGGGCGGCGGCGTCTACCAACAAGGTTTTCAGCTTGATGTGAAGATCCATCAAACCGACCCGGGTAGTCCGGGTAGCGGGTAGCAGATGATCGGGTATCGGGTGCTCGCTTCCGGTCTCCGTCCCATCGGGCGAGCGATACGCGCGTCCCGCTATCGGCCGAGATCGGGACGCGTATTTGTCACGGGACCCGCCCGCTTTTGTCGGGACATATTCTAATCATGAAATTCGATTTTGTCCCCAAGGACGTTCTATTGAAATTTGAGAGTAAACACTTAAGATTCCTGAATAGAAAGTGAAAGGTTTAACTTTGGTGTTTATACAATTTATGGTATTGAATCGTTGCCCGGCACCGCCATACTTTCTAGTTTTGTATTCGTGCAAAATAATCGCGTTTTTGATGAAATTTGATAGTTTGTATATCGAGGCTGCGGCCTGCGGTAGGCCGCCACCGCAGGCCGCGTGTGTCTGGGATACGCGTAAGATGAATAAATAAGCCCAAACACGAGTGAACGCGAAAATCGTTCCTAAAACCGAACACTAAGGTCACTGGTTTTGTTGGAAATAGTGGACTGTATTATTTGTTTGGACGCACCTATTCGGACAAATGCTTTTCGGTACGTCTATCGAAAAATAAAGTAAACGCCACCAACCTTTGTTCCCGGCCTTGAGCTGCGTCAGGATTCCTGGAGCAGCGGCTGCTGCTTACTGGCGCGACGACACGGGTCCCAGAGTTCAACCCAATTATACTGTTAATCACTAGTATCACAATAAGTCTCATAAAAGGTAGCACTTCCGAAGAATGTTCAAAATTGCGATAAATCACACGTTGAGTCAAATTACTCAAAACTGCGTTATATTTTGTCAAGCAGTGCGCGGCGAAGACGATGTGCGAATTGCGACTGACTGACCGCCGTCCGTGCAGGCACAAAAGTCGGGTTGACAAAAAGAGGGTGGAATTGAAATCATTCTCCGACATTCGGTACCTACTAGCATTTTGTCCGAATGACTTTTAGATTCGACGATAATAACGAACAACGAGGTAGCTGCTGAACACCGTTGAAGAGTTCTCTCGACTGTCTTCCGTCTCCGTCATCACATCAACTTCAGGTCTTCGACATGTTGTAGTGTCCTTAGAATTACTTAAGTGTGCTTAGTCCTTCGATCTCCTTACTAGACGATCGCCGGCTTAGTCTTAACAAAATCGATTCAAAGATGAAAATTTAGTCGGTGAACAACAGTCATCCCCTAATTTCTACCCTTAGCGCTGAATTTTTTTCTTCAATTTTAAATGGGACCAACTTCGGAGTATACCCTATCCAATAAAAAAAGAATTATCAAAATCGGACCGCTCTGTAAAACGTTATGCGTGGTCATACATAAAAAATAATAATGATAAAAAATTATATACGGGTCAATTTGAGAACCTTCTCTTTTGTTTGTTTTCGTCGGTTGAAAATGATGGCTAGTCTTATGGATGTGAATAATTGGCATGGATACTTTCTAGGACAAGTTTAGAGGCATTATGTCCAATTCAATTATTAATGTTTTATTCGGGAAATTGTTTAAAACTTTTATAAGGTCAATGTGAACCGTCCGGGCGGCGGCGACCGGCGGCGGGCGGCGCGGCGCTAGCGCAGTCCCGTGATTATGCCAAGTGAAACTCACAATTGGTCCGATAACAGACAATGGCGAAATTATCTCAACAATAAACTTGTCCCCGTGAATAAAAAGTTAGCGCCGCCATCGCGAATTATACGGTAAGTAATTAAAACTCCAAAGATTCATCCATTTGATTAGCATAATAATGAAACAAGGGCGCAAAGCCATTAAGGGCATAAAGTTCCCCCCAATTAAGGCGAGCACACTCGTCGGCGCCGTAAACTCCAAATTGTATCAACATTAATTCATATCGCGCAATACACTCTCCCGATTGTGATAATTAAACTCGGTGCGTGATTAAATAAACCTATCTTAATTAAGGCATATTCAGATAGAGCCCGGCTCCCGGCAGCGCAGCGCCTCGCGGTTGGTTACACCCTCTGGGATTACGGCTCGCACTCCACCCACGAGACAGTTGAAGTGTTCATACCTACCATCATATCCCGTGGTCGTGTTTCTCTAATCCGACCAATACCGCCTGTCGTGTTTTTTTATCGTGTTAGAAGACCTTTTGACCTTCCTGTACAGTCAAGAAGACGTCAGGCTATAAAGTGGTACGGTGGCCTTAACGCGATCAAATTACAGTTGAAATTACAAAAGAGCTTGACGTGAGCTTTACTGTACGAGTGTAGAGAGAGCATTTTTTGTTGCTTTACCTTTTCAGATAGAATTATTTCTAATTCGATTAGTACCAATGCGGTCTAGAATTTGTTCAGTCATCACGAAAACTGTAACATCACCGAATAAACTTTTCAAACAAGCCTGTAAATAATGTTACGAGGAACATAAATAACAGTCGTATAGCTTTAAAAGACTGTAAAATATTATTATGCTATAATAAATGTATTTAGTAATATTGCTAGCGTTGTTATTTTTATTGCCCAACTTTATGATTTAGGTTGTGGTTTGCGCCAAAAAGTTTGAAAACCGCGACGCGTTCTAAACGGGGCTGGTTGTGTGGTGGCCGGAGCCAGGGCTCGCGTGGCGGCCGCGCGTTAAGCTCGCTCGGTCCGTGTCAATACACGGGTACCTACATGTGCCTCGTAAAACCAATAAGGAGCTGGTTCCGGGAGGTTGGTGCTGTATACAATAATAGTGCTGCCAGATATCGGTGCGCTCTGGTACCAATTATCGACGGAGCGAATATATCGAATCAATTGTCACATCTTCTTATTAAATTATTTTATATATTACGCACACCAGCAAATTTCCGCACGTCTATCACCCCATAATAATAATGTATCAATACAATATCGGTATCGCTTTGAGTTAAGCTTTTGAGGAGGTTTTGGCTTGGGTACTAGACTTTTAAGCCATATCGCATTTAAAATGTTATGTCATATTTTACGGCACAACTAGATCTATTTATTAATTGGCGATTTTGAACTGTGGTTTTTTTACATTCGTACTAAAGTGATAGTATAAAACTATTGTATAACATACTATCGCATTTTTTTTTATTGTATAAAATACTATCACAATTATACTTTACAACCCGCAACATATATTTTTAAGGAAAATAAAATAGAAGTGACATGCCAGACACTTCGGTTCCCGCCAACAGCCATAATCGCTCCATCGATGGGCAGGAGGAAGAAGACTTGTCTGTGGTATGAGTGGTACATCGACAACCGGCAGCGCAACACTAGTGGGTAGAGGGGGGCTCGGCGCGGACACGGCACATCGCCTGACTGACGCTCGCTCGCTCGCCGCATAAACAATATGTTTACGGCCGGCGTTACGTCCGGGGTGCAGGGGACATCCCCGCGACATACCTACATACCTACCGGGGGACGAGAGCGGTGAGGCGACAACCACTTCTAGAACACTATCCACAACAACCTAAGAACAAGGATCCCATAGAACCGCAATCAGCGCATAGCATGAAATAGCAATAGTCTTTTACCCCAATAATTTGAGAAGTCGCTTCTTATATGGCGGGGTCAACCTGAACAAACACTATCTATTTTAGTCGGGCTGTTGTTTGTTGGGGGGGGGGGGGGCAGTTGGTATGCAGTTACACTGCCCCCCCAACAAAAAATTCACATACGTAGATAGAGATAGAAGATATTATACATACCTGTCTTGCTTACTCTTACCACTTTTGTAATAAGTGTGTCCCTCTCTGATTATTATTGTTATTTTAGCAGCTGTTCTATGGGATCCTTGTTCTTAGACAACAACCCTCTGTTTTACGATTATTTGAGTGACAAAGATGACTGGTATTAATGTTAAACACACGTCTGTACTTTGATCTTCTATGGACGCTTTGATGCCGTAAAAGCAAACGGATATTGCATTTTATTGTGTTCAAGATTTACCAGATTGTTGTTACCTGTGCTTCCCTATACTTTTGCGGAATAAATTGAGTTATAATGTCAGTGGCGTCGTGGGGAAGGAGCGGCCTATCATATCGAGAGGTCAGAGTTCGATCCCCGGTCGGGCCATGTACCGATGGGTTTTTCTCGAAACTTAAGTACATTTACTCACAGCTCTCGAACGGTGAAGGAAAACATCACGAGAAAACCTGCATACGATGAAGAAGTAATTCTTAGGCGTATGTGAAGTCCGCCAACCCGCACTGGGCTAGCGTGGTGGACTATAGCTCATACTCCCTCGTCGAAGGGCCTGACATTAATAATCTGTTGATGATGATGATATTGAGTGATTTCCTACATTGTCACGAGCAGAATCATTGCCAAATAGCGGTGGAGACTTGTGGTCTTCAATCTTGTCTGTCAGAGGTTACAGGTGCTGTGATGCATTATTATAGAGTCGTAGCGAGTGACTGGTGCGGCCGCTGCCAATAATATCTGTGGCACATGAGTCAGCACTTGTCCGATGCGGCATCGACCGGCGACCGTCCGCCTGCACTCAACTGGGTCAAGACATTTATTTCCGTTCGAGCGGCGAGCACCGGCCGCGCCCGCGCCGCGCCGCGCCGCCACACTTCGCACGCCTCGCGCTGATATCTCAACGCCTCGCAAATTATGAAATCAATCTCCATAAACAGTTAAAGTCACCTTTATTACGTGAACGGCGCTGTGAATGGTTATTTCTTTGTAATTCCTTACATTTGGGGCGTCTCGGAGGGCCGGAGGGCGCACAATGCCCTCGTTAGCTGTCACCTCGCCTCGCCGTATTGTCTCCGGCTCGCGCCGGGAGCCGCCGTATTGTGCGAATGTTGCCGGGACCTAACGTTACTTTTATACCTTCCTTTATTTGTTGCTTCACAGTCTCGTTCAGTTAGATTGATGATTCGAGCTGTCATCAATAATATACTTAAGTAGGCACCTGCTTTAATTTAAATTCTCGTTATGTATCGACAATTCTACATCTTTGTCTTTTATATAGTTTTCGCCTTATAGAAATATCGGCGGTAGTCTTCAACTTGATTCCAGTCTTGTTCAGATATGAAACAAACTAGACGCGAGGTCATAGGGTTGTCAATAAAATTGTGATTCTATATCTCATACACAAATTGTGCTTCAATGGGCGCCGAGAGGCCTAGACCTATCTAAGTCTAGATAAGGATGATTTTTGGAAAACAAAAAACTGACAGCCACAGTCGCCGGGGGTGGGAGCATTTTGACAGCCCACATTCTAAAAGCAATTATGACTTTTTAATACTAACCATGACATTTAATTTTAATAAGCGTTGACATTATTTTGTATTAAATTATTCGTTATATACTTTTTTCATATGCCCACGGGGTAAAACATAGAGTTCTGTTAATTTTATTTGACATCTTTTTTACCTATGTTTATGAATAAATGATTTCTGATTCTGATTCTGCCTGCCTCACGCGGGTCCAGATAGTTTCTCTTCGTAACTCCCGACGAAAACGTTTATTTAGAACCCTTCTGTTGTCGCCTCAGTACACTGACTGGTGCACTATATTCGAGCTGTATCATCATCATCATATCAGTTCGTAGACATCCACTGCTAGACAAAGGCCTCCCCCAAGGATCTCCACGACGACCGGTCCTGCGCTGACCTCATCCAGCCGGGTCCCGCGACCTTCACCAGATCGTCGGTCCTGTGGGAGGCCTACGCTGCGTCTTCCGATACGTGGTCGCCACTCGAGAACCTTATATTAAACTACTATAATATACTATAAATTAAATAATCGAAGAATAATTTTTTACCCGCAAAATTATAATTTTATTTTATAAATCCTGTCTTTTCTAACCGCTGGCGGGGGCGGGGGCGTGCCGTCAGCTGTCATAGCACGTCGAGCCGCACCGAAACATTTCTCCGGCTGAGCTGAAACACATGTCAAATATGTGTCATCTATTTAAATGATTTCGGATGGTGTTTCCTCAAAGCCGCGTCTGATTCAATAACAGTGTATCCCTCTCGCGCGGATGCGACGCGGCACTGGAAGTAGGTTTATGGTGATTGACTCCTACAAATCGCATTCTTGCCTTAATGTCGACTGCGCGAGGGGGACGTAAACGCGTCAAAGCAATTACTGGAGACATTCTGAAGTACCATCGAGTGAAACCTGCGGTACGCTGGGACCCGGCGACACGAGACACAGACGCTTGTCGCGCGCCAGTTGTCGCTAACTTTTCTACGCGGGCGAAGCCGCGGGAAAAAGCTAGTTATTTATAATATTGATGATATGATATTGTAGTTGTGATTCAAGAAAAACGTTGACCACTAAATAGGGAGAGTCGGGTGCGAATTGAACAATGAAACTAATTATTTTTGGTTAAAAGTTGGTTCCAGATAAGTTACAGTTAACTAATCGCTTTGAACTAAAAGGGGCGCGGCCGGCTCGCAGTCACATAACAGTTGTTAGTTCTACAGAAGCATCACTCCCATACTAAAGCGTAAAACCTAGAAAAGTGCTCAGCATATGCTAAATCAGGCTTCCAGTGTACGTCAATGGGACACTAAATACCTCGTGCAGGAATCTTAATATGAGAGTGAATCACGTGGGACCACGTGGGACGCGTGACGCGGGTCCGTGGTCCCGACAATGACATATCCGTCCGCGCGGTAAACAAAAACACTGTGTCGCGGAGAGGCGGGCTAATTAACCAAAATAATCTGCTCATTTATTTGCGTCCGTGCGACTGCGGTGCCGGGAATGTGCGGCCATCCATCTCGCGGCGAGACGCGGCGACGCGGGACGACGCGGGGCGACGCGGGGCGACGCGGGGCGACGCGGGGTGACGCGGGGTGACGCGGGGTGACGCGGGGTGACGCGGGACGACGCGGGGCGATGCGGGGCGGGGCGCAGCGGCGCGGGGCAAAAAGCTAAACTGTGTGTGAAGCGGGAACAATGGACGGCCCGCTAAGGACGCGTTCAGACGAGTGGAGATTTTGTATGGAGTTTTTAAATATTGATGAGACTTCAATACAGGTTTCACTTCGACACACATACGCATAAATACATGCATACACACACACACTCATTATACATACATACATGTTACATTTTGACTTCAGAACGGCTGAGCATTTTGTTTTTAATTCGGCTTACTGGTTTACCGAATAAAATTCAAAATTCAAAAGTATTGTTATTGCATGTAAGTACACTGGGTACATTTATACAACGTCAATTTTTTATCTACCACCGCTTCCAAGGTGTTATATAGAGCTGGGAAGAAGAAGCGGCGCAACAAACTTCATAAAAAAGTTAATGTACTTCGTGGTACTATAATTTGATTCTTGTTTATTATTTTTTGATTCTTGTGAGTACCACTCAATTGTTAAGCCTAAAAAAAAATACATACAGCCGAACATAGTATATACCTCCTCCTTTTTTGGAAGTCAGTAAAAAGCGACTTCCACGTGACAGGCCTGCCTGTCACGTGGAAGTCATTGTGGGTGTCACTGCTAAATTAGTCTTGTACAAATTATTTTGCTAACAAAAACCTTTTTTTTTACTAAACAGTAGGTAGTGGACCTATGTACTTTCACCTCAGATACTCACACGCTTGGAAACACGAAAACTTACAATACCTAAGTGATACATAAAATCGCCATCCTCCAATTTTAAAGCCATTTGACATGGATCCTAATCCCCATAAACAACAGGAATGCTTCATCGTATCTTAGATCTCACAAATGAAACACGAACACAATAAGATCATCTCGTTGCGCTCACATCTGCAAAGCTCTTTAGCCGAGCCAACAATGTCGGTCGATCAATCTTCGTAGGCACCGACTATTCGAGCCGTCAACATGTTGTAACACCAGCTATTCTCGTGCAGTTGACATAGCCCTTGTGTACTACCGCATAGGGGTGAGGATGGCAGTGGACACGCGACGTGCGACCGACTGTGACAGTGCCGGGCTACGCCGGGCGCCGGGCGGCACGCCACGGGAATGGTTAATTTACGAACGTTTAATAAAACAGCTATCTTGACGATGTAGTACTATCAGCTAATATTGGTAATATAGGTACGATTGTAATGTCAATTATATATTGATTGGACAAACTTGACATTATTATTGTGTTTGATTTAAGCGAATCATATAAGTGGCAGTGGGCTGGTTGCATCTGTCGGAGAACCGACAACCGCTGGGGTAGACGAGTTGTCGGGTTGGAGCGAGGATCTGTGTAAGGCAGTGACTGGATGCGGAGAAGCTAGGATCGGGTTCAGTGGCGCGCCTTGGGGCAGGCCTATGTCCAGCACTGGACTGGTACAGGCTGATGATGATGATGATATAGACGAGAGAAAGATAGCTGATTGAAGATAGCTGTTTCGGCCGCGTTTTATGACTTGTTTCTGCCTTTGTTTTGCTCGGCTCCTAAACATCGTAGCGTGATGTTGAAGCCCATAACCTTCCTCAACAATTGGGCTATCAAATGCAAAAATAACTTTTCAAATCCGACCGGTAGTACCAGAGTTTAGCGCGTTCAAACAATAAAACAACTCTCATCGGTAGAGATTAATATCAGTAAACCGTCGACTGACTTCTATTTTTAGATCAAATGAATGTATTCTAATATTCGGGGTATCCTCCCACGAGTGCCAGCGCAAGGGTCACACAGGCTGGTGACCAGTATGTGAGAGCCACAGGGGGGGGGGGGGGGGGAGCGCGGCCGCAAACGTTTTACCAAACTAATCAAACTTTGTCCACTAAACTGACGCAGTGCAACTTTAATATCCAGTTTAAATGAACATCCGCGCGAGAGCCGCGGCCCGCGCTCGATGACGGGTTAACCGTGACGTACACACAACGTGTACTAATAGGAGGCAAAAAGTACATTTGTAACTTTTATCCGAATGTTATTCATAGCGGGGAGAAATGGGACGCGCCATAACGGGGACGCGGGTGTTTTTGTCAAAAGAAACAAACGAGTGCGCCGGCACGCCCCGCGCCCCGCCCGCGCCCCGCCGCCGCCACGCGTTGATAATGGCACAGGTAATTATCCCGTAAACGGTGACACGCGGCGAGCCGCTCGCAGCTAGCCCACTGTATCAGAACGTCCACTGTATCAGAACGTCCATTGTATCAGAACGTCCACTGTATCAAAACGTCCAATATATCAAAACGTCCAATATATCAAAACGTTTACTGGTCAGTATCAGAACGTCCACAGGTCAGTATCAGAACGTCCACTGGTCAGTATCAGAACGTCCACTGTATTTAAATTTAATTTAAATTATTTATTTGAAAATCTAATTGTAATTGACTTATATACATGTAAAAGTTTCTTTTCTTAATTTAGGCTATAAAAGTTGTAATCTTCTTATAAGTAAAAAAATAAATAAATCTTACAGCACAAAAATTATAATTTATTTTACATCAGGACGTCCACTGTATCAGAACGAACGTCCACTGTACGAACGTCGCTCGGTCGGTAAATATTACCACGATACATAAAAACTCATATAAGTAGTCCATACAATTACAAAGCCCCCATACAACAAGGCAATTATACGATTAAATATAAGTTTATTTATACTGTGGACATTATGAGAGTAAAGGCTGAGGCCGACTGGCCGCGGTCCGGAGTCGCTTTATTAAATTGCACTGTTCCGCGCTAAATTATGCGGCAATGGACGCAGGTACTAACAAAATTCATTAGGTGTGGACGCGCCCCAATAACAAACTTATCTAGTTATTCGGTTTGAACTTAATCGAGTCTAGACTTTGTTTTACCTTACATTTTATTCGATAATGACTTTATTTTTGGATGATATACCTAATTAGTTGAAATTTGTGGCTCTCTGTCCCAAAAAGCATTCAAAATGCAGCTTATCTTAGCAAATAGTCGTTATTCTTCGAAATTATCGCACATTTATGGATTTCAGAAAAATCCACAACCTTAGATCAGATTTTCAAATCCGACAACACACATACATATCTTCACGCTATGTCCCAGACGGGGGGGGGGGGCAGTCATAGAGTACGGAGCGGCAAGTATCGCGATCCTGACTCACCTCTTTGACAAATACAAATGTCTATATTGAAATATTTTAAGATTCTAATTTCTGTGATATAAAAATTAACCAAATAAGTCTCATAATTATATAATTATTTACGGGTCTTACACACGAAATAGTTTTATTTACCTTGCCCGACGTTTCGACCAGGTTACACTAGTCGTGGTCACGAGCTGACTGGAGAGGCGAGCTGTCATTGTTGATCGCTGTGAGTAGTTTCTGAAACTACCCTCTGCAGAAATAAGTCAAATAAGTCTCCACAATAATCTATTGAGAAGTTCACTGTGTTATGCTGAAACTGATAATCAAATACCAATAAGATTATCCAGTTAGCCATATTTATTACAGGCACTCGGGAGGGTATGTGGGTACAAATTTATAAAACAGGAAGTGTGAACGACCAGAGGTCCTTGAGCATACGTCTCCATTAAGGCGGTAGCGGGCACGCGGATGGAATAAGTAGTCACGGGAGCGGTGAGTCCGCGCGGATGTGCCGCGCTCGCACATCCGTGTTCACCTCTCAAATCCGAATCAACGCGCTAAAGTATTTACAACGCGCAGGCAGGATGCATTCCCCTACATGATTTCTACTGTTTTTGAAAAAACCAGAATTATGTACTAAAGCAATAAAATGTCATAAATACATAAATTAATGATGTCTTGTAAGTAAAGCTTATTGATTTGCAGAGTCGAAAGGATAATTGTACCAACATTAATAAGGGTTGAAAAGAAAAAGAGAGAAGCGCGAGAGGACCTTGATCATTTTATATCGAATCCAATAATTAATTAAAAAGGTTCGTTTTGCGATCCCTCAGCTCGAGCATTAATTTGTTTAATTCGTGTTCGCATTTTTCGGGCCTAACGAAAAGGGATGGGACGAAAATTAGGGCACAGATGTTGTCTCCGGCGAACAATTTATTGGCAATCGTCGGGGCACCACCAGCGCCCAGCCCCCAGCAGCCAGCGGGCGGGCGGCCTCCGCCGGCGACGAACATTTTATTAAGACGGATTTATGTTGTCAAGGAGACGTGAACGGATGCCGGATTCAGATCAGTTTGTACTTTACACGGAATATTGATAAGCGTTATTTATTGGCAACCAACTTGTTCTGATAAATAAATACTTAAGTGATAAATACTAATGTAATGACTAATGACATAGGTATATACTTACATATAATATAATTTCTTAAAACGGAACTAGGGGTAAATAGGTACACCTAAACTTAAATGCAAGTGTTAAACGTAACACACACAGCGCGGCGGCGTTGCGAAAGCGTTGCGGCGGCGAATCTGCGGAAAGCGAATAAAAAGCGGACCCCTTAAAGCGTAACACAGACAGCGCGGCTGCGTTGCGAAAGCGTCGCGGCGGCGGTTTGTATGAAGAACGCTCCGCACCGCGCCGCGCCCGCGCTGCTCTGTGTAGGGGTTCTCATACACTACAAAGGAATACAACGCGCCGCCGCCGCTCCGCAACGCCTGTCTGCGCTAATCTGTCAAATCAAAACGTCAAATCTGTGCGCGCGGTTTTGTCGCTTTCGCCGTCGCACCGCCGCCGCGCCGCTTTGATGTAAAGGGCATCATACTATTTCGAACATTACAGAAAAAAACCGCAACGCTTTCGCAACGCCGCCGCTCAGTGTGTGTTACGCTTTAATCGTTGCTCACAGATACCTGCGACACTGGAAGGGCCAGAGTATTTCGCCGATCGATGTAGCAGAGAAAGAGAGAAGTACACAGAGACATATTCAAATGACATCGACAAATATACACCTAGTTGTAACGGATAGGTGAAACAGTATATTCAAAAACAAAGCTATATCCTAACGAAAGTGATCATTGGCATAAACAGTAGGACCTGTAAGGGTTAATGTACATGTGTACGGTCGTGAGGCGCGCGAGTGATGGATGCGGCACTTTGTCCCGTTTATGTTTTTCCGTAGTGGAAATATTTATAGGGGGATTGTTGCAATCTGCGCGTCCGCGGGACATTAACATCCATTTTGGAGGTAAATGGCTGTTCGTGTATTATACTTCTGTATTGCGTCGCGGAGAGCTGCTTTATGTGTTTATTGAACTAATCTGGCGCGTGGAGCTGCCGACCTCACTCCAGTGAAGGCCATTTACTAGCGGTTGGTCCAAAACGCTTTTGGTCAAAATATGCGATTGGTCTAAATACGGAGATATTGGTCCAATATCAGAGAATTTGGTGCACTTAAGAAGAAAAACTCGAAATTAAAAAGCAAGAAAATGAAAAAAAAAATTAAATAATTTTCTGAACTGTACTTTCTTGGTAAAGAAATGTCATTTGGACCAATTGTGTATTTAGACCAAACGCGTAATGGACCAACTGCTGCCGCCCGGGGCCGCTTCCTACTTGCGCTGCCCCGTCTCCGTTTACACCACATGTGTGTGAGTGTGTGTGTTGGCAGTTCGTGCTTCGCTCCAATATACGTAGACTTACTGCCACGGTTCGTTCTAATGTTACAGATTATTTTTGGTACAAATAGCGCAAACAAACGGGTTTGAGGGAAATTTCTAATGCTAAGTCCATTTGACAACGAACGTGTCAAGTAGTGAACACACAAACGTGAATGGAGTCATTATCTTGATATTATGAACTATGCTTTACCAAATTGATCCTGGGTGCATGCTGTAACATCTGATTGGTCCTTGCGTCTTGGCTCTCTCTCATCTCTGGTCTCATATCCATCTGTATTTCAGCGCAAATGCACATTTGGGAGCGATGTATCTGCGAGCCATCGATCAGGCCGCGGCCGCACATTACCGCCAAGTTGTAAATCGTCGCCGGCGTGACGTCACGCGCACTAACAATATCCCTTACACTGGCATTAATTTCGGAGGCTCACGGGCGGAGGCGCCGGAACCTGAGAGCTTAATCAACAGCGCCACTTGGGAACTAAATTGTCTTTTGATGTAGTTTGCTCGCAGCGAGCGGCGATGCTTAAACTTAGTTCAACGACCGAGAGGATCGAGTCAGTTGACAGATGCGCCATTTGAACTTGAGCACTTATCGCCTCGTTGCTCACAGTCCACTTCATAAAGCTAGCTTACACTAAATCGATTCTAATCTAAACTGTAACTTAACTTTAACTGCGAATAGACGTCCAACTGAGGAGCATACAAGCCGCAGCTGTCTGACTTTCAACTTTCTTCTCAGTGCTGCATCATTCTTTTGTTATTATGTCTCAACTGGCTGTATTCTAAACCGGGATTTCCCCCTTAATCCTTGCTGGAGGCCACAAGTCAAACCATAACCAAAACGTTATGCAAACCTTTACAAACGCAAGCCAAACCCCTGCGCCACACGTTTGCGACTGCCGAGGTTTGCCAAACGTGTGGATGCAGCATAACGTAGGCATTTGGTTATGGTTTGGATTTGGTAATATCGTTCAGAATTAGCGCGATTGCCCCTCTGATACTGTTTCTCTACGAATTTTATAAGTTGGTTATAGAAGAAGTAGATCTTGAAGAAGACTAAGGTCCTTGATACTTAGTATCAGTCTTCGCGATCTTTACACGAAATGGTAAACAGACTCACTTACTTGTTAGTCCAGTTCGACAGACAACACAACACAATTCGTTAAATCTCGACTTTTCCTTAATGAAATTCACTTGTCGCGCGCCAAACTGAATTATATTTATTCTGCGCGCCGAGTAATTCCGGGGCGCTTGTTAGCGATTTCTTTTTGCAACGTTTCAAACTCCGCTTTGTCAGGGAGTCGGCTAACGAAGGTTTTTCGCGACGCAAGTTTCTTGTGCGCCTTCACTCTATTTTCAGTTTCTGTCTCTTTTATGGTTAAAACGCGAAAAGGGACGAGAACGGTTTGACGGCATGACCGTATAATGGCATGAATGGCATGACGGTATGACAATATGACGGTATAACGGCATGACGGTAAGACAATATGACGGTATAACGGCATGACGGTAAGACAATATGACGGTATAACGGCTTGCCGGTATGACAATATGTCGGTATAACGGCATGACGGTATGACAATATGACGGTACAACAATATGACGGTATAACGACATGACGGTAAGACAATATGACGATATAATGGCTTGCCGGTATGACAATATGTCGGTATAACGGCATGACGGTATGACAATATGACGGTACAACAACATGACGGTATGACAATATGACGGTATAACGGCATGACGGTATGACAATATGATTGATTGTTTGCTAAAACTCTAATAATATCTTCAAACATTCCCCAAACATACTTCCTACCTATATATTAAGCGGCAAAACTAATTAAGTGCAACTGGTTGGTACAGTTTACTGTGGAAACGGTCGCTCGGGTGAAAAGTTGGTCCACAATCAATTTAACCTTTAATTAAGTGAGGATCTGTTTCGACACAGTAAACACATTACGGAGTCAAAGCGGGGTGCGGGCGGTGCACAGAATTATTAAACCGTTAACTCGAATGATAAACAGTTGGACCGCCGACAAATTATAAACCACCCGCCGTTCGCGGCAGTACCACGCGGAACGATCCTCCCGATGGACCAAATATTCTGTAGTACCGTTCACTACTTACTGCACAACTCATTCTACTAAAGGGGAATTCCCGCCTGAACAGAAAGGTCTCACACAACCAGAGAGTTGTTAGTATACATAGAGAGCGTCTAAGCAAGTCTGACCTGTAAGTACGGGTCTGAACAGTCTCAAAATGTTCGGGGCGACGCTACTAGTCACGACACGTCAGTAGCGCTGATTGTTGCTCTCGCCGATATTTATTTGTATTTGGAGTAATCATGGTGAAATGTGCAGTGCCAAGCTGTAAACACGATTCACGGAAAAGAACGATCTAGAAAAAATCTATATAGAAGCGTCCATAGAACACCTGCTTACACTTGGCACAATGGGCAATGAGCGATGCGCGCGCTCTATAGCTAGTATACTAACTCTATGCACACAACGCACAATGCGCATTATTTAAAGTAAAGCATGGTAAAGTTCCCGCCTGTGAACAACGTAAGGCGAACTTAGTTAATAGCTGAACTTTTGACTACCACTCCACTTTCACTGCGAGTTGTACCACAGGCAACGTTTCTGGTTGTACTCCCGAACTGGTGGTCCATTGGGAGGAAAATTCCCCGTGGACCACGCGGGTGTAATACGGGGAGGGAAGGAGTGCGTGCCGTAAAGTAAAGGAGAGGATGTGACGGGAGTACCGGCGGGTTGTAGTGGCTGCTCTGGGCCGTGCGCGAGCATGTCATAATTTAATTATGTACGCATCGCGCACACGGCTAAAGCGGACGCGGCTTCGCAAAGCTAAGCCCTTTGTATAGTTTAAGTCGGGGACGCATTGCGGACGAATTAGTTATAATAATAATAATAATGTTTGGACAAATTCACACACGGCTGTTTCGTCCCAACTAAGCCGATGCTTGTACATGGGTACTCGACAACTGATAAACATACTTAAATACTTTTAAATAAATACATACAAACACCCAGAATCCGAAAACCCACAGTTATGCTCATCACACAAATGTTGGCCCCGGGTGGGAATCGAACCCACGACCCCGTTAAAAGTCCCGTTGCAAAAAAAGATACTTATAAAAAATAATACCTAGGTATAAGGTACACACTTACGTACACACTTACTCGCATCTTAATACGTACTATGTTTAGAATTACTGGCTTGTGGAGAACTGAATAAATATTTTTATTATATTTTTTATTATAAGGTACACAATCTCTTGACACTTGGCGCTCCGTTGTTTCTGTAGGGGTACGTCCTGTCAGGAGAATCTCTGCTCTGTCAAGGCTGGGGTCGATTGGTAAAGAAACTCTCTTAGGACTGAAGTCTGTGTAGCCTAAGACTGGGGATCCTGGGAAATTCGAACACTAAAATAATAATAGTTTTGCTCAAAAATATACTATACAGAGTTTCAAGTTTGTTAGGATTATTTCTTCTGCTACGAACCTAACTTACGGGGTGCTCCGGCTGCTAACAGTCACTCGTTACTGCCTATGACACACATCGCTCCTCCTTGTTACCTCCTTCCAGGTGCTGTCGCTCGCTCCAAGGGTCACCAGTAACCTAACAAACCTAACCTTCGAGGTGCAACAATATTACGATAACAGAAAGAGACCGTATGGTTTCCGATGACTTACACCACCACTCCTTACTTATATCTGAGTTTCTTTTCGCGTTGTTACCTTCTTCTCTAAAACCATTGAATGGATTCGAAAGTTATTACCGCAAACGAAGCCGCGCGCAACTGCTAGTAGGGTATAAGTAGAAGATTACCATTATATTTAGAAGAGATTTGTGTAGCTAAACGTTCCAGATCTAACTGTGCTGTTAATGCCAGTACCCGGGTAACGGTCGGCGCGCGAGCCGGTCGTGTGTGACGCAATCAACCGGTTCGGCAATTAGCCGTTTTGTTGCGGGCTTAGCGCGGATCGCGGCGGGTCAGCGTTCCGTTATCGCATTACCGCGCCACGGCCGCGCGGCCGCCCTGATGACTCCCACTTACAGCCAACTTTTTTTTAATAATGGATTTTGAGGCCAATTGGAACAAAGTCCTTCTACGCTTTAGTAGTTTTTAATAGTCTGAATACTAAAAACACGGCTTCCACAAATGTAGGGCGGCGATCACATAACTCCCTTAAACAATTTTTTGTCCTTTCTCAGAGAAAATCCCGTCAAACTTTTAACATGTGACATACAATCACATTAAGTGACTGAAAATAAAATGCATTTTTTTTCTATTTTTGTATATTTTCTGAGCTTGCCGGCGCGGCGCGGCGATGCACGATAATGGAACATTAGGTGGTGCGGTAAAAAAGAGCTAGTTAAGTATACGTGACAACAGTCGATAACATAACCAGAGTTTAACTAACGGCAGTCACGACACTTGTAATTATAATGTCATGGAGTTCACGCGGGGCCGCGGGCTCAACATTACAGGTTTTTGAACATTTTGGACGAAATAGAGTGAAGTTTAGAGTTAGAATATTGAGTATGAAATGAAAAGACTCGGCCTGTTATGTCGAGAGGTCCGAGCTCGAACCCGGGCCGCGTCATGTACCGATCGGGTTTTCTCGAAAATTCATCATCATTTATTGACTGCTTCGGAACGGCGAAGGAAAACATTGTAAGGAAACCCGCATACGCCGAAGAAGGAATTCTTAGGCGCATGTGAAGTCCACCAGCCCGCACTGGGCTAGCGTGGTGGACTGTAGCCCGTTGCTGAGGAGGTAGGCCTGTGCCCCATCAGTGGAGACATATTAGTAGACGTATTCATTTATTTGCTTGATGAAATGTTGCTAAACTATAAGTACGTTTGTGCCCTAATGCAGGCGGTACGAGCAGATTTTATTCTGATGTTTCATGGCGTTAAAAGCACTGTGTACTTCGTCGTATAGCGGGGGAGTGTGAATTAGCAGCTATGTAATGTTTATGTACGCTATCTCCAGGCCGGAGCCGCGTGTGGCGCCGCATAAAGCTCTAGCTACATTTGAAAATGCTGCGTCGAGCGAAACTTGTGACACGCTGTTACAAAATATAAGCTCTTTCAGAGTGAACAGTATAGGTTGTAACTACCTCCTACCTATTACGTGAAACGCATTTTTTGTCATGTTTTTGTTGTTGTTGTTGTAATATTGTAAAACACCTTTGGCTATATCACAATATCGTTATTTTGTATTTACGTTAGTTTGTAATTACGTCATATCTTTGATTGATTTTGTATTTACGTTAAATAATGTGGGATTTTTCCTACAAATTAGACTAACCGGTATAAGGGTTTCATATAGCATAATATCAGCACGAATCAATTTTCACTAGAGCCCGAGTCTTTTTGGAACGTGCAGTTAAATTATTCTACAAATTCCCTTGATCTTTGAGTCTTGCTTGCGTAATTTTTTTTTTTTTTTAATAAATCTGGGATCGGTCTTTAGACCATGAGCGGATCTTTTGGGGGTTCACTTGGCTTGCGTTAAATAAAACCAAACTGTAATAAAGTTCCAACTTCAAGAGTGACACTCTTTAACGAAAACCTAGTTTCAAATCGAACCCATACTGCTTGAGTCTTTGTGAACACGATTCATTTTCTAGACTCTAATTCTCGTTAGAAAGACGAGACTGGGAGCCTGAGCGCTCGGAGCGCTGCAAAATCGAGTGGAATCTTTAGCAATACTTGTAGTAGAGCGTATCAGAGAGTCGTATCTGGCGGCTCGGAGGCTGCGCGGCTGTCGGCTGTCGGCTGTCGGCTGTCGCGCCGCGGTGAGTGATACGTTGACAGCCGCCGCATTCACGCGTCACTCCTATTCGCGAATAAAACGCTCTGTCTCCTCTATGGTTGACGTTGATGGTGTTTGGTTCAATTTTATTTTGTCAGCGACACTTTCGGATTCAAGCTTTAAGCATAATTATATAATTATTTACGGGTCTTACACACGAAATAATTTTATTTACCTTGCCCGACGTTTCGACCAGGTTACACTGGTCGTGGTCACGAGCTGACTGGAGAGGCGAGCTGTCATTGTTGATCGCTGTGAGTAGTTTCTGAAACTACCCTCTGCTGATCTTGTATTATTGGAAAGTCCCGGCACCCTTTAAGCTTTAAGCCTCTGTATTTGTTCCATGCTTTAAGCCTGTGCTTTAGTAATTCTTAACAAAAAAAGTTTTGACAATTACAAGTTCTGGTTTTTTCCCAATAGAAACTGTCATATATTGAAACTTAGATTGGTTCCTCCAGAACACTTTTTTTAGCTTCAATCTCTACATTTATATTTGTCCTATATTTTATGTAAATTTTAAATTTATTTTAAGGATCGTACTGTAGGTACTCAAGGATTTTCTTTTTAATATTTTTACAAAAAAGATATTTGTATTTTGAGACTAAGTAAAGAAGACAGATACAGCCAAGAAGTTTCAAATCTCTTTGGTCGCGCGCGCGCTCCCTGTGGAGATCGCATCTTGCATATTTAGTATCGGAACCTATGGTGCCATTTACCGGGGGGGTGCGGACAAAGGAAGCGGAGTAGCGGGAGGAGGTTGCCAATACAAATTTATATGGAGCTTGAAAATGAGAATGTGTGAGTGAGTTACAATATTGTAATTAACTTGACACGATTTTGACACCCATAGAATGCTTTTATTACTCATCCATTTGGGAGTGGCAAAATTTTTTGATTCATGGACACAGCCATCTTACTGATAATAGAAATGCAACCACGATTTTCTTATAACCCTCAGAGTGTTAAAACACCCGATCGGGTTTTATTAATATTGTCAGCAGAATGTGACGCGACCCGATCGGGTGTCGTCGCTGTAGGCTATTATCACGTATATATATATATAGGTATGAGTGATTTCTCGAAAATCCAAAAATGACGTCCACATTTTCATTGAGTTTTCAAATTTTGACAGCCACATTCTAAAGGATATCACGGAACGTATTTTTGAACACCTAATCAGATTTTATTATATTTATACCACTTAACAAAGTGCCCGGCCCGCAGTAGCCAGTCCACTCCGGCCCGAACCCGAATGTATTGGTCCATAAATATGTTCCGATTGGCCGCCAATATTGGCCCACAATAAAACAGCGGCGTAACGGCGCTGGGGCCGCAACAAAACAGTTATTATCAGCCACGCGTGCGTCGCCCGCCGTATGTAAATACACATAAAAAAATGCGGCAATAAAAGCAAGGGCGGTAAAAATAAAAGGTAAATTTACCGCCCGCCGGGGCGCGGGCGGGTGTTTGCGACCTCCACGTTTATTTACTGCCATCGACTTGCCGTTACACAGTGCTTTGCGGAAATATTTTAGGGTCATACTTATGTCTTTTTTTTTTTTTTTTTAAATAGCTTTATTTGTAAAATAATTATAATATAACTTACAAATAGTGTACATTTAGGGCTTCTTACACCAGTTGCTGATATTGTTACAGATAGAAAACGGACAGATAACGTAATCTATCGGATAACACTGTCGGATAATATTTTCCGTTTTCACCACTCAAGTCTCTGTTAAAATAACGGGCAGCTAAACTGTCAGCGATTTACCGGGGAGTCGGAACATTCCGTTCATTCAGTTCATTCTTCAGTTCAGTTCATTTGTTGCGTTTCTATTTATGCATTTTTGGGAATCGACGAGAATCATATTTCTAAATTAATATCTTAAATTTTAGTTAAAAAATGTATTCATAAATACCCATAAATTATATATTTATGTATAAAATACAGAAAGTACATTATTGAGTCCGTTTTTATGTAATTATTCTTGAGAATGAAATAAAAAAATACCTACGTTTATTGCGTATAACGAAGCGAAGCAGACTTCTATTCATATGGTCTGTGGTTCATCGATTATTGTTTTTGTTTTATTTACATAAAAAATTACAGTGAGGAATAACGAAGCTTTTTTACGGATTTTAGTGGTTCTCTATCTATAAATTACGTGTACAAGTATTTGAAGTGTTTTATAAAAATACTGGGGGCATTCGCAGACAGGATGGCTTATTATGACGGTATTGGTGTCCATAACCGAAGTCAGTCAAGTTTCGGAATTCAACGCATCTGTTTGCCTGGTTGGTGGAGGAAAGTCATATACCCACCCCTTTTCGTGCTGATGGTCTAGTGGTGGATGGTCAGGGGCATGTGGCATTCGCATTTAGACAAAGTGATTGGAAGGATGGAAAAAGACGGTGAGAAAATAAATTTCGCATCATGCGATTGTTTCACTCTCAAAAGTAACAATATGATAATTCAGTAGGACGGCGGGTACAAACTGTCATAGGTATTTAATTTCAGTTTCTACAGAGCTTCAAGCTTGCCAGGAGTACTAGGTTCTGTCGATGGCACCCATGTAATCATGTTTTTTGTATTCACAATTCATTTTGAATGCAAATGTATGACATGTAATTATTAAATTTACCATGTTTTTGTTTTTGTAGATGTGCAATTTTTATTTAAATATCATGGGCGGTAGTCAAGTCTGTTACCCATGATCAACACATGATAGTAAAGTGTGGAGACAACCTGTTGAAAGGCGTCATTGAGATGCTGTATAAAGAGAACCAAAGAAGATCCGAGTCTGGTGCCAGTGAAATATTCTACATGGGATGGGTATCATTGCAATAAAGAAAAATAACAAAACACATTTAAAAACATTTTCATTTATATTAATGTATATACTTATTCTATTTCACATTTTCCCTGTGGAACTACTGCTTGGCACAGCATTATAATCATCTTCGTCCTCGGAAAACGATGGCTGTAATGAAGTAATAGTGTATATTAATAGTGTATAGAAAATAAATTAAATAAATTAAAAATAAATAAAATAAAATAAAATAGTAGGTAATATAATAGGATTAGGTACCTATTAGAGGACTGGGTGTGGTGGTGTTCATTGGGGAAGGGCTATGTCCAACAGTCGATGTTAAAGGGCTGGCATGATGAAGTATTGGAGTGGGAAGATTGTATTAAAGAGAACCAAAGTCTTTGACATAGCTCAAAAAGTAAGTATGTTGAAATGGCTGGTCATATTTGTCAGAGAATCGATAACCGCTGGTAGGTGAGTCCTACTACTGAGCAAGTGTAGTGTGGGACGCCCCCCGGTTTGATAGAGCGACGATCTGCATAAGGCGACTAGCAGCAGTGACTGTAACATGTAAATAAAATATTAGTATGGTACGATCATTTTATCAATTTACCAGTTAATATGGCCGCACTGTTGGTGCACAGGCCCACCATTAGACAAGGGTGTAGGGCTCATAGTCCCCCAAGCAGACCCAGAGTGGGTTGGTGGACCATATGCATGTTTCCTCATTAAGTTTTCCTTCACATCAAAGCCAAATACAGATAGGTACTAACTTTGGCCCTATCTTTAGGGAATCTGGCGAAAAGTGGTCTCAGGTTTTGCTATGCTTCGGACACTTGATATGATTCTAGATGCTGACGCTGTGCCTACACCACTCAGATCTCCGGCTGAAGTCAGAAAGGATCCTTCGCATAATAGCGCAATGTTTGGTAACAGTAATCTATTCATTGGAGATATTACAGCGTTACTGAAACAATGAAGTAACAATGTAACTTTAAAAAATCTCTAGTGTGGGCCCATTACTTGATCAAAGTATATGTGATTGGTACTTACATATTGGTACAGTATTGGTTGTTATTATGCCATCTTCTGTGTAAGAAAGCAGATAATTAACTGATTTTTTTGTTAGCCTATATCTATCCCTAAACGCCCCATCACTATATTTTGTAAAATTATCTTCTCTGTCCCTGACTGCGGGACGTGTCCGTGGGCGCGATAAACGGTCATGAAATTCTTCGAATTTGTCTTCTAAATAGTCAAATAAGTCAATTTTTAAAAGAAACAGTGATAAATCCATAAATAAAATAAAATTAACACAAAACTGAAGTATTACCGCGTTAAATTCGAAAAAAAAACAATCCATATCCGACAGATAAAGAAATAACAGCCCCTTGATCTGGCTGTAAGTTTATAAGGCGGTTTACCGGACAGATAAGGCAATCAGATACCTGTGAAAAAGAAAATACACGGATATCTGGTAGATAACCTTCATATAGGGTATCTGGGACTTTATCAGCAACTGGTGTAAGAAGCCCTAGTCCTAATTGTAAATAACATAAGGTAATTACAGTTTACAGGCTACAGCGCCTTTTAAAACTTTGGGAACAGGCTAATTATTTAGGATTAAAATACTAAGTACATATAAATTGCATGTTAAATGCTGCAGGAAATCTATTTATTATGTTAGCTTTGAATAGCTGTTAACATTTTTAGCATTTTTATTTATTTATAAAATAACAATAACAAAATAAAGATACTAGTACATAACTAGTGCGTTGCATGCGAGGGTACTTATGTCATTACATGCGAAACTATAGCAACAAATGGCACCACCCCTGCATTATTGCTGTTCGCGGTATCTACATAGACCAGGAACTATAATGAAGTTGTTCGAAGACATCCAACGTCTTTGTTTCTGCTAGGTAAAAAACATATCTATCTAGATTCTTAGATAATTTTAGTTTTGAAAGAACTAGTTTTTCCCAAAAAAAAAACAATAAGTTGTCTACAACCAAATAGGTATTTCTCAATTGATCACAAAAAAATTTTATGAGATTTTTTGCTCACAATAAAATCGAGGAAAAGAGCAATACGTGTGTTAAGACAATGCCAATGTTAGCTTAAAACAAAAAAATATTGCGGAGGTTATTTTATGTTTCCTAGACTATTATAATGATGAAAAGTTTTGAAGTAGTATGAACGGCGTAGCACGTAGCACCCTCGTAGCATATCCGTAGCATCCGCGTAGCACGTTCGCAGCGCCTCCAGGTAATGCAATAAGGTAAGTACAGCTAATGCCCAAACTTCGCCACTTTGTGGAAAAAAGTCATTAAAAAAGCTTCAAAAAATTGGTACGCGTACACTACTTGGGTCGCCATGAGACATGAATCATAGTCATCGTCTATATTTCACGGCTTTATCTTTATAAATATAATATTATATGTAAACAATAAAGATCTAATAAAATAAAATATTATATGTATGTAGATATATATATATTTATATATGTATAGTATGTATATTTTAAAATACTTATAATATGTATGTAAGTAGTGTATATTTTAACTTGTTTAGTGTATTTAATAATTGTTTTAAATTTTTAAACGTGTATTTCGCGCCTACCACGCATTATCTGT
Source organism: Metalampra italica (assembly GCA_949699065.1). Taxonomy (NCBI): domain Eukaryota; kingdom Metazoa; phylum Arthropoda; class Insecta; order Lepidoptera; family Oecophoridae; genus Metalampra; species Metalampra italica. The sequence continues at coordinate 13,159,443 of OX452971.1, read as the reverse complement.
ATGGCCCAAAGGTCAACTGGTAGAGAATGCCATACTGGCATTATATCGCCTTTTGTACAATTATGTGCAATACAGTTTTTAAATAATCTAATTTAAAAAATAAAATCGCGATGTGAATCAGATAATAATTTTCAAAATGTCACTGCGCAAAGTAATATTACAAGTTCACATCAAAATTGGGAGTTCAATGATGTTTAAACGTAATTATAAGTGAGCAGACTGGATTTTAACTTCGCTTGTCCAATTAACTACCATTACAATACATTTACCTACAAAACGCGTGGACGATCCTATTAAACTGAAATACTTTATTCACGCTCGCAATGCGAATAATAAAGGTATTTCTGTAATGCGCAACAATATGCAATTTCATTCCAAACTACCAATTCTGGGAAAGAATGATTAAAATGTTATGTTCGTCCCCGGCCCGATGATCGCAAATTACAATATATTGCGTCCGCTGAACATTTCACAGCAATTTACAAAATACAAAATAACTTACTTTAATAATTTTTGAAACAAATATTGTAGGTCAAATATTGTATTGTCACGGAGCCAGCGGTTTAATATCCATTTCTGTAGTTTGTATACCTATAGAGAGGTAGAAAATGTTCAATTACAAAAGTACGGGGCTCGATGTTTATTTAATACGTATTCACGGATACTCAGTTCTCAGGTAAACCTATATAATTTACTTACCGCAAAGAAAACATAATGCGGGGCGTCGGCCGCGCCGCCGCGTTTTGTTCCAAACTTCATTATTTATTTTCAATTCAGGCCCCTTTTATTGACTTCCCGGGCGCCTTTCATTTTGTTTCTGAGTGTGTCTGTCAGTGGCGGCGGCACCCGACGATCCACGTAATGGCACGTTTAGACGGAGACTATATTCAACCGCCTATAGAAAGCACCGTGTGAGCTTGCTAGTCGCTGGCTGCGAGATATAGGCGGCTGAAGGAAGGTGGTGAAGTGGAAACTAGTCTCGGTGTAAACATGCCTTTAGGCCCACGAGGTGAGCACCCGCCGCGTGAACAACCCTTCATCCTTCGGAAGACGCAAGTTTGTGTAACAATGATTTTAGGACTTAGGATCGTTGCATATTAAACGTTGAGTATTATATATTATTTGAGCGTTCAGTGAGCGTCAGTGGCATCGGGGATAAGACTCGGACTATCATATCGAAAGGTCCGAAGTTCGATCTCCGGCTGGACCATGTACCAATAGGTTTTTCTGGAAACTTAAGTACATTTACTGACTTCTCTCACACGGCGAAGGAAAACATCGCGAGGAAACCTGCATACGCCGAAGAAGAAATTCTTAGGCGCATGTGAAGTCCACCAACCCGCACTATCGTGGTGGATTATAACCCGAACGCCCTCGTTGAGAGGGTAGGCCTGAGCCCCAGCAGTGGGGACATGTTAATAGGCTGTTGATGATGATGTATATATATAATTTATGGTCAATTTCTTGCATTATCTTTGTCTAAGGCTTTATTTGTGACCTCGGTTATATCACCGATTAGACGAGACGAAAGTTACAGTCATAAAATTGTGAAATAGAGTCGTGCACTCTCTCAACTGAAACATCTTTACTGTAATTTACCTGCGCTTTCAAAACACTCTTCCAAAGAAAAGTGTTTCCCCAGCACAGGCATGTTGTGATGTTCCACATCGAGAGTGAAGGAAGCCGTAATTATATGCCGTGTATAATAGCGTCGGGAGACAACGGGCGCGCTTGTAGACGCGGCGAGCTCCCAACACCAAGTTTTCGGGCTTTAGACGCGATTAGAGGCCTTTGAGCCGCTCTCTCGGCGCCGAGCGGCGCCCGTGTAATTACATACACACACACACACGCGCTCCCATACACCCCGCTGTGTATGGAATAAGTTTGCGGAGATAATGCGGATTTCGTGTCTTCGGCAAATTGCGAAAAGTATCATTGAAATACAATCTAAATGTACAACGAGTGAAGAAATCCGAAGGTATCTCTCGCATGATCAGTATCAGATTTAGATCCTTATTTCTCGTTTTTTACGTATTTTGTTAGGGAAACGGATTCGTAATAAGGCTTGTATATTCCCCGAGGATTTCCTCAACAGTTTTCCCTGTGATCAATTATTAGGAATCGTATTTCGATTCAGTTAATATCAATTTGTATAATGATATGTTCACGCTTATTGATGCACAAATCGTTTATTTTGTCTGTAGACGGGGCGGCGACCAATTTGCTGCGTGGCCTGAACGTAGTAATTAGGCCTTTTAAGCCAGAAACCTTGAATTCAAACCATACTGCTGTGGCTACTTGAGTAATTTGTACAAAATAATCTGGATATATAATCTGGCCTATCATATCGAAAGGTCCGGAGTTCGATCCCCGGCTGGGCCATGTACCAATGGGTTTTTTCTCGAAACTAAAGTACATTTACTGACTGCTCTCAAACGGTGAAGGAAAACATCGTGAGGAAACCTGCATACGCCGATGAAGACGTTCTTAGGCGCGTGCGAAGTCCACCAACCCGCGCTGGGCTAGCGTGGTGGACTATAGCCCGAACGCCCTCGTTGAAAGGGTAGGCTTGAGCCCCCGCAGTGGGAACATGTTAAGGCTGTTGATGATGTTGAATCTGGATGTGATTATAAACAGTAACCTTTACTATCCACTGCTGACGGCCGACCCAAGCCAACAAGTCTTTACACGGCGCACAGTACACGTGTGTAATCGCTTACTTATCCCCCCCCCCCCTCCCCTACCCCCCTCCGACCACGGGCACCCCCGCCCTCGCCCTGAGGGCACTACTTAAAAGGATTTGCAAGTTATCAAATATGTAAATGTAGAACAAACGCGGCTCGGGCCGCGCCCGCCGCATTCTGGTTCAACTTGGCTAAGTTTCATAGGTAGGTGTGCTTACCTAGGTTCCATGGGTGGTGGGTGCGACCGGAGCTGTATGATAGGTATCGGTATTGGAGTACTATTGTATCGATTGATTGGTCGGTGGATGGAAGCATTATATGCATCAAGCATCATAATATTCTAACAAGCTAAGCTTTCAGACTCGAACTCTCCGAAATGGTCGAAACTTCGTAGGAATGTAGACTTGCTCTACTCCACCAATATTATATATGCCCATTTACAGAATAATGTTACAGTTAAATTCTAAGAATTGTGAAGCTGAAGTGGCAGTGGACGGGGCACATCGCTCGTAGAACTGACGGCCGTTGGGGCAGAAAGGTTCTCGAGTGGCGACCACGTATCGGAAGACGCAGCGTAGGCAGGCCTCCCACAAGGTGGACCGACGATCTGGTGAAGGTCGCGGGACCCGGCTGGATGAGGCTAGCGCAGGACCGGTCGTCGTGGAGATCCTTGGGGGAGGTTTTTGTCCAGCAGTGGACGTCTACAGGCTGATATGATGATGATGATGAAATTTTAAGAATAATGAAAATAAAAAATAATATAAATAGACTGCACAAAGACAAAAGCGCGTCGCCAAAGTTGCCGCACTCTCGTCCACTCTGGCCCGCCTCCACCCCTCCCCCTCCCCCACGTGGTGTCCACGCGAGGTGTGGCCCACTTGGAAATGAGCCGGCATTTATGACTGGCCGCGGACGGACGAGCCCACTAATAGGCCATTAGCCATCAACACCCAGTAAAAACTTCTGTGGAGGAGAAAGATTAGGCCTTGTTATCGCAACACGGCGCGGGGTCGTACCTCGTTTATATAACGTTCTTACCACACCTATATGACTTGCTCCGTTGGTTCGGGCATTTCAAGAGAATGAGTGATAAACGATTGACAACGCGAGTATATCGACCGATGTGAGTTACAGTAGGAGCCGGGGACGAGCTGGAGTGACATACGAGGAGCAGATAGAGCGGGTGCTCACAGTCGGACGAAGAAGAACTCGCGTCCCTCGGCGAGCGAGTGGCAAGAGAGAGAATGGTGAGTGAGGCTGAATGAAGCGACAGAGGTGTGTCAGGATCGCGATACTTGGCGCTCCGTTTCTTGAGCCTACCTCGTAAGGTGCATAGCGTGAAGTTATGTATGTATGCTCAAAATCTTGGCCATCCGGAAGAGGGGTGGTTTCCTAGTAACCGTATGGGCGTAGATATAGTGTGGCAGCGCGCCGCGCCACGAAGGCCACGGTAATCACCCGTGAAATGGTCCATTAGCTGAATGCGGAACCCAATGTATTGCTACATGTCTTAGGGATAAGTCGCTATCATTATAGCTTTGCCCGCGTGATAATCTGAAGAACGTCTTGTTCGTCCAAACAAACAATATACAAGGTACCTCAAACAAAGCAGGATGTAACACATTCATTAAACATTTTTTTCTTTTTATGATCTAGTTCAATAAAAGTGTTTTTTCGTACCTACTTTTAGTTCCTACCTTGAAGTTAAACGATCTGTAGATAGAGAAGAGATATAGTTACTTTCTCTAATAGATGGTTCAAAGTTGTGTGTTATTGAACTAATAAAGGCCGGCTAAGGTAAAGCGACGACATGTCATTGAGTTGTTCCTCTGTTGAACAGATAGCAATGGACGCGATAGTTAGGTTGCGGAGGGGATCCTGGTCGCAGGCCCCAGGTTGTAAGTTAGGCAACTGCGTGGTGAAACTTATAATAGAGTTGTAGCGACGCAGCCCATAAATAACTGGTTGGGCGGGGCGGGGGCGCGAAACAAACAAGTTATGCAACCTTTGCGGCGGAGTCGACGAACGTATTTCGGCGGTTTTTACTTTTGAACGACTATTAGCTAGGACTGAATAAAACCGCTTTTGATGAATACGGTTGCATAGTAATTTTTTCCCAATTAAAAAGTCGGGTTTTCAAAAACTGGCATCACTGAGAAATAGTTGAAGCGATTTAATTGTGTCCGTAGAATTTTCAAATTTTGTATTGCAAGAATCATTAATGATGTCAAAAATACAAGATAAAATGTTGTTTCAAAAAACTTTTTAACAAAAAATTAAACCGCCGAAAAAAAGGAACTGAAAAGGGAAAAATAATAAAAAGGAACCTTTCTGGTCTGACTAAGCTCCTACACTAATGTAAATCTAAATAATTAAAATGCGTAAGTATATAAAGATTTATGGCAGGTACGCATCTACAAAAATCCTTATCCACGTACAAAATGTAAGTTCTCAACTAGCGTAGTATCGGTACAGCCCAACAATACCAGCCGAGCAAATACATCACAGTGCACTGAGCAAGACGCATGTGCAGCTAACTTCGGTCTGTCCTGAACGCAGCCACAGAATGCTACTCCGACTCTGCTCGCACGCGCGCGCGCCCGTGGCGGAGCGCTAGTCTCGTTGCGAGCCGAACTAGAAGCCAACTCCCCACGTCACCAACGAAGCGACGGGCACTTTACGCAGCATAAGCCGTTTATGGTGTGAAATGTCGACGAAACTTTTAATTAAGTTGTGTACGGAACCGCGGCACAATCGCACGAACTCGCCTAATTGTCCCCTCTGCGAGGACTCGGCGGCACGGGACGTGAGGCCGCCGGGGCGCGATACTGACAAATTAGGAAGCGTTCTAATGTGACAGCGCGCAGAGTGATTCGTTACGAGCTGCGACAACCGGTCGGGTAATGCGAGGGAAAGTGTTGCGGTCGCCTAGCAGGATCCACCAGATATAATATATGTGATCGTCTATAGCACAATGAGCGCAGGGGCGCCACAAGGTGGGGCCAGCCGACCTCTCTCTGTGGCGACCCTGCCACGCCAGCCGCTCGGCATGTTATACACGATCATGTGTGTATATTATATCTGGTTGATTCCTGCTAGGCGCTCTTTTGTACTTACATTTACCTCAACATAATCAATATTAATATTTACTTATAAGGTACATCAGAAAATTATACATATCATGAAAAAAATATACACTCCTAGGTAGAATGGTAGACACTTCGGGTCATACATCCTCTTATAACAATCATCAACAGCCTATTAATGTCCCCACTGCTGGGGCTCAGGCCTCCCCTCCCTCTTAACGAGGGCGTTCGGGCTATAGTCCACCACGCTAGCTCAGTGCGGGTTGGTGGACTTCACATGCGCCTAAGAATTTCTTCTTCGGCGTATGCAGGTTTCCTCACGATGTTTTCCTTCACCGTTTGACAGCAGTCAGTAAATTTACTTAAGTTTCGAGAAAAAACCCATTGGTACATGGCCCAGCTGGGGATCGAACTCCGGACCTTTCGATATGATAGGCCGCGTCTTATCCCCTACGCCACTGACGCTGTATAACAATAATAATTGAAAAAAATAAATGATTAACATCTTGTTGACCGTTCGACGTCCACTACCAAGTCCAGACATAGGCCTTCCCCTATATACCTACTTCATAGCCAAGCCTTATTGGACCACACAGCACTATACCTACCTACTTCGTGATCGAATACCTACCGAAGCCGACCGGGGGCACAGATCACTATTTCCGGAGGACCTCCCTCCCCCTCCCTCCAGCAAACATGCCCCGGATACAAGGCATACCAATCAAAACCCTGCCGTGGCCGAGGCCTACTTTGAATTCACGATACCGGGGGAATGTCACTCGAGGCTGTACGCCGTGGAGCTTCCACGCTGAACAATGGACTGTTTAACATGTATTAAGGCTGGCTCGGGCGCAGGTCGCTACGATACATCCCAGCTACACTTCAAATAGCTCGGGAATACACTAATTAAATAACTGACTGGTCTGTTGGCGTAGTGCTAGTACCTACGACGGCGCCAGAGGTCGTGGGTTCCGTTCCCACCCGGGGCCAACATTTGTATGATGAGCATATCTGTTGGTTTTCGGATTTTAGGTGTTTGTATGTATTTATTTTAAAAATAACTATTATTCCGTGAACAATATCTACTGGTACAATGTGTTGGAAATCTACTTAGGCAGTATTTTATATGACATTTTTTACAAGTGGATATTGTAATGTACATTGTGAGGGAAACTGAACTCTCAGATTGTCCGTTGTGAACACTTTATACCTGGATGCAAATTACGTACCATCTAGCTCTGTATAGTCATATTTTAGATAGGTTATGGCCTAAAGTGTAGTGAAACCTTTAAAACCAAAGACAAGCACCTGCGTAACGGCAGCGCATAATGTTTTCTCATTACGTTTCAAAATAAGTCGTGTGGCCCATAAATCGTGATAGCACATTGTAATGAGCCAATCGGATCGCGTTCGCGGGCGATTTATCGGCACGCGTGCCGCGGCGACGGCGCGGGCGGGCGCGGGCAGGTGCGGGCGGGCGCGGGCGGGTGCGGGCAGGTGCGGGCGAGTGCGGGCAGGTGCGGGCGGGTGCGGGCAGGTGCGGGCGGCCGCGGGCGGGACACACTGCTCCCAGTCACGACACCTTTTTTCACATAAACACGTCGAATCTGAATTTTATAGCGCATGGTTTCTACCATGAAGCTCCAAATGTTTTGGTGGGCGCCCCGCCCTGATGAAGAAAGAATACGGTAGGTTTTGTGAGACCCTCTCAACGCGTTTCGTCGCATTTCGTCCACTTCGCATCTAGTTCACTCGATGAAAAGACGTCTATTTCGCGTAAGGTTCAATTGGCGTTTGGTCCACTTTGAATTCTTAATGAAATTATCCTGCATAATGGCCAAATTCCCAGATACCCTTACGAGACTAACAAACTACGAATCACAATGAGTAGATATTATTTTGATACACACGTTGCGGCAGAAAGTATACGCTGGAGATTACAGTGGCGTGCCACAACCAGCGCCAAGTTCATAAGAAGAAAAAACGTCAGTAATTGTTTGGGGACTGCAGAATTCCGCGATGGAATCCGCCAGTGGCGACGTTTGGCGCATACTGATCCGCCGCAGACGGGTACAACACGGAAACATGTACGTGTGGAACAAGACACGTGGCTAGAGTTGTGACATACCTATATTATCTTTACTGCGGATTTTCTGACGATCCATGTTTTCTGATGCTCTCTAAAAGTAAGTATCACCAATCGGAACATACATAGGTGGACGGATAATTAGAAACAGGGCAAGATTTTCATACAATCGAGGTCACTTTGAAGCCATGGATCTCCGTGAAGGATTGATCGGGGCAGGATCTGATGAAGATCATCGAGAGAGTACATGGAGGACTTTCAGATCGCTATAGATATCCAACTAATCAGATGAGCCGTTTGGTAGCAGCATCGTCATGTAGAAAAAAACCTGCAAAATGGCATAAAAATGTATGAAAATCTTAAAATTAATGAATCATGACGATGCTGCTCCCAAACGGCTGATCTGATCAGTTGGATATCTATAGCCATCTAAAAGTCCTCCATGTACTCTCTCGACGACCGTCATCAGATCACGCCCCGATCAATCCTTCACGGAGCACCATGGCTTCAAAGTGACCTCGATCGTATGAAAATCTTGCCCTGATTCTAATTATCCGTCCACCTATGTACTTCGTTTTCATGATAGAGTTCAAAAATGGCAAAAGTTATTTATTTACAAAATTAACTACTATAAACTAACACACAAAGCCAAAAGCTTTCATCTTTGAGGTACGGAACCCTAAAAATAACTTAATATTATTTGCCCTAATCATGAATATAAAAAAAACCAAAGTGCGAATGTGAGCGTCAGTGGCCTCGGGGATAAGACGCGACCTATTATATCGAATGGTCCGCCGAGGTTCGATCCCCGGCCGGGCCATGTACCAATGGGTTTTTTCTCGAAAGTACATGTACTGACTGCTCTCAAACGGTGAAGGAAAACATCGTGAGGAAACCTGCATACGCCGAAGAAGAAATTCTTATGCGCATGTGAAGTCCGCCAACCCGCACTGGGCTAGCGTGGTGGACTATAGCCCGCACGCCCTCGTTGAGAGGGTAGGCCTGATTAATAGGCTGTTGATGATGATGATTGATGAAAGTGCGAATATCTCTAAAACTAACGACTTCTTACTGAGATAACGACTTTCATAGATATTCCATAATCACACACTGTCCTCATTAAGGTTGGCATTGAAGTTTGGGTCACCTCTACATGCATACAACCTGATCATTTTCCTGTTTGTGTGAAATACTTATGGGAATTCTACATTGCTCCCCATTCCGGCGGTATCAACATCTTGACGTAGTAACTCTTTATCAGCAGTGTACACGGACGAAGCCGCGGGGCGCGAGCTACAGTATGTTAAATAAATGTTTGATTGAACAGGCTAAATAACACGTACTTAGCATGGTTTTGACAGGCTTCCAGTGTAGATGGCTGCGGCGCGAGGACCCGCCGGTGCGGCCGCGGCAGGGTTGTCGATCGCACGAACGTCATTAAGCACAATTTCCCATTTAGTTCCGCCCGTCAACCCTTCCCGCCGCCATGAAGCGGAAAATCGGAAATAACATATTTTTACTTACTGTATTTTTTTCACCAATTTAACCATATTTTCTGTACCTACTCACATAAGGAATAAGCTGATGGCCCGTTTCAATGCATTTTTCCCAGAATACGTACCTACTTATTATAGTTATTACCTAAATTGTTGTAAGTAGGTACACTTATCAAAATTATTTATTTAAGCAAAAGAGGTATACGAGTGTCTTTGTTAATTTGTCACGGAATGCGGAAAATATTCATCAGCTTTAGGAGACAGGTGTCAGGGGGGGGGGGGGGGGCGCCGGTGTTTATTAATTTCGTTTCTCTCCACAATTCTCGCGAAACATCCTTTGAATATCTCCTAATGCCTATTACACAATGTCCTTATTTCGTGTAATGAGAAATTCACATAAATTCATCATTTCCGCAATCCCTAACTCGCCTCGACTCCGTTACCGGGTGTCAGCGCGAGTTCCGAAAACGTCCCAGCCGTCAGGTCGGACGTCCCGACTGTCAACCGCGGCCGCTACTTAACACCGGCGGTGTCCGGCCCGCGCCGCGCCACTCCCGACCCTATGCCCTCGGCATACGAGTCCACGGGCAGCCAGTAGTCGCGCGAGTAGTTGGCCAGTGAATAATTTACTGTCCCTAACCGCGTCACCGCGAGACAGCTCAGCGAAATTCGGGAGACATTCACGAAAATAATACCGTTCGCAACTTTGTTTCGGGTCCGTTTTATCGTCAATTTGGAGATGTCAAAACAGTTCATTCCTTTAACTCGGTTAGACATTTTACCTAAAAAGGGAAAATATAAATTTCGGTACATTTACTTTTTCGTTTTCCTTCCATCCAACTACTGCTAATAAAAATGATTTATAAATGTGGAAATGGCGCCTTCATGTGAAAAGTTATAACAAGCGGCTCCGTTGATTTTGTGACGGAGCAAATTGGGCCGGAGTTCTGTGTTCCGTCACAGACACAGAGCGTACGAATGGGTACGAGCAGCAAGCAGTTCACGGTCGCGGTCGGTGATAGCGTTCGACAACAGTCCAGAAGTAGGGGGGAAACAGGTTGAATAGAGATGATGAAGATAGGATTCAACGCAAAAGGAGGACCAACAAAACGACCTGTCGTAAGTAGCTTATTCAGTTTTGTGCAAATAACCTTGCCTAGCAGCTTTTTCAACCTTTTGAGGTGGGGGGAGGAGGGGAGTAAAGTAAAGGTTGATTTTTTTCACTACGGCCTCGGCCAGGGTGCCGCGGAGCGCAATATGGAGGCCTCGTCGCAGGCCCAAGTGCGCAATTACCCACGCGTGTGTATTTTTTAAAAGGGTCGCTCGACCCGCCGCGTGTGTTGCAGGACTAGAAGCACCTGCGGCCGCGTATCGACCGGCGCCCGCTGGGCAGCCCTCCGTATACCTGCCTAGGCGGTCTACGGCGTATTAATATTAATAAATTGCTTACCTACGGCACTATGCGGGCCTTATAATCTTTAGAAGAAAACGAACCGGTAGCGATCGGTAGGATGACGCAACAATGCCCGCGGAAGAGAAGTGATTTTTATAATAAATAAAACCGACTTCTTTGTAAAATGTTTAAAAACATGGGACACCCCCCTGGGAATATCCCGGCTTCCTAACTGTCCACCTGGGTGGACAGTGAGGAATTAAGCCTATTCGATCAAAAAATAATCATTTAAATCGATTCACTATCGGCGAAAATATCGTGTATATTGCGTTGAGTAATACACACAAAAAAACATACCTATAGTCGAATTGAGAACCTCCTCATATTTTGAAGTCGGTTTATAAAATAGTGAACTAACCGCCATGAAAGCTGCCTCAGACCGACTTATCAGGGCAAATGGGCGATCGCCAGGAATTTACCTCAGGACGGTGTTGATGAGAAATGTGCCGACAGCCGGCGCTGCGCGGTGCAGTCGCGTGACCGCACGGCGGGGAGACCGGGCACGGTCACGACACGCCACACTACGCCACGCCACACTACGCCACGCCACACTATGCCACGCCACACTATGCCATGCCACACTACGCCACGCCATGTCATGCGCCGTCATACATGGATTCTATTTATATCACAATTTAATGCAAGTTTTACGGTGCGATGAAAATAAAGTGAAAATTTATGCATGTTCGCAAATAGCTGCGATTATGGAGGTTTTATGTGTTTTAAACATAACACTAGAAAATAAAGGTATTTCATTTAAAACTGTGTTCAAGCTTCGCTGACGTCAGTGTCGAGATTTGTCGCTGCTACGGTTGCTACGGCCGTAGTACGCGTAGCAATGCTGTTGAAATGGTAATACGAAGACTGAGTAGTTGTTTAACGAAACAAGAAGATACGACATTGTCGAAAATACAACGAAATATTCACTACTTCCGCTTCATCTACTCGTATAGGGCCCTAGACAGCCGTCGACCGGTTTGATGACAATTATGACATATACCTACATTAGAGCAAGTTGAAGTTGTGACCATTCTTGTCCTCCATATGTTCACTCAGCGCATAAAACTTACCTGTAACAAAAATACATATTTTTTGTTATAAAAATGTTGTAACAAACGCTGATTTACACAATTCACACAAAAATCACTAACATGATCAAGTTATTCAAGAATATGCTGACAATTTGTACCTTCTTATAAAATCCCCTAGAAAATACAGGTGTTAGTCAAATTATGAATGTTTAAACATAGCACTAGTCCAGGAGAAATAAAGTTAAATTAAAAGATATCGTATTAATTCCACCGCTTTTTAATAATAATAATAATAATAATGTTTGGACAAATTCACACACTTTTGTTTCTAACATTTGTTTTTTCCAGATTTTTGTGAGTTTTTTTACTATAGTTATGAAGATAAAAGTGAATAATTATGTAGTTGAAATGAGAGCAATAATTCTATATCGGTAAATTCATCCTACATACATTCTCCAACAAAGTAAAAATATTTCCCAATTTTTCGTTTTTTTTATGCGTAAGATGTTTTCTACTTTTTATTCTGTTTTTTTTTCAGATCTTTATAATCAGGGAAAAGTGCCTTACACGTGTTACAACTTACAATGTCAATGTTCGTATAGTAATCTTATTTTTCCCAGACTACACGTTGACAGATGACGTAAAAGACGTCTCTAGATTTTGTAAGGGCCGCTTGGTTTAGATCTAACGGCCGTCAGTTCGATACCCCCTCGAGAGCACTTCGTCAAGTTGTTCTGCTCTGTGACGCCCCCCATGGCGCCGGTTGGAAACTTAGTAATTTACTTTTAAAGGCAAAGGTAAAAGGGCTAAGTACCGGGATCTTATAAGCGATAAGATAAGATGGAGGCTTCACCCGAGCGTCTGGTGTAATGTTGGAATTTAGGCACATTTATATGCAGCATAGAGGAGAGGGGCAGTAACCAGTGACGTTAACCGTTTATTACGACGACGGCAGATGTTAAATCTGCCTGCTAAGGGCTCGTTAAAACGCAGCTTATGTTGATAGACCGCCAGTAAGTGCAAATGGACCCTGAAACCCACTACTGTGACGCTGAATGTACCGAGCACACATTAAAGACTTTGATTATACAAGTATACAGTTCGTACACACTTCATAGAGCCTTCATACTGTCCCTAGTTATACTATAGATGGTAAATTCAGTGTAGTAGGTTTCGAGTTGTCCGCCGGACATACAGACGAAGAGACGGACAATCTATCTAGCCACTTCTACCACTATTACGGAAATGTCAAAAATGATTACCAATATAATAGCTAGTGGTTAATCCCCGAACTCACGGTGAGTGAGCATCACGACGTTAGGGTAACAGAATTAACATGGGTATTTGGGCAAAATTATTAATTTCCAGCTTGTTGGAACATGAAAACAACTAGTTACAAAATTTAATGGAATTTACGACCCGTTTGGGAACTGAGGCGTGCGCGGAATTTAATTCACGGCCGGCAAAGGTTTTTTGGTATTGTTACGAGAGGTATGTTAGTGGTGCATTGTTCCTGGAGTATACTAACGAATCAAAATTAAATCAAACGAAGGGTCAACGGAAAGAACGTGCTTTATCAAAGTCAAAATATGTTATTGAGTTGAGCTTGTTGAGAAGAAGAACCTTTTTAAGCTCAAGATTGTAAACAATTGTTTGTAAAGACTGTACGAGGCTAAAGTAATATTAATACCAGGCATCTTCTTCACAAAAACAATCAATATAAAAGTTTCTCCACAGTTATGTTAAATTTGACGGCAAAACCTATCATAAAAATAACATAAGTCATAACAGCCTAAACATGGACTGCATGCTTGATGACTGAAAATAATTGCATAATCCACTTTATGGTTGTGAAAGCAGGCCGCGTATAAATCAGGGCGCGATGTTTGCGGGCGAGCTGTAAACTGGCTGTGGCCAGCGCGGCGCGGCGCGGCGCGGCCGGCCGGGGCAGCGCCGGCGCCGGGGGGCATTAGAGAACAATATCTTCACGCTATGTCCCTGGCGGGGTAGGAAAAAAGAACGGAGCGCCAAGTATCGCGATCCTGACACACCTCTCGCTTCGCTCAGTCTCGTCTTTCTCTTCGCACAGGCTAGCCGCGGGACGCGAGTGCTCTGCACGTGTCCGTCTGTGTGCACCCGCTCTATCTGATCCTCGTATGTCAGTCCAGGTCGTCCCCGGCTCCTATTACAAATCACAGTCGCTCGATATATTCGCGTCGTCATTCGTTCACCGCTCATTCATCAGAACAAGTATGGGTTCGGAATAGATTCTGGACACCAAAGGAACAAGATATTTATAAAAAATGATTTTTTATACTGTGATAAGTTGATATAAAAATCCAATATTTGAAGGTAAAAATGTTTAACCGCTTTATTTTTTTATTCTCACGCTCGACGAATTGGTAAATAACAGAACGCAAAAAGTGGCCGAACACGATTTTAAAACCACTTGAAATTTTTCACTATCAATGTTTCGGTTCTCACTTTTTAAACACTTAGGTTTTTATGGGTTCCACCGTATTCCGACAAGGAACACGTATGCGATCCTCCAGTCTTGTGGGCTGTCATTGAAGATGTCATAATCAGTCGTATCATGTGCGAGACCACTCGAGACTGATTTATAAATGACAGATAATGACCCCCGAGCCTGGATCCGGCCCTGCCTCCCCGAGTTATTCCAGTTTTATGACGCGCACTTCCTAGGGTTTATAATTAAACTATGCTTCAGAGCCGCGTGAAACCACTTCCCGGGGAGGCCACATTGCTCAAGCGCACTTACAACTGCATAAAATACATCTCTGTGGGTCGCCGCACTGTTACGAGTATTTTAATTAATCTGCATCATGGTATTTTCAACGTTACATAGATATCTTTACGATACGTCTCTGGCGGGGTAGGCAGAGAGAACGGTGCGCCAAGTATCGAGGCCCTGACACTCTTTCGCTTCGCTCAGTCTCATCATTCTCTTCACACACGTTTGCCGAAAAAAAAATAATCTAAAAATCTAGAACTCAGTATGTAATCTGTGCTTTAAATTACAGGGTGCATTAGAAACCTGCGGGCGTCTAAGAACAAGGATCCCATAGAACAGCTGCTAAAACAACAATAATAATCAGAGAGGGACACACTTATTACAAAAGTGGTAAGAGTAAGCAAGACAGGGTATAATATCTTCTATCTCTATCTACGTAGGTGAATTTTTTGTTGGGGGGCTGTGTACCCAACAAACAACAACACGACTAAAATAGATAGTGTTTATTCAGTTTGACCCCGCCATATAAGAAGCGACTTCTCAAATTATTGGGGTAAAAGACTATTGCTATTTCATGCTATACGCTGATTGCGGTTCTATGGGATCCTTGTTCTTAGGCGGGCGTCAATCTCCATTAAACTTACTATGACTTTACTGATGAGTAAATCTTAGTGCGAAACGCCGCCTAGCTCTGGTCGTGGTCTATTTTTGAGGATGCCGTGCTGTAGCCGCCGGTATAATAGATATGGGAATTATGATGACTTTATATTCGGAATAAGATGTGGCTGAAAATAGTAACCACACCAAAAACCTTTTAAAACGTCCAATTTTAAAAAGTTTTGCGGTGGCCCGATACTCAATTAACCCACATATTTACTCAAGTTAAATGAACCGTGTGTAAAATGTAATCAAGTCGGCCGGCACACTCGCCCAAACTAGTGTTGGCCGTGCGTACAAATATTTGCCGCGAGCCAATATACACTTTTCAGAACGGATCACTCTACTATTGGATATTTTGTTTGAGTTCTCCGCGATATTACTCTGAGCTTCGTTGCTTGACATACAGCCCCCCCCCCCCCTCCCCCACACCCCCTCCCTCTATCCCCCCTTAACAAAATTCTTAAACTCTAAGGCCAGAGTAATGTGAAGTCAATAACAAGTGAAATAAACCGCTAGATTCAATGCAGGTGTAAATTTTTTTGACTATAAATTCATTATAAAAATTGTATCAAATCAAAAATCAAAACGACGACCTTTTAATATGTCCCCAGTGTTGGGGCACAGGCCTTACCTCTCGGCGACGGCGTACGGGCTATAGTCCACCACGCCAGCCCAGTGCGGGTTGGTGGACTTCACATGTTCCTAAGAATTCCTTCTTCCGCGCATACAGGTTCACGATGTTTTCCTTCACCGTTCGAAAGCAGTCGGTATAAAAGTACAAGTTTTGAGAAAAATTGGCACATGTATTGCACGGCCGGGGATCGGACTCGGACCTCTCGACGTGGCAGCCCGCGCCTTTCACACGACGCCACCGACGCTTAAAACTTGCACCCATTTAAGTATCACTTAGGTCCTCTAAGAACTGGTCTGCAATATAGTTTGGTATTTCAATAAGTCCCCCCATTACTCAGGTCCGCTGCACCGTGGGTCGGTCGGGCGGCGGGCGGGCGTGGCACATTGGTAAGTGCGCGGGCCCGTATATTACGACTGTAATCCAAGCCCCAAGTTTGAGAATTAGTGCCCGGCCGGAGCGAGCTATATCATTGCATTAGGATTTCTAAGAGAGGGTTTTCGACAATTAATTATACGCGTAATAGCTGTAACACTGATTTAAACACGGAATTAAGTACTGACAGCACTAACGTTTAAATGACTTTAGTACGGTCGACCGCACGTCAGTGGAAACAAAACCAGTAAAACTGATCTCTCATAATATTGAAACTCATTAATAGGGCTAGGTTAGCTCAAAGTCAGTGTTTCCACTGACGTGCGGTCGACTGTACAAGGGAAGGTCGCGAGTAGATGATTTTGATCAGAACCCTATATTTTAAATCGGCCCAATATTAGTCACTTTTGGTTAATTAATCTACCTAGACGATTTTGATGAAACGATTTTACTGTTATTTTAAAATTATGCCCAGTAACTGGGCACTGCTAATTATATGATTGCACAAGTTTATAAAAATGTAGTTGTCATCTGCGGTCCAAATAATTATAATTCCAGATGGTTTTTTCCCAAAAATATAATAACAGCGAAAAACTGTAGTGAATCAAGTGCAGTAAGTAGTAAAGTGGCCCGTTACCAAGCAGTTACCAAGCCATGCAGTTAGCAAACTCCCCCCCCCCCCCCCCCCCCGGGACCAAGTCGCGAGCTGCTGACTCGCGCCGGAGTCGGACCATGTAAACGCGTGCCATTTGACTTTCCAACCGAATATTTATGAAGCCCGCAAACAGCAAAACGACAGAGAGAATTGTCCAATACACGTTGTAAACAAAGCGCGGAGGTCATTACTAAAATGTATAGATAAAGGTTCAGCTGATAGAAAGGGTTTTCGAATATAAAAAGACAAGGCAGATATTCACAATTTGCCTGATTACAAAGTCTGGATAATAAAAGCGATATTAAATACATTAGCATAATTACCTAGGAAGGATACCTAGGAAGTTAAGCGATCCACAAACATACAAATCCCAACATAAACAATAACAAAGCACCAGAAACCGAAGCCCGATATAACTTAGCCCTGAGCACTTATGAATAATTCAAAAGAAACTCTAAAACTTTGAGCTCCCGTGCTTTCACGTCTTAATCTTTCAGCCCTTAAGGTCAACCGTCCAATAACCGGTGGAAATAACCTTTAATTTTATTAAATTAACCTCCAGCTTTATTAAGCTAAACTCCCTAACATGTCGACGCACATTTTGTTAATGAAATGTTATGTAGGTGCTAGAGCTGAGGAAAGGGTTTACGTATCGAGTATTAGTTAGTACTAGTATAAACTAAATCCTGCTGTGGAAGACAATATGCTAAAGAATACTACTTGTGCTGAGTTTTTATACCTCCTATTCAATGAACAAATAACAGAGTAAACTCAAAAAAATATGAATAAGTACGGATGATACCAAATTAATGTGGACCAATGACTACAAGAGATACAACCTCTGATTACAAGTGTAAAGGAACAACCACTAGTCGCCTTTGTAAATTCAAACTTTATTTTTCTACAATTTGGACTGATAGGTTAGGTTAATTTACATATCTACCTTCTGCAAAAGGGAGACCTTTTTTATCGCCGTTTAAAACAAGACAACGAAGAAGTTTTATCTGCTATCACGAAACTGAAAATGTAGCCTGTAGTAATTATCGTGGAAGACAAGTAGAGGTTTACTACATCATAGTACAATCGATCTAAGTTTTTAAGTCAAAGAAGAAAAAGAAAAGTAAAAGTCAGAGAAGTTAAAGAAGTAATCTAACAGAACGGATCTAACAAAACGAAATAGACCATAACCCGGTAACAGAGTAACAGATACTTTTCAAAGGAACAGTTACACGCGTATCATGTTACAATAACTGCAACAGTACGGTATCTGGACGGGCGCATCTAGTCGGCGGCGGTGTGCATGCGCGATCCGAGCTCCTAACGAGGATTTACAGCGCTATGGTCACGCGACATCGCTTTTTATGGATCCCATGTCCGCGCCGTGTACGGAACCCCGTGCAATTAACATTACCGCGGCGTTAACCTCATAAATTAATAAATACTTCCCCCAACACAAAACAAAAAACACATTTTAGCGACGCTTTGTGAACAACTTTGTGACTCTGTTAACTGTTTTATTTTCAATACGAGTATCCCACAATTTGCGGAACAGGCAAAGTTCATACAAGATCTTGGTATCAAGCCCATAAAAAAAATTGCCTAGAGTAATAATACTAAGATTTTATTCTTAGCCACCAATGTTCATCTTCTTACTTTTTCGTTACTTATTCTAATGAATTTTATTTTCGGCTTTTTCTTTACATATATACCTATTTCTGTTGGATTTCAAATTATTAAAAAAAAATTTTTTTTCTTCGCATTCCCGTTCATCTGGCACAGTCTTGTCCTCATTCCTAAAATCACCTTTGAGCTGTTATTCAAACTCAGCGAGCCGAGCTACTCTCTACTGTCCGTTCGCGAAGTGTACGCTCTCTTTGATTAATTTTTCATGATCCCATTTGCAAGTCACCCTGAGATTGTTGACATAATCAGCGAACTTGTGTACACAAGCATAGGTACTAAATAGAAGGTCACCTTAAAAATTAATACAGCAGAAACGTCTAGAGAATAAACTAATTTCAAACGGCTTTTGAGTTGCAATTATTTCAACATTAATCAGTTTCAAATCTACATTAGGACGCTGATTGGCTCTAATGGGAATTTGAAACAAATCAAATGTATAGGTAATCAGTTACAATTCTACGTTTGGGCCAAACAACTCGACTACGATTGCGTATGTCTATGCAATTTATTCGTACTGAGTAACTTTTTGAACATATCCGACGTATATTGTGACTATCTTGCTAGTGGTCTTTTCTCTGAATTACTCCGTTACTGACATTTCTTCATCTGCCCCATTGATTAACAATTGGAACTGAAACCTGCTCTCATTTCATGCAGCCAGGCTCATCTCCACTTGCGTTTCAATAGGTTTTCATTATCCTCCACCTATATCGTGAATAACTATCACTAATGCTATTTTCAAAGTTTCGTATTAGCACCAAGTATTTACTCTAGAAAATGACACAGATTTTTCATTCGTACGTGCCCATCAAACTTTCGCAACTAGCCGATAAATTCCAGTTTTTTATATTGTGTAATTATTATGTAAAAGGGTCAAACGGTAAAATATTTAATCTGGTTTATATTTCCCGCGAGCTATCGTTATTAAATCTCGCAACAAAAAGCGCTCCCCGCCATCGCCGAATACCATTCTGCACTTTTGTGCACCGAATGCTTTCACTTTAATACACCGCTCGTTCATTTCGGAGCCAAATCCGTTGATGTATTCCAACTGCGTGTGCATTCGTTATTGCTATTGTAGCATTTATTTTGGCAATATGGTAACGAAAATATGAGTCGTGTGTTTTTATTTCATTACCGTTTATTTGTTTTGAGTTGTTTATAGCAAAAGTTTTTTACAGTGATTTCATGTTACGAGCTTGGTTTATGGTTTGTTTGTTATTAGATTTTACATTTTGTCACCAACAATAACTATTTTTTGAAGTCTTATCATCATCATTATCATCAAAGTTTTTATACTTGCTGATATTTAATTGGACTAGCACAATAAGCGAGTGTGGCGTATAAGAAACATCCATCTGGGCAACTACTCACTTCAACCTGATGAAGTAAATCGAATCAGTGTCAAACACGTGCTAATGTTTCTAACCCTGACGCATAGCTCAGCACTGAACAGGTGTCGATCACAATAGATCAGTATCGGTCGCAGTGATACAACGCTGAGTAAGCCATGAAAGAGGCCATCACAAATAATCAGAACGTATCTAGGTATAAAAAATACACATACAGGGTACAGTCATAGAGACAGACAAACGAACAAAAAGCTTGTTTATTATTTAAAGAGGCCTTAAAATGGTATAAATAAGTGTTGGATTCGAAGTAGAGCCGTAAATAAACAATTTACTTATCCTATTACAGAAAATAAACTGAAGATATGTGCATCAAAGGAATTACAAGTAGCTGATGAATTAAATTAAAAATAAATCAACACGCGTGAAGCGCGTCCACGGCTCATTAAAGAGGGCGTCCGTTTGAATCCGGAAGCCCATTGAAGTCACATAATTGAATTCCTGAATTTCAATGACCTCGTTGTTAAGAGATTGCTCGTTGCTGCGCGAAATAGTAAAATTGTCCAACTGGCGCAGTTGAAAATCCGCTCGCGTTTTATAAGGTCTAGCGTTCAAGTTAGCAGGGGAAGTTTACAAGGTATAGGAAAGACTACTGAGACGATTTTCCTCATATAGTCGCTGCTCAGCCGCCTTACGCAGATCGTCGCTCCATCTAGCCGGGGGGCGTTCCACACTACGCCTGCCCAGGTGTGGTCTCCGCTCAAGAACTCATCTACCCGGTTATCGGTTCTCTAACGGATGTGACCAGCCCACTGCCCCTTTAGCGCACTAACTTTTTGAGCTCATATAATAGTGTAAGCGATTCCAGCTTAAAAAAACAAACTCATCAAACAAGATTACAAAATTAACACTTCGAGATGAATATGAGATCACTTTAGACGTTAAACACTTCAAAACGTAAATTGACAGCACTTCGTCATCGCACGAGAGCTCGAAACTAACTGACTGTGTGCGATCGGTACGTCTCGTTTATATAGCGGCTGGCATCGATTCACTCTACTACAACATCGATTCATTCGAGTACGACATCGATTCATTCTACCCGCTACAATAGTTTAATCTACATTGACCCATTATCCAAAACCTAACCAGAATGTGTCAGGAAGTACCCAAGTACCTGCTTACACCCGTTGTCGATGCAAATGTGATTTGGTCCTCATTCACAGCCAGTTAAAGGTCAGAAAGGTTCACATTCCACGGGAGGCGCTCGCGGTATTCGTGAAGATAAAATTTTCAGCGCACGCAGCGGCGGGGTAAGTTAGGGTAATGTGGGGTAACGGCGGGTAATATGGGGTAATTCCCGGCATGCGGGGCGACGTCGGCGCGGCCGGCTCACGTCCGCCGCACTCAGCTCGCTCAATAACGCGCTTACTTGGCTACTTCTCCACCCACTTACAATTGGAACGAATGTGTTTCGGCTAGTGCGAGGTGTTCGTTCCATGTGCTCATAGTAAAGTTGTTACAACTGCGGCCTTCTACCACCGTCACCTGTGATAGACGACTGCAGCAGATTCTTCGTGCTTCAGTACAGCAAAGTAGCAGAAAGAATATTTATTTATAGTTTTACAATAAGCACCAAACAGTGCTCAAAGTACTACTTTAACGCCAATAAAATAATAAGAAAGCTAATGGCGTAATATTGATGGATTGATTCATTATAAAACTGAGCTTGATTTTGTTTTATAAACAGCACTCGAGGTCGTAATGGCCCGTTGTGTTGCAGTTGCACGAAATACTCGAATTCGAATTCAAATAATTAAAAGGGGGTGTTGTCACGCATTACGGAAGGCCTACGCCCAGCAGTGGACGGCGATGGGCTGATGAAGAATGAATGAATATAATAATAAATTGTACATTTAAGTTTCCAAGAAATGTTAAAAAATAAGATTATCTCTCAATTTACAATGTCATTTGACATTTTCCGCATAATTCGCTTGTTGTATATTTTGTATACACTTCAAAAGGAAGATGTTCTAATTTTGAAGGAGACCCTTAGGGACTTGAGGCGTCCTCAGCGACCCTTGGAGCCCTGTATAATTGGGAGAGATGATATGTTTGTGCGTAGCGCGCCGCGCGCGGCCCTGGGACTGCGCCTTGTGGTGCGGAACACGTCAGGCGTTGGATTACGCTTTAATTTGAGACAAAGCTGGGACAATCGACTTTGAATACAAAATACAATTATTCTTCGAAAGGATTGAAGGTCAGTAATCATTCAGACTCGGAGACTTTTTATTTTTTTACGACCTGAGTACCTCTATAAAGGACCAAATCTGCTACCTACTACTGATCTTTGTAAAGAGGTATTTGGGTCAAAAAACTCAATGTAAACCTGGACCTTACGAAGGTACGGTCGGACTGTCTGTGCGATGTCCTATACGGTTCTATTTCTACACAATCGCATTTTCTTATACAATGATGCGGTACAAGAAACAACATAATACTGAACTTACAAAGTGTGCTAATGATTTGGATCAAAAACATTTATTAAAACGATTTTAAAGCAAGTTATAATAGTACATTGTTACCTCAGGTATGAAAGTAGCTTATTTAGGTCCCGAGACGGGGTTTGGCGCCCGACGCGTAGCGAGGGCGCCAATAGTTCGAGGGACTCTAAATAATTCTTGAACCCGAGGGATGTACTGTGCTTTTCATTGCGAATACAATGAAAGTAAAAATAAAAACATGAATTAGCTAAAGATAAAATGAATGTTAATACGAATCTCTGTTATACGGAAGTAATATAACTCTACGACTCAAAAAAACAAATGAAGATCGGATTGCCGCTTTCCCGTCTATTTTGTTTTTTTTTCTGTGGCCGGCCAGCTATTCTGCCATTATTTTTCATTTCCATCATTGAAAAAATTGAAAATATTTTGCTCAAATCTATGTTATTTTAAAGAAATAGTTGACAGTAATAATTATAAAGTTATTTATAGGAATATATTCTTTAATTATTACATAACTTTATGTTATTTCAATTTTACATCGCGCTGTAATTGAAAGGCTGTATAGACAGTTGGAACATGGTCCAATAGAAATGTCAAAATAGTACTACTTTTTTAAAAATAATTTGACAGCTGTCAGTTGAAAACGATTCTCCCTAGGGCTGAGATGTATTACTTTCAACCCGCTCCTCAAGCAACTTCAGACCTACTTTCAGAGTATGAGTAATGAAAAAGTAATTATAACAAGATACGAAAGGAAGGTTTGCTTTTATGGTCGAATTATAAATGGGAAAGTAACTCTGTCAGTCTGTCAGTTTGTTTGTTACCTTTTAACGCCTTACCCGCTGAATGGATATTGATGAAATTTGGTGTGGAGATACATCAAACCCAGGGCAGGACATTGGCTACTTTTACCGCGATAAACTGTTCATGCGGGAAAAATTTAAGCATACGTGGACGAAGACCTTACAAACAAAAGGTTGACCTCCATTTAAGTACGACACACAAACAATAGCAAACGTTTTAAACGTACAAACAGTTAAGATAACATTAAACCCAACTTGTAGCATACCCGGTTAGACTAAACGTAGAGCTTTCTCCCGTAGACCGACTCCCAGTCCGGCGGCTCGCGGATTAGAGTGCGGGACAAAAATACAAACAAACGAAGCTAGACAAAAGCGTGACGAGGGTAAAGGCCACCCTTATCTGAGCCCGCAGACTTTGTTCAATTGTGAGAGAAAAAAGCGGTCTCCACAACTCCGCGGGTCGCTGTGAGTCCTCACACTTCGCCCCCCGCCGACCCTCTGTATGGAAGGTTACAGGACGATAGCGGGGGAGGCACGAGGCGCGGGGAAACTCGGGGCTCACACTACGATTGTGGTTCAGCACAGGAAAATACACAGTTTTATTACGGACCTGCGAACTCTACAGTTGATTTTTCAGGCGAGAACCCAGCTGGCAAAAAGTTATCAGATGTACATGATAATTTAAGCAGACGAATCACTGGAAAGCTATTACATGACTTTTATAAAAGTTTTTTTTAACAGCTCTCTTTGGTGTTGATAAATTTTCTTTTATCATTACTCCAGCTGGCAACACAAAGGATACGCTGATGTATTATGCAAGTGCCGGGAGCGTGCTGAAGAGGGGAGGAGTGAATAACAGACATAGTCGCTTTTAGATATAAACTGAAATGACTGTAGAATAGTACGAATATTCCAATAAAATAGCCGTGAAATTAACTGCAAAGCAATCCTCTGTTTGTTGTGAGACCAACCCAGCTTTAGTATCCAGTAAAACATTTATGTTATGCAGACAATAAATTGTCTTCTTAACAATTTGGAACATTTTGCTGACAGCGGCGACCGCAATACGTCTTGGTCGCCGAGATTTGAGTCCTCGTTCAGTTTTTGCGTCAGCCGCCACAGTCGCGACCCTTTTCACGGTCTCTCTCGTCTAGGTTTCTTTTTAAGGAAAGTGGCCACAGAAACTCGTCTAGGGCTCGCTTTTCAAAGGAAAGGAGCCACCAAAAGTAAACCGAGTCGCCTTTGCCGATAGGTAGATACACAAAGCCGACGCCGCCGCCGGTGAAAAGGCAAAAGGAAAATTAGGACGTCAAAGTTTCAAAAATTAAGACGGAAAATGAAGGTAAAAAACGACAGGATGTAAATGGACGACTGTGGAATAAGTTAGTGATGATAACATGCAAATGAGCGAGCGAGACGGATGCCTTCGAGAGCTGGTCGTTAACGGCGGCTAGATTGAAATATTAGCTACTTCATGACGAGAATAATGTGGGATGAACTAATTAATCATAAGAAGGCTCAAGGTCACCCAGAGGGCAATGGAGAGAGCTATGCTCGGAGTTTCCCTGCGAGATCGAATCAGAAATGAGGAGATCCGCAGGAGAACCAAGGTCACCGACATAGCTCAAAGAATTGCGAAGCTGAAGTGGCAGTGGGCTGGGCACATCGCTCGTAGAACTGACGGCCGTTGGGGCAGAAAGGTTCTCGAGTGGCGACCACGTATCGGAAGACGCAGTGTAGGCCTCCCACAAGGTGGACCGACGATCTGGTGAAGGTCGCGGGACCCAGCTGGATGAGGTTAGCGCAGGACCGGTCGTCGTGGAGATCCTTGGGGGAGGCCTTTGTCCAGCAGTGGACGTCTACAGGCTGATATGATGAACTAATTAAAATTGCAAGACAGCCTCAGAGTTACGAAGCTTGGCTCGTCACTGAGCGCCTTCGCCCGCGTGGAAGTAATATTTTCTGCGAAATACTCTTTTGGTCAGAGAGCGTCAGTGGCCTCGGGGATAAGACGCGACCTATGATATCGAAAGGTCCGAGGTTCGATCCCCGGCTGGGCCATGTACCAATGGGTTTTTTCTGGAAACTTAAATACATGTACTGACTGCTCTCAAACGGTGAAGGAAAACATCGTGAGGAAACCTGCATACGCCGAAGAAGAAATTCTTAGGCGCATGTGAAGTCCACCAACCCGCACTGGGCTAGCGTGGTGGACTATAGCCCGCACGCCCTCTTTGAGAGGGTAGGCCTGAGCCCCAGCAGTGGGGAGATTAATAGGCTGTTGATGATGATGATGACTCTTTCGGTTCCTGTCCCTTTTGTTATAGTTTTAGGATTCTTATCTAAGGTTCAAACATTATAACTCGAGACACTTATTAGCGTTTATGCTGACTTGGTTAGTCTTGTGTAGGTGCGGTAACTTTGTTATCGTTTAAAATATATAGGTAAACATAACTTGTTTTATCTTACGTATAAAACAACCCAGCTTCAGATCTGTCTGTGCATGTGTGCAATAAACCAGTCGTACTGCGGTGGTTTTAATTTAGTTTCTATCCCATCCACCACCGCTGGTCCGTTAAAGTTTTTACGAGTGACGTGTTATGAATTCATGTCCTCCGGCATATTGTCGATTCCAGCCCAGTTGTCGCCTTCACTACTCTCACCGACTAAACTAACTAAATTGACAGTCGTATCACATTTGGGAATTGAAAGCTGGTATCACATTATTTTTCTCACAGCCATCAAGGCATGGGAGATCTAGAATCTGGGTTTCGTCATTCAGTACAAGCATACGAACAATCGTACGGTGGTAACAAACATTGCAACCTGTGGGTTGTTGCATGTAACCATCAAAAGGTTCTCTTATGACTTTGAGATTGGATGTAGAGGGTAGAAGACTACGATCTACCCTCTTCGTCCAATCTCCACTGATTTCATCGTCTCAGCATTTCGGGGTTCACGTAGATATGAAGTGACCAACTGGCCACTGTCATAAGAGAACCTTTTGATGGTTACAT
Source organism: Metalampra italica (assembly GCA_949699065.1). Taxonomy (NCBI): domain Eukaryota; kingdom Metazoa; phylum Arthropoda; class Insecta; order Lepidoptera; family Oecophoridae; genus Metalampra; species Metalampra italica. Next base: position 13,133,175 of record OX452971.1, on the reverse strand, counting down.
GCAACAACCCACAGGTTGCAATGTTTGTTACCACCATACGATTGTTCGTTCGTTCGTAAGTCGTACCGTCGCGACGGCACGACTTACGGAATAAATCGGAGGAACTATATCGACTGAAACAAACAGGTGAACATGATACTGCTCTGCTAGCAAGCCGCGAGCAGGAGCTTCCAAAGTCCTGGTGCACGGGCGGGGCAGACTCCGTTTAATATGTCAAAGCGAGCTCGGACGTGCCCAAGTCCGGCGCCGCAACTAGTTTGCTTGCTGCCAACTTGGGCGCTATTTGGAACACAGATTTGCGGCTGTTTCCAGGGTCGGAGTCAGTGTTACTACGGCCCCACGAAAGCTGTAAATTACAGCGTCCCGGTGAACAGAAGTGTATCTGAGCAGCCGTATCTGAATCTAATCAAAATTCGATTATTCAAAATTGGAATACAATATTCTCTTTAACTAAAAACCTGTTTAACCGAGGGCAAGACCCGTCTGTGCGTCAAACTTATGACCACTTATCGTGGTGACCATCGTTTTATTTAGGGCATAGTGGACTATTAAAGCCTATTAATGTCCCCACTGCTGGGGCTCAGGCCTACCCTCTCAACGAGGGTGTCAAAGGCTATTGCTATACCTAGTAAAAAGGCCTCCTGGAATCTCGAACTGGATCACAACAACAGATCAGAACAGACACTACAGCACGTTACGTATTACGTAAGTTCAACTTTAATTTACGGCTATTTGACGTTTATCTGACATGACATTATCTTTAGGTATATCTCCTAGCCATTCCTCTAAATGAATTTATTTTTATAAAAGATTTTTCTAAACACGATTATTATTTACATAATTGTTTGTGAGTAGGGTAACGTAACTGTGATTGTTTGTTTGTAGTAAGGTCCGTCCGTAATCACCGCCCGCCTATATACAGCCCTGGCCTCGATACAAACCAGTTTAATATGCGCCAGCGTCTGATGTAACTTGAGAGTTGTTTATGCAATTTCATGATTAAGCAGCTTATGAAGTTTAAGTTACGCAGAGTTTGCAATGGTGAAGTTATCATGACACGAATTAAATAACATTAAATGCAAAATGTGTTACAAAAATTTTATATTCTTTTGTACGTTTTTAGAACTTGCCCTGAATATTTTTATTCATATGTGTAGGTAACATGAAGCTTAAACTTCCCATCCGGCTTGAGAAATTAATCTAACTTCCGTTACCCTCAGATGCCTTAGGGAAAGGACTTGAACCCTTTGTAGGCACACCAGTATAAGTGCTTTTACATCATTCCTAAATTAACAATGTTTTCTCTCCCTAATTATTCTCTATGAGATTAGCTTAAATTGTGCTGTGCTTAACAATTACTGTAGTAAATTCAAAGCTAAACTTTGTAAATACTTATAAATTGCTTATAAATATAGCGAAAATAAATTGATAAACTTGGAAACGCACAGACTAAAACTGAAGTAATGTATAGTCAGTGGAAAAACAAATAATTCATGTTTTACGCTAATTGATAATCATTTTATATAATTTTTTGCCCTGATAACTTATGCATCGGATAATCTGGCGCATTCATTATACTGAGAGCGTCAGTGGCGCAGTGTGGGGGAAGACGAGGCCTGTCATGTCGAGTGGTCTGAGTACGATCCCTCGTCGGGCCATGTACCAATAGGTTTAATTAAATTAGTGGGAGCGTCTGTGGCGTAGGGGATAAGACGCGGCCTATCATATCGAAAGGTCCGGAGTTCGATCCCCGGCTGGGCCATGTACCAATGGGTTTTTCTCGAAACTTAAGTACATTTACTGACTGCTCTCAAACGGTGAAGGAAAACATCGTGAGGAAACCTGCATACGCCGAAGAAGAAATTCTTAGGCGCGTGTGAAGTCCACCAACCCGCACTGGGCTATCGTGGTGGACTATAGCCCGAACGCCCTCGTTGAGAGGATAGGCCTGAGTCCCAGCAGTGGGGACATATTAATAGGCTGTTGATGAGTGGGGATGAATTATAATGAACTCGAACATGGGTTCGATTCCCACCCGGGACCAACATTTGTGTGATGAGCTTAACGGTTGGTTTTCGGATTCTGGGTGTCTGTATGTAATTTATGTATTTATTGAAAAGTATTTATGTATGTTTATCAGTTGTTGAGTACGCATTTACAAGCTTCGGCTTAGTTGGGACTAAACAGCCGTGTGTGGATTTGTCCAAAACATTATTATTAAAAAAAAACAGAAAAATAGAAAATGCAAGAACTTAAGAAAATGGCTTTGTTAGATTGAGTCTGTAGGTATGTACGGGTGGGTACTGTAGTACCCGCGCGACGGGTGGGTACTGAGAAGCGATGACTGTGCACGCCCGACGCGACACGACCGACAGCCCAATTCCACGGAAAAAAACTGCGCCAGTCCAAATGGAGAAATGCGGCGAAGGTCCGCATTTTTTCCCTCTCCGAGTCCCTTTCTAATAATTAATTTAAGGAGTATTGTTTTTCATGGAGTACCTACGGCGGAAATTGTTAACGCTTTGACATATTTTTTCATTCAGTTATGTCAGCGGCAACGAGAGGTAATACCGACTCCAATAATTGAAAATATATTATGGAAACGTAAAAATAATGTTTTCACCTCACCGGCTCGGAAGGGTATACTTTCTCATTCGAAATCTGCGTGGAAAAGTGCACCTGGAAAAATACTTTTTAAAACTTTTCTTTTAATTTGTAGAAGTGGACATTTAGCGAAGTGGTCAATTCTAATTGTGGTTATTATTTGTGGTTCTAAACCGCCGAAAGGATGCAATTTACTTAGTATTTTCGTCGCTGTAGTGAGGTGAAAAATTGTGTGTTGCGCTCGGCAGCAAAGTTATTTTGCGTCTCGTACCTTGAAACCCTCGCTACGCTCAGGATTCTATCTTTGAACCCTTCTCTTTGCTCAGTTTTCAATACTAGTACTCGCATAAAATTCACTCGCACAACTTTGCAGTCTTGCATAACAAATAACTATTAACTGGTACACCAAACGATATACCTTGCTTCCCATATTGTTTTAAATCAAGTTCTTGAGCAGAAAGCGAGCTGACACATTTTTAAACTTTTAATAATTGTCTACGTTCAGCTTTGAAATAGACACTTTTGTAGCAACAAAGCCTGAAATGTGGACAAGACATAGTGTAGAGAAATAAAAAGTGTGTTTGTCGCCGATATATCGAGGGAGGGAGGGAGGCGGGCGAGGGGTCGGGGGCGGGGGCGGGGGCCAGCATGTATCGGGAACAGTAAAATATGACACGCAATAAGGAAAACACGACCGGGAATGTACTTGATAGCACACTATTAATAATAACCATTGTATCGATTAATCTTTACTTACTTCTTACTTTCTCGGCTTTCTTATTCTTTTATAGCACGTCATAGGTGTACGTCGTAGTTTATACGTAAGTGCTTGACGTTTGGGACCGCCTGTAGAGGACACCTGCTCGGTGTACCACTCCTTGATTTCAAATTCACTTGACTGGACGCCTCTGTTACAGAATTATGACTCACTATTTATTATTTATTTAATGAATGTGTTAATCTGATGTTTAATCTACATATTACTGACTGCAAAGTTTCATCAAAATCTGTTTCGCAATTTTTGCGTGAAAGAGCAAGAAACATCCTAACATCTTTACTTTACAAACTTTCGCGTTTATAATGTTACGTAGGATTATAATTAGGTCATTAATTAAGGGTCATTTACTACACTTTACAAACTTTCGCGTTTATAATGTTACGTGGAATTGTCATTAGGTCATTTAAGGGTCATTTACTACACTTTACAAACTTTCGCGTTTATGTCACGTAGGATTATAATTAGGTCATTAATTAAGGGTCATTTACTACACTTTACAAACTTTCGCGTTTATAATGTTACGTGGGATTGTCATTAGGTCATTTAAGGGTCATTTACTACACTTTACAAACTTTCGCGTTTATGTTACTTAGGATTATAACTAGGTCATTAATTAAGGGTCATTTACTACACTTTACAAACTTTCGCGTTTATAATGTTACGTGGGATTGTCATTAGGTCATTTAAGGGTCATTTACTACACTTTACAAACTTTCGCGTTTATGTTACGTAGGATTATAATTAGGTCATTAATTAAGGGTCATTTACTACACTTTACAAACTTTCGCGTTTATAATGTTACGTGGGATTGTCATTAGGTCATTTAAGGGTCATTTACTACAATTTACAAACTTTCGCGTTTATGTTACGTAGGATTGTCATTGGGTCATTTACTACAAACTTAATACCAGTCAGTTTGTCATGATTCTGTCGTAGTCGAGCAATAATCAGTATTCCGTCATTACAGTGACACAGTGTACGAGTAAGTGTCTCTGCTCTCTGTGACGCAGCCCCTTGCTTGACGCAAGCACCTATCTGGGAATAAGCTTTAGTGCCGTTCGCTGTACGCGAGAGGGATGGCTTATGGAGATTTATAACAATCATCTGCGGCCCTAATAGAACTACTATTATGGAAATTTACAACGGGTCAAAGTATGTCTACAAGTAAGTACGAATAATCGCAATCATTTGGTTGAAATCATGAAGCTAAAACGTTGTTGGGGGTACCGCGGACCGCGGCCCCTGCTGTGGAGAAAACGGTAGGTGCCAGGGTGGGTCCTACGGTACCCACTTGGAAATCGTTCGGGAGAAATTCATTTCGCCAAACTCTATTTTTTCTCTATTAAATTACTCGTATGGTATATACGCAGCGGCCTCCCACAAGGTGGACCGACGATCTGGTGACCCGGCTGGATGAGGTTAGCGCAGGACCGGTGGTCGTGGAGATCCCTGGGGGAGGCCTTTGTCCAGCATTGGACGTCTACAGGCTGATATGATGATGGTATATGAGCCCTAATAATTAAACCTATGTTTTTTATCTGAATCTATCTGTACTATTTCTATTTACAATTTTACTAGCCTGTGCCCGCGGCTTCACCTGCGTTAAATAAGTTTCCCGACAGCCTACCTTGCCGAATAACTAAAATATCTAGTATTTAATTTGTATTGACATTTTATTTTTTGACATTTCTAAATAATTACCAATAAAGTATGATTATCCAACTTTGAAAACTCAATAATTCTAATCCTGTCAATGGTTTCGCAGGAGAAGAGTACATAAGGTTTATAAGTATTAGCGATTGGGGTTGTTATGTGAGACCATCGCATGTCCTGCCCACTGGTGTCGTGCGCCCGTCGTGGTCCATTGTCATTGTCTCGCCGCCGCCGCTGTCTGGAGCCCGCTGATCGCACGGATACCGCCCGCTATCTCGCAATGCACATGCCGGGCCGGCAAATTCTGCTCATTGCGTGCATTCGATTTCTAATCAAATGTCTTTGTTCGACATTTTATTCTGGTCTTGTAACCTCTTCATAGATCATGTCATGATCTAAAAAATTTGTAGTATGAAAATCTGTCATAGCGACGCGAGGCGGATCCGATTAAATGTTAGATGTTTAGATGTCTTGCAAACACGATTGTTTGGAAGTAAAATAAACACGGATCTGTTATTTTGTCATGTTTTCAAATATATTCAAATATATTTTTTTAAAAAAAAAGCATTTAGGATTTTGTAAACACTATAAGCATTAATAAATAAAAAATTAAGCATTTAGGATCTTGTAAACTAAACTTGAAAACATTAAATACATAATTCTATTCATTCTTCTTCAAATATTAGAATGTACAATGTGCCTGTTATTCTAGTTAATTTAGGAAACTATAGGTCTAGTTTTACTTATATAAGTTGATAAATATTTATGTAAACGACTGTTTGTTTCTGAATAAATAAAATTTAAAAAAAATATATTTTAAGGGCAAGAAATAACCTTCGCCTTGCTTCAACAATTTCTCAAAACAAGTTAGAGGGTTTTTATGTAACTTTTTAAGACTTTGAAGGTCGATTTCTCATCCTAGATTGAACAGTGGCACGTAGTTGTCCTGAAGTAGCCTAGAAGGCGCCCAGTCACCTCTGATAATTTTCCGTCGCCGATTTTCGTCTAGAATAGCCAAAATGGCGAAACGCCGGCTTGGAACACTGATCGGAGTCACTTCTTGAGTATCTATGTTTTCTTGTTAAACATTCTTAAATATTCTTCAAAAATACAGGTATAATTCCTCTTGACAGCCATAAATCAGGTGGGTATTTAATTAGTCCTGACAGCAGACAGTTGATTGGTCGGAGTCACGCCATGGCCCGCGCCCGCCGGGCTCTCTAGGCCTCGCGGTGCCGCGGAGGCCCACTGGAGGCGCCAACGACTGCTAATAAGCAGTTAAGATTGTAACTCACCGCGCTATCTCTAATTACCCGCTTACCGTTTCGCCGATAGCGCGAAGATATATTGTTTATATTTAATTTTAGTTCGCGCTATGTACTTCAAGTGGTCTAACACTTCAAGCTTTAGTGCAACACAGCTCTTCTGAGGCTACGTGAAGGAGTCAAAGCCAAAGTTCATTAAACATTGTACTTCAAGTGGTCTAAGACTTCAAACTTTGATGCAACACAGCTCTTCTGAGGCTACGTGAAGGAGTCAAAGCCAAAGTTCATTAAACATACAGGTTATTCCTGTATGAGCGATAAATTCAAATCAAATCAACAGTCTATCTATACGTCACACAGCGTACAGGCCTTAGTCCACCAAACTAGACCAGTGCGTGTTGGTGGAATTCACATGCGCCTTAGAATTCATTATTTGGCCGTATTCAGGTTTCTTTAAGTAGTTTTTTAAAGTTATACTAATCTAATATCATTCTTTGAACATGTACACCACGGCTTCGGAAAAATAGTCTATTTACCTTATTCGAAACAGCCTGTAATGCTGCGGACTTTTCAACTTTGTCCATTAGTATTTAGTCAAAACAATCTCAAAAGATTCTTTGAAGGGATTACAAGGTATGATTGAGGCTAAAACCGTACACAAATATAAAAATTATTACAAATATCTACGAGTAGATAGACTTCTGTAATCTACCTTTTAATTCGACCTTATTTCTACCTTCTTATACTATAGAAGGTAGAAAATTCGATCTGATTTCTACATTCTATAGTATAGAACCTATAGGTATAAGAAAGGATCCATAATGTTGACGCATTCGAAGTGGCTCCATCCGAGTCGAGCTTTTAGTAAATCCCAACATTGTTGTTTGTCAATATGAAATAGACTACGCATTCTACATTAAGTAAGGTACAGTCGACTTATGAAAACTTTAACCACACTAAGGACCTTGTCATCTCCTTTGAGCTTAGACCTGTAATTTTGATGAATTCATTACCATAGCGATTATATATCCCTTTATATTTTATAAAATTAATTTAAAAGATTATAAAATTACATATAAGGAAATTATTTCCATTTAAATTTTAACACCAAACTCTTTTCATAATATTAAAATGCTCACGTACCTACAGATTAAAATACAATTATTAGAACAATGTGTTAATTTCAAACAATAGATTTTTTTAAATGCCTGGAAATTTGACTACAGACAGACAACCACGAACAAGAAACACTGTCTGGTTTTGGATTCAGGGGGTAATAGTTTTACTTTTAAATAGCCGTTTAAAATAATAATCGAAGTCATACGAGTTTAATGTGAAATAGTCCAAATGTGATCAACGTATTCTTCAGTCGACTGATGTTTAGATGAAACCAAAGGAGTAGTTCTGCGTCGATACACAGGGTACTGTGTACTAGTACCCACACCTACACAAGTAACGTATTGACTTAACTAAGTGTACACTCGTGTTCCAAATGGCACGATAAAACGAAAGCGAACAAGCCAAATTGGCCGTTATGTCGCGCCCCATTGGAACCAATTGCCCTGTAGATGGAGATCCGTAAGTGGTTGTTGCACAACCAACCAACTCTATCTGTAATCGATTACTTCATAAATAATTATTATCTATGAGTAGTTAGTTCTGTATTTGTGGGTCAGGTTTTTACTCTGCATTACCATTTTCCCGGCGTGTGACAGGGTTATTTGCACTTTTTAGTAAAAACAATGTTTTAAAAAATTTGTGCTGCTGGTTATTTTGTTCATAGCAGTAATCTCTTTAATTTATTTTGCATTTTCGTAGAAAAATGTAGGATTTAGAATTTAATTTAGACTACTTTTAAGATTTTTCTCGTAAACTCGATTTAATAATAAAAAATATACGTTCATTACATTATTACTGGTAACTGCCAAAGTTAATTTTGAAAGACGTGTTTATACAGCCCTTAAAAAACGAGAAGGTTCGAAATGAAAAGTGCGTTATAAAGTTTATTTAGTTATTTTAAAGACTAACGAATTATAATTGGATTTTTGGATGTTCCAACGTTAGTTAGCCAGCGATGCGGCTTAAGACCGCAAAAAGCACACTCTGAAACTAAGATTGTATTGTAAAACCAGCAAAGCATTGCTATGGCAACACTTTTAATTGGATGCACTGTGACAACACCGGCAGGCTGCGGGCCTGGGTTGCCACAATGCGCGCCAACTGGGTCGAGTGGGAGATTCGAGAATAGACGCCCGCCGTCAATCGGGGGCCGACTCTGTAACCGCTCGCTATTCATCTACGCTGCGTGCTCCATGTACAGGATGCCCCAAAACAACCCTTCAGAGGTCATAGGAGAACTCTTGACTGATTAGGATAATATGAAGTAAATACCAATAGTTTTCGAGATATTCTCACTTTTTTCTTTGTTCGTGTCTTGGGCAAAAACGGTTGTTCCTAGACCACGTATAAGGCATTATAGTTTTATTGGGCTGTGGTCAATAGCAGGTTATTTAGATGTGCGCGGCAGAAAATATAGAAAGCTGTAGCTGTAGAATGTCTCCTGTTGATATATTAAATGAAATAAATACATAAAAAAACACCTCGAAAGATACTTCGGTAAAAACTTTTTATCGACATAAAATTGTATTTATTGCGTCGAATTGTGGGCCACCCTGTACGTACCTGTTTGTGGACGAAGCCACGTAAACAACGATATATCGCCTCGAGCATTGCAATCGTTTGTAGACTTACTCCAGAGACAATACGAGGTTTGGTTTAGTATTTAGCTTTCATTTAACTTCACACTGTTTATTCATTGGTATGTTTGTAAGACAGCTAACACCTAGGAAGCGGCGGTAGATAAAAAATTACGTATGTACTTATCTATATAAAAATATACTACTTATATGCAATAAAATATATATCAAAGGCCTTAAAGGTTTGGATGATGGCTGACCATATAGTAATCTAATCACGACAATAATGGCGATTTCTCCGAAATACAGAAAATAGCTCGCCATTCCAGACCGCACAGTTCCTAACGTCCTACAGCCATCATACGATATAATGGGCGCACAAAAAGGAATTGACTGATATCGGCAATATCCCAAATTACGGGAAGTTGATACCGCGCTCCCCTCCCCCCCTGGCCTCCCCCGGCCCGCCCTGTATCACTTGAGATGATATATTCGGAGCGAAGTCCGCCCCCGCCTTTGTTTGGTCGCAGATTTATCGCCGGGCCCAAGTAAAAATGTTTCCTCCGGGACGCCGCGCGGTGACTTATGAAAAAATTTACAAGCGCTTTGTTGTAGCGCCCACTAGCGGCCGGACGCGGTAATTGGAGTGGAACGGGCCCGCACTGCCGAGTGGAAAACTCAGCGGCATTCCGAAGGGATTATTTGGGGCTGCGTTGGACCTGAGCTGCGGCCGCGGCCTAGACGAAGTTTTCCGTCGTAAGGCCTACGGTTGTTTTGACCTAAGTGTGTTTTAAAGGCCCAATAGTCAATACAAGATCTGGTGCTAGAAAAAATAGGAAGATCTAAGAGAGACCTAGGGGACAAAAAAACATAAAAGAACAAAAAAAAAAACTTAGTCTGGATGAGTATTGAAATTTAATCCTATTAAAATAGCCGTGATGGGCCTTACGTAGACATCGGAATCTGTGTATGTACCTATGCCATCGTCACCTATACCAGCCCTTCGACATCCACTGCTAGATATATACATAGGTGGACGGATAATTAGAAACAGGGCAAGAATTTCATACAATCGAGGTCACTTTGAAGCCATGGTTCTCCGTGAAGGATTGATCGGCGCATGATCTGATGACCGTCATCGAGAGAGTACATGGAGGACTTTCAGATCGCTATAGATATCCAACTGATCAGGCAGCCGTTTGGGAGCAGCATCGTCATGATTCCTTAACTTTAAGATTTTCATACATTTTTATGCCATTTTGCAGGGTTTTTTCTACATGACGATGCTGCTACCAAACGGCTCATCTGATCAGTTGAATATCTATAGTGATCTGAAAGTCCTCCATGTACTCTCTCGATGACCGTCATCAGATCATGGCCCGAGCAATCCTTCACGGAGAACTATGGCTTCAAAGTAACCTCGATTGTATGAAAATCTTGCCCTGTTTCTAATTATCCGTCCACCTATGTATAAGCCTTCCCCGACGAGCGCCACCGTACCTGGTTCTCCGCCCTCCGCATCCAGCCTATTCCGGCCACCTTCTTTAGGTTGTGAACATGCAACCGGAGCCCACTTCAGCTTGCTATCCCTTCGGCTAAGTCCATGACCCTTCTTCTTCGTGGGATCTTCTCGTTGCAAATCATATCCTTAAAAAACTCCTAACATCATAATACGCAGTGATTTCAGTTCAAAGTCCTGTAAGCCAAAATAAATTAATTTTTAAGCCAACATAAACTAAACAAATCTCCTGGAGTTTCAAAGCAGTTCCAAGTAAAAATTATAATAATTAAACACCTAACACGAACCGTGTAGCTTGTAATATGCACACAATCCCCAGCCAGAAAGTATTGCATGCGCTTATTCTATTTATTCAGCGATTTATCATACAAATAGCCGAGTAATTTTACCTTCACGGGGTTGTGGAAGCGTATAACATGAAATGGTCTTTGACTCGTTCGTTGGCTCCTGTCAAGCAGGCGATACGTCTCGCCTCACTCAGCACGCTACGTAAAATGAAGATAAGAAAAACGTGTTTTAAATTTTCCTCAAATTTCGGAGCGACGGACGTCAAAGGAGATTACGCTGATGCCACAGAATATATAATCTTATGCAGACAAGTTTGTATCTATTCGCCGACGGAATTGCGAGAGTCGCGTTGCTTTGCGCCGGACTTCAGATCTTATCGAATTAAAAGCCGTTTGAGCTGCGACCGAGCAAGATTACAATCACAAACGTACCATCTACACTCCAGAATTAAAAACGAATCAAATGAAGAAGGTTGCTGGTCGAATTAACCTTAAAATTCGACTATTTCTTTATAAATAAGTGTTTTTTCTGCTACTTCTCTGCTACTCTAAACAACCAATTGTTCTCTGTCGGGGAACTAACTTCAAAGCATCTGCGACAAATGTGACCTGCGACTGCCTTCAGCTTGCTAATCCTATCGGCTATGTCGCTAACCTGATCTCCTGGAATACTGACCTAATTTTTAGCAAATAAATATCATTTCATAAGGCTTTAATACAACTTAACCCTTTGGCTCGCAGGATTTCGAGTGCAATAGCTTTGAAACTCGGACGTTTTTCACGTCAGTCAGACACCTTGACATTTTCTTTCGAAAAACTTGTCATTTTGAAACGCAACATTGGTCAAGACAAAGTATGATAATGAAAGGTGTCTGAGTGACTGCGAACTGAATAATATGACACATTACCCGGCGGAATAACTAGCATACAAGTTGTCATCCTGATACAGTCAAAGTGTTAAGTTTATTGTATGCAATTGCAAAAGTTATGTGACAATATGATGCACTTAAGTAAGTGCGTAAGATTAAGTAATCTATTACTTAGGTAATACGCTAGGCAGTAAGGATCTACGAACTAATACCAAATCGTTTCTTAAAAGAAAAAAAATGCCTTCAAAAATGTTCAAACAAATGTTTAAAAAAAAAGATATGTAGATCAGAGAGTGATACATTTTTCATCTCAGCGAAATAGGCAATCCTGTAAGGAAAGCTTAAAACCGAAATACCTACAATTAATCTAAGTGCACAGATAAAAAAGATGATAGGCGAGCCGTTGGCAAGTCGGCCGCTAGTCGCGAATGAAGCGGTAGGCAGGTAGTTTAAGTTTATTTTCGTTTATTGCGGGCAGTTTTGGTTTATTTCCCGGCGGTTGTTAGAGGCTTTGGAAGTAATAGTCGCAGTCGGCGGCTGTTTACAGCCGGCACTTAGTGTAGGCAGCTTTATTTCTTTAACAAGCATTACTGGAGCATGTGTTTGAAAGCTTACTGCCCGATTCTCATATACTAGAGATGTTATCTACGCGATTATTTGAACAATATATTTCCATGTCAAGGAAAATGTTTAAGACTTATGTAATTAAGAAGTAGGGGGAAACCACGAATGCTACGCGCGCTTCGAAGGGGGGGGGGGAGCATTCGGCTACGTACACTTTTAAGCAGAATATTTACGTTTCATTCTCGTTCCTTTCCATTCCTTTGCGTTCTCATTTTAGTTTAAATGTAAAATGTAAATAAAAATGTACTATTTCGTAAATGAAATGTTAAATTGAAGACAAACATCACACATTTAGAGCCTTTTTTAGAGATCCGTCAAAACGTATGTCGTATACATGTACCTTATTAACGCTTGTTAATGAAAATTTTTTGTTCTTCCATCTGTTCCACGGTTAACTCGTTCGCTGAAATTTGAAATACGTTGGAAAATCATAGCAAAAATATTTTTTGATATATTTACGAGTTAGGAAAACTAAAATTGACGTATCTCACACGAAGTCCGAATTACATATGACGACGCCTGGTACGGGGGCTTGCAATCAGAGTGGGCCGACATGATGTGAATCCGAAATAATAGTCGAATTGGTAAACGCGGCGAGTTCGTTACGGCGCGGCGCTCCATCCGACGGCTCAACTCAAACTGACGCGTCGGCCATTCGGCCCTCGCTTATAAAGCTTTCCTACCAGCAGCGCCCCAGCGGCTGTTAGCGACAACTCCCGTAACGACCCCACGACGACGTTTCCAACTTTGCCGATAGATGGCGCCTGTGTACTTGAAACTCCGACACATACATAATTGTCTTCTCGCTATACTTGGCGGGGTAGGCAGAGGGAACGGAGCACCAAGTATCGCGATCCTGACACACCTCTTTCGCTTCGCTCAGTCTCATCATTCTCTTCACACACTCCGAATTGTTCTTTGGTTAGGTTGAGTTATGTTTATCATGACTCTGTGGTAGAACCTAAATACCTCCCAGACTCACGGCGAGAAGCCTCGAAAACATACGAGAAACGTGAATGTGAATAGTTTCTAGTCTGGATGAGGTATCATACTCACTCACTCGAGATTTCTCGTCGAGACTTCTCGCCATGAGTCTGGATGAGGTATCATACTCATTCACTCACTCGAGACTTCTCGCCATGAGTCTGGATGAGGGATCCTACTCACTCACTCACTCGAGATTTCTTGTCATAGGTAATACAAACGCGAGACTTCTCGCGCGCCGTGCGTGAGTCTGCATGATTGCCGGTAAAGTGCTCAAAATTAACAATCGATTTAGATTTTTAGAATTCTGCCTATGATAGTTCTGGCTGTTACAGTAACGTATGGACTCATATATATGAAAATGGTACGTCTTAACATATTCTTTGGCGCGGCTCCGTCACAAAGGATACGTATGAAAAACTGTTCAGAGCAGGCTAAAGGCAATGCATATGAAATTACACCCCGCCTCTAACAGGAGGTAGCTTTGGTGTCTTGACCCTCGCGTTTCGCGTTAATATTCTCATAACAACACACGTTGAGTTTTAGCATATAAAGAGAATTGTACAAATCGAGTCTTTGTTACATTTAAAAAAATAGACCAAGTGCGTGCCGAAACACGCATAGCATAGGGTTCCACACACAGAACACCGGAAAAAGCTCGCTTTATCAAATCTGTGGTTCCACAGTATAACATAATAAATATAATATTAAAAATATAATATATTCATTAAAAAAATAATATAAAAATATAAAAAATATATTTAAAAATATAATATATTATTTATTATATAATATAATATTATATTCCCTCTATAACTAGACAATTGTTATTGTTACATGATTATTATTTATATCCCAGTCACCTTGTAGGTAAAGACGAAATTATTTTTAGATTTATGAATGTGTGCCTTCAGAATCCGGCCTAGTATTCTTGTACAAAATTTCGGTTGTGGGTACCTATTTGTCCAAGTCTCATTTTGTCCAAATCCAAAATATTGTAAAAGTCTCATCTTGTCCAAGTCACTTTTTGTCCAAGTAAATTTACTTTGTATTCTCAAACCAAGCCTCGACCCACACATTTTTTGCTGAAAACTTGAAGGTTTTCCTTACAGCTCGAAATAAAACAATTAAAACAAAATTAAATTCCACTTGCATAAACAGAACTCATTTAAAGATCCTCTAAAGAAACAATCTGAAAGCTGCACGTTCAGCCGGAACCGGAAGCGTTGTACAACTTTGGGGAGGGCAGTATTAAAAAAGTTGTCGGGAAGTAAGCGGTGATCGGGCGGATTAAAAACTATCGCCTGACGAAGCTGTGTTCATTAAAAATAAAGTTTTACCTCTCCCCTGGCCAAAGCCCTCCCTTGGCTCCAAGATTACAAGCACGGCAGGGCAGAGAAACGCTTTCAAGTCCAACTGGAGTTTGTATAGGTAAGTAGTACTTATACATCTACCTACCTACTTAAATATTACAACTATATTCTGTCGGCACGGAAACTATACCTACCTTTCTTTGACGTTTTAAGTCCCAAAGAGGGTAGAGAAATTCAAGAAATAGATCTGTACCTTACAGGACTGTTGAAAAAAAAAAGTTTTGTCTATGAACTTACTACCATAATGCCCTATGACTTTATTCGCGTTAACTTTTAGTTAAGAGAGAAAACAAAAGCTCAGCCAATATAAATATTTCTTTCATACATACATATTCGAGTGAGTACCTATACAAACAATTTTACTCCTATGCTATGGGAATTAAACAAAGACAGGACTTAATAATATCACAGATTAGAATCAAGTCATCAGTTAGTACTTATTACTGGTGTAGCAAACCTGAAAACAACATCTATAGAGAGACCTATATGTTCAATCAAAAAATGAAAATTAAGTATCCCGATTTGCCCCGTGTCCCTCCGGCCCACCTTACCCCCTCGACAAACAAGCCGCTCATCAAACTGCCCCCCCTCGGACGAGATAACGAAACTTCAATCATTAATTAATGGACTTCGCAGCAAACAAGAGAGATTGTCAATTCATTAACAAAGTCAGTTAATATTAAAAACTCTAGCAACTAACAAGTTGATACTGCTCATATAATATAAACAGCTAAGTATATAAAATAACAGGCCTAGTTTGAAGTGACAAACTATAAAACTTTTACTTATGTAATTTTGGTTTATTAAGCGCTTTTTTACATTTTTTTGGAGTTTTAGAGCCAAAGTCTACCTATCATGTGATCGTTTTTTCTATTTTACTTTAAAAGAAAATTGGTGTTTTATGCATCTTTACCTTTAATAATAGGTAGATATATAAATAAAATAGTATAGGCGGTGGTTGGTAAAAAAATACACGTAAAATGTACCCAGTGTAACTCATATGCAATAATTGACTTTGTTATACTATTCCAGAATTGCAGAACCGAAGCGAAATGTAAGCATTTACACACCAAGTAACCTAAATATTCATGGCCGCCTTCGGGAATCGAATTTCAAATGAAATTGCTGGCGCGATGGTTTTAACTAAACAATAGCTTTAAAAGCTAACTTGTAACTAGAACTGTAATAAGATCAGCGGAGCATCAATTGTAAACTATTGTTTGTGTTCCAAGCGTAAATAATCAACACCAATAACTTCAATGCTCATATCACTCCGCCTACAGGGCACAGAGCAAAATTATTTTCACATGTTTCTGTACAAACCATAGAGTTATATATTATACTAGCTATAGAGCGCGCGCATCGCTTATTGCCCATTGTGCCAAGTGTAAGCAGGTGTTCTATGGACGCTTCTATATAGATTTTTTCTAGATTGTTTGTTTCCGTGAATCGTGTTACAGCTTGGCACTGCACATTTCACCATGATTACTCCAAATCTTAATAAATACCGGCGCGAGCAACAATCAGCGCTACTGACGTGTTGTGACTAGTGGCGTCGCCCCGAACATTTCGAGACTGTTCAGACCCGTGCTTACAGTTCAAACTTGCTAACGCGCGCTCTATGTATACTAACAACTCTCTGGTACAAACGGACCGGTGAGTTAATTTCTGTTTATTTAAACAAACATCGGGGTCATTTCGTGGTACCAACAGTAAACAAATAAGTAAATTGTGCAGTAATTTAAAAACGCGAATTTACATTCAGATTTTCTACGCGAATAAATACAGCTTTGGAGTTTCCTTCCAGGCGCTACTTCTCATATAAAATGCAGCGTTTTAGTTGTGGAAACTAGTTTGTACGTTTGTTAGTATATTTTTCCGAGCTTGTTCATTGTGTCATTTTACGGTCTAGCTTAAGAAACTTTAATTTTGTGTAATATATAAGAATATATATTAATGTAAATAAACTAATTGATTACTAGTAAGGAATTTCACGGAGTAGGTACGCTAAAAATAAATAACACACACTCGCATCTACGAGAAATTCAACAAAAGATATGAAGCTACAAAACGTTGCAAAAGTTGAATGCTTCAATTGAATCTGAGTAAAAAGAAAAGACAGTCAGAAGCAATTTATCTTAACTTTATTAATTTAGCGAAACAGCGCAACAATGGGCAACTCCAGATATACCAGCGAACGCTTTTAAAACTAACGGCTACCTACGGATGGCTTACCGGCACCTCCATTGTGCTGGCACACTCCGGGTGAGCTGTGCCGGTATCTGGCGACACACATCTTACAAAAGAGTGTATTCTTGAAGTTAATTCAGGGCTATTTTCCATCCAGGGCAGACAGGCCACCTGTTTTTACGCTGTCATTTAAAAATGTTTTACAGAAACATTTCTCAATTCGGAAGAATTACATTTTATCGAGATGGTTTATCTATATTACCTAGTTAACACAGTTTTTATTTAATTAAAATAATCGCACATTATTTGTGTACAATTAAGTAAAATGGATAGTATAATAAAATCTTTAAATACTTAATTATTACGGTAAAAAGATTTTTCTTTCCCTTACAAAAGCACCTGGACAGCACTAAAAATACTCGTAGTTTCGTCATTTATATTCGTAACAATGTGTGTCAGGTATAAAAACAATTTTAGTGCCGGCAAATTTTAAATTTGTGTCTTCAGAATCGGACGCATCCATGTGAAGAGTGAGTGAATCCTTTTGTGAACTCTATTTTCATTTCATCAAATACTGGCATCAAATATTACTACAGCAAACGTCAGTCTACTCCACCCAGCCAATTACGCGAAAGACTAGAATTTAATACCTCTTGTAAGAGACATCAAAATAGGATCACCAATAAAAAGAAAAACAGGGGTCAATGTCACTGACAAACTCAGAAACAAACTACGAGAATATAATACAGATTTAAGGCAACTTAGAAAGCCTAATAAAAAAGTAAGAAAGAAAGAAAAACACATGAACTGAAGCGATCAAAGTCAAAATCCGACTAGACTACGAAAGGGCCCGTTAAAAATACGTTAACATTTTTAACTTTCGTTTTATGACCACAGAATGCGAGCCGCATAGCTCGCCGCGCCGCTCGGTGCGTATTCGTGGATTGCTTTATGATCCTAAGACGCAATAAAATGAAAATAATTGCACTTCTGGACTTTGCATAGAAAACTGGCCACCGACGTCACTCCGCGTTATTTATTGCGGCAATAAAAGCAAAATGGCGGCCATAAAAGTGACAAAACTCGCAACACATTCCCCGCGGCGCGCGCTGCACCAGCGGCTGCTACATGCACTAGTGATGCACCTCTATTTACTGCACTACCACTATAATCTTTTACGTGCAGCTTGGTGCACGTGACATCAGATATATATTATTACACGAACTTCTATTCGCGATATTTTTATTATCCGAATAACATCTATACGGGTAAAAAAAACTGTAAAAATCAGTCAAAAAGATACTGGATTAAGTCAGTTTAAGACCCCACATGTCAAGGAACAAGCTCAGAAGATGAGCTCTCGTTTCCTAACATTTGTATGAATTTTCAGTACAGTTTAAACTGGTTATTGTTTAAAATGCTCCAGTTTGTCCAATAGCTAGTGTTTTATAAAGCGGCAAAAACGGGCCAACCTGGTACCTATTAAAAATATTTTGTCTTGGCCCATCTAGGAACACCTGAAAACGTACGTAAAGCGTACTCGGGGAAATAGACATAGGTAAGTACCAAGAAATGGACATGGACTTCATTGATTGGACATGGACTTCATTGATTGGACATTCCAGTAATTGGACATTCGAGGCCTCGAATGCTGTGCGCCAGACACTGTGGTCGCGCCGCCGGCGACGACTTTACAGCTATTCGATTTCCATTTAATTCTGGACTAAGTACCATCGCTATCGTTTCAGATGGCAGTTCTAGAACTACCCGCGCTGTGATCGCATCGATAACTCCGCTGTCTGTAGCGATAAACCAGCGATACACAAATATTCAAAACAATGTTTCCGAGGGAATAAATGTGATCGGAGCAGTGCCTGGGGATGTCGTAAAGTCTGGAATCGGATACAATTTTATCGAAGTATCCGTTGTCTCGGTAATACTTTTGTAAATACAAGTGTTATTTTTTTAAACACACTTTTCAAGCCTTTCATAATACCTACACTACCTGAAAAAAACAAAATTTCACTTGAGGTCAAAGCCGGCTGACTGACAGAACGCCAAAATAAAGTTCAGGTGTTAACGAAGCGGGAAAACCGCGGCGAATTCTTTTTAATATCACGATGAGGTCCAACCGTTTAAGCGTGGCGTTCGCCTTTATCAGGCTTAATATTTGAATCCGGTAAGAATAATCGTGATTTTATATTGCGACCTCATTTCCATGGCGGGACAATAACGGGACCGGCGCAGGTAAGTGCGGGGCGGGGCGGGGGCGGGGGCGGCTCCGGACAAGTTCCGCCGTAAATATCTCATGAGGAAAACTATGTCCCGCTGCCCGCCCGACAGGGTTGCCACACGTCCTTTTTAATGTGGTTTGGAGTTTTGTGGAAGATCAGCCTAGTGGTAAGTGGCTAGAGTCTTTCTAATAAATCAAGCTACTTGGGGAAATTTGTGGGGAAATTCAAAACATCTTCTAGAAATATTTTTTAAGCAACCCAAGAATCATGAAGGTCTTTGTATCTTCAAGTCGGGAATATTCATCTAAAGTCAAGAAGCTAATAAAACCGCAAAATGGCAGTGACAGGTCTGTTTTAGGCAACTTAATATGTCTTAACTTATCATGTCTCGCCAAAACACCACAGGGTAATAGCAAATATAATAATATTTCGTCTGACCCTCGAATAACTTAAGTCATAAAACAGATTGAGCTGAAATTTTAAACATATCGTACATGTAAAATTCCCTGACAATGATGTATGTTCCCACGATCATTTGCGGTAATTTAAGAAAAAATGGGCGTCAGTGGCCCTGGGGATAAGACGCGGCCTATCATATCGAAAGGTCCGGAGTTCGATCCCCGGTTGGGTCATGTACCAATGGGTTTTTCTCGAAACTTAAAGTACATTTACTGACTGCTCTCAAACGGCGAAGGAAAACATCGTGAGGAAACCTGCATACGCCGAAGAAGAAATTCTTAGGCGCATGTGAAGTCTACCAACCCGCACTGGGCTAGCGTGGTGGACTATAGCCCGATCACCCTCGTTGAGAGGGTAGGCCTGAGCCCCAGCAGTGGGGAGATTAATAGGCTGTTGATGATGTTGATGAAGAAAAAATGGGTATTTTATTTATACGTTTATCGAGGAAAATTAAAATTTTCATATCAATCACATGTTGACTTTTTTATATTGACGAGTCTTAAATACGGGAACCCTATCCGAAATGTGGGTGCATTGTGTTGAGGTTGCAGTAGCAGCCTCTCAAGTCTCGCCCCTCTGTTGGCAGAGATAGAGTAGCTTTTAATTCGGAACACCGGCGCAGATTGGAGAGCAAGCGAACCATTTGGTGCGCTGGATGCGTCCGCGTGTTATTTCTCGCTAGAGACGTTCGGATACACCGAGAGCAATTCTCTTGCAAAACGTTGCATTTATGCCGGGACAATGCTATACTTCGCCTCACTGTCTTACTTACTTACGACTTGGCAACCTGTAAGTGGATCTAACCGATTACTTACGACTTGTTTCCTTTTAGATGTTTTAAGGTAGTCTCGTATTTAATTAGATGCAAGAAAATGGCTAAGTACTAATTACAAAGACACATAAAGATTTATGTTTTACATTTCGCGACTCGTTTAGTTTTTGAAGGACCGATTCAATTCAGTATTTTCTAGGCATGCTCTATATACGTTTCACGGCTCTTCCCATATTGATTTAACGATCTAATCAACACAGTTCGAACCCAAACTAAACTGAAAGCAAAACTGGGATATTGCAAAGTTCCTTGTCAGCCAACATGCCCGGAGGCGGTATCGCACAGCCAGTAGCGGACATCAAAGGGCCGATCAATCAGCCGGTGGCTGGCGGCGACGCGGGGGACGCGCCCGCTCCCAGAGGACCTTTCAAATATTATATAGATAAGGGTCAAACGAGACAGAAAGGAAAAATGCGCGGGCGGTTTGCGCCGCTAATGTCAAATATACCTTGGCCGACCGGATACTCAACGAAGAGAGACGCAGCAGGCTGGACTGAATGAAACTGTCATGTTCAAGTGTCAAGTGTCAGTTGAGATGGAAAAAGGCATGCTCGGTTGGTTCGGACACGTTGAGCGAATGAGTGATGAACGAATGACGACGGAAAGACAGCGAATGAGATTGGTAGTAGAAGTCACGAACAAGCTCGACTGACATACGAGGATCAGATAGAGCGGGTGCTCACAGACGGACACATGTAGAGCACTCGCGTCAAGCGGCGAGCGTGTGCGAAGTGAATAATGAATGAGACTGAGCGAAGCGAGAGGTGTGCCAGGATCGCGATACTTGGCGCTCCGTTCTTTCTGCCTACCCCGCCATGGACAGAGCGTGAAGATATGTATGTACATTTGAATTATAGTACAAAACTGAAAATTGCGTCGAAATGTACATTAGCAGCATAAAAGTGCGCATTTTTGGTCTATCTGAATTGACCCTTGTAGCGTCAGTGGCGACCTGGCGGAGGGCAAACGGCGGCTTTTGTACTAACAGCCAATATTCGTCGGAGTCCTCCACCAGGCATGCGCTGACCCTTATCGGTTATTGACAGGGAAGAGAGATGTTATACTTTTAGGAAAAGTTTCGTTGATAATTAGGAAGTTGTGTTGACCTTTCCGAAGAGAGTTGCGACTTCGGTCAAAATAATATTGGGGCGCATATTTACAGTTCCGTGTTTACTGCCGATCCGCCAGTAATCTTGTCTATTCAACGAGGTCCCAGGCTAAACTTCGACCTTTCGGACTCTTTTGTATGGTCCTCTAGGTATATCCCCGAAGGTCCGATACCCAAAAGTTGAGCGAGACTCGTCCGCCAGGCGGCCTGTACTCACAACAAGTGATTCCTCGTCGAGCTGTCATCTTCACAGAACCTACAGTAACACAGTCGACAGCCTCCGACACTCCCTCCTGCCTGACCAGATATTTTTTATAACACATGGTAAGTATAGAATAAAAATAAAATGTCGAAAGAAAATAAGTCGGCGCTACTACCTGTTACTACAACATTCTCTAAAATACAGTTTAATTCGTCTAAATCCATCGAATAGTTTCGAAGCTACTCGAAGCTCACTTCAATGAGCGATGTCCGCGAGGTACCTCATTTTCAGAGTTCACTTGCGCGGCCCATTACGTCATCGGCAGGGGTCGAAAAAATATTATTTATAATAGTCGTCAGATGAATCTTTCCGGAGGTATAACTATAATTTTCCTCTCTGGTATAGTTTGGTTGTACCAAGCCCATGAAAATACAAGTTTTTCGCCATATTTTCCGAACAGACCGCCGCCCGGGCAAAAAGTGAGACGTTCATCGAATTCGCGTAGGTAGTTACTAAGTAGGACTTCAAGCGTGAGTAAAGGTATTTGCGCGTTTATCTATCGTGGGCCCATAACCTCAAAGCCCGTTGAACATTGTATCACAAAGCGGCGCGTATCGCCGGTGTCGTAACGTTATACAATCGCATTCCGGCGCGAGTGGGGGGAAGTTATCAACTATGCCAGTTTGCGTTACGATCCGGCCTCTTATTGCCTATTGATTATCTTATGGCATAACTCAAATACTGTTGTGGTATTATTCCTACTGTTATCATCAATACGTACATACATAAGAAGAAACTGACTGACTGATCAACGAACAGCTGAGCCTAGAGACATGAAACTATAAGGTTCCTAGTATAGGTCTGGCGTCCCCCGCTTCCCAGCTGCCACCTGAGCTGTCGACCTGGGTGGGGTGGGCAGTTAGGAACAGGTGTTCCTAACCACCCACCTTCTCCACCTGGGTGGTCAGTTACGTATAAAAGCACTAAGAAATGGTTTTTTCCCGCTGTAATTTTTGAAACCTTGTGACTTCATTGTTCTATCATAAGTAATACTTCATATAATAACGATACCTTCACTGTCGTTTCGTAGATGTAGAAGATACGTCAGGCCAATGTGACACTTACCTGAAACAATTAAAGGTTACATTTAACAAACACAATCAAAAGGGTCAAGAATTCTATTCGTATGGCAGACAAATATGAGTCTAATAGTCCAGACCCGTGTCACAGGGAAAAATGAGACTACAGCGGTCCGCAGCCGCCTCGGCGGAAACTGATACGTTGCTCCGGAAATGGAGGTGTAAGGTGAGATTGATAAAGCCCCATTTATAGTGCCCCGTTTGGGCGAAGGCCTACCTGGGGTCGCCCTTAATTATAGCGGGCTCGAGGACGTGACGGAGATGGGGTTCAGTAGCGCCTTGGGGGAGGCCTATGTCCAGCAGTGGACATAGCAGACTGATAAAAAAAGAAACAGATGAAACAATGGCAGGTCCTTGCGCTGTTGGTAAGGATTTTGAATAAACGAATTTTGAATTTGATGATGATGATATACAAAATATTATTATAAGTAATACCTAGCTAGTTCAAATTCGTAAACGATAATTGTTAACGGCAGCCCATTAATTTTAAGTAGGAACGAATTTATTATAATCGAAGTATAATTGTTTCAATAAGTACTTAATTGGAAAATTTTCCAATGTGGATTAATTAAGCTTAATGCGATTTCAGCTAAATAATAATCTCACTCTTGTTTGGGTCATGGGTTAAATTTTTCTTTGGGTAATATTTAATTAATACTGAAAAGTAAAGTGTACCTACTAACTTGTTCCTGTTATTTATTTCCACTTGATGTAAAATTGAAAAAAAATTAGAATTGATCTTGTATCTTGTAGACTTGACAGGTTTGTATTTTAATTTTAATAATTTTGGTAACGTTATTGAATATTCGTCTGCCGTCTGATGACATTATGGGTCAAATAAATAGAGTTCAAAATCACGACTACAGCCTCTTTTGTCTCAAAAATATAATGAAAAACTATAGGTATCTTACATTTTAGACTTTCGCGTTTTGTATTCATAATTATATAATTATTTACGGGTCTTACACACGAATAAGTTTTATTTACCTTGCCCGACGTTTCGACCAGGTTACACTGGCCGTGGATTGAGCTCCACCAACCTAAAATCCTGTCCACCGATCGCCACTACTATCCGCGGATAGTGCGAGAAGCTATTGAAATCAAGAAATTCAAAAATTTTAATAGGGAAGATGGTTTTAAATTGTCACCGTCGTGGAATCCAGTGATCGATAAACTTAAATCTCGTGACTTATCGTCGAATACACCCGCGGATACCGTGAGTGTTGTGGACTTTCCAATAATACAAGATCAGCAGAGGGTAGTTTCAGAAACTACTCACAGCGATTAACAATGACAGCTCGCCTCTCCAGTCAGCTCGTGACCACGGCCAGTGTAACCTGGTCGAAACGTCGGGCAAGGTAAATAAAACTTATTCGTGTGTAAGACCCGTAAATAATTATATAATTATAGGTATCTTTATGTTTTTCGGTTGAGAAATAGAATCCCCTAAAAGACGAAGATCTCCAAATAGTATTATTGTTTACGACGACGTGTTCCACGCAGGGCACCTGTCTCAATGGCACTTGAGTGAATGGCACCTGAGGTATTTCACTAACGGGACATACTGATATTTTCTGCAGGTGCCGTTCGACGCCTTGCAAAAATCTATTGGTGGTAACTCTCGCTCAATATAGGTCTGTTTAATAGAATAAGTATATCAGTATAGAAGCAGACACAGCCCTTAGTAAGGAGAATTCTGGTAGGAATTCAAACTTAATAATGAATGAAATAGGTCTAGCATCGCCGAGCCGAGCTGATGGCCTATATTGACAAGTTGAGTGACTGAAGATGCTTTCAAGTCTTGGCATCGCCTTCAATGACGCAGAATACGGCTCACATACATTTTTCAGTGGCCACTTTTCATTTGCCATTTTGAAATAAAGTATTTATCTAACTAAGGGTTACAGGGGTGGAGGGCCGTGGTAGCCTAGTTGGTTGTGCACTCGTATCACGTTCATGTGGTCGTGGGTCCGATCCTGGCCCGTACCAATGAGTTATTTGAAACTTAAGTACGGTTTGTTATAATACCACAGGTTTTTTGGTGAAGGAAAACATCGTGAGGAAACCTGCCAAAGATTGGTATTTTACTATTCTAAGGCGTATGTGGAGACCACCAAAAAAACGGGTAGGGGCACCGTTTGGCGGACAGGGGTTTCGCACAACATAGATCCCATAGGGTCGAAGTGTCGCCGGGTATTCCTGGCCCCTTAAGAAGATAAGGGTTACTCGATAGACCCAAAATGGCGACGTGACAAAACCTGGTCCGCTGAGCGAGCGCCCCGAAAGAGCCCTATGACGTCACAGCGGGAAAGGTGAAACTTTCCTCGATAAAGATGGCTATCGCGACACATTCGCTGAACCGACGCGACGAGGGTGTTTCGGGCTATAGTCCACCACGCTAGCCCAGTGCGGGTTGGTAGACTTCACATGCGCCTAAGAATTTCTTCTTCGGCGTATGCAGGTTTCCTCACGATGTTTTCCTTCACCGTTTGAGAGCAGTCAGTAAATGTACTTAAGTTTCGAGAAAAACCCATTGGTACATGACCCAACCGGGGATCGAACTCCGGACCTTTCGATATGATAGGCCGCGTCTTATCCCCAGGGCCACTGACGCTCTCAGACGGTCCATTCGCATCAACGCAACTTTAGACGCTCCGCTCCCGCTTACCGCGGGCTGGCGTAGTGACCGCTGGTCTCGCGGCCGCCCCCGGCGCGGCCGGCACTTGACCCGGCCCCGCCGCCCGCGCGGACACCTCTCCGCACAAATAAAAATAAACTCTGAAATATTGCTCTCGAGGCGCTAGGTACCCGCTTTGCGCCCGCTCGGAACACCCCGGCGACGGAGGTACCGCTTTTAAATGGTGATATTGATTCGCCGAATTTTTCTGTGCGAACTAGCGTAGCCCCAGGAAAAAGTACCAACGTTTTGTCCGGTGTTTACATGATTAAAATAATTGCTACTTAGGCTCGCACTTAGCATGGCTGTACATGATTTGCATGAGGTCTTTAATTTCATTTTGTTGCAAGATCTATTCTACAACTCTGAATCTAAATCTGAGCGAAATGTAATAAAGTGTATTAACTAAAAGTATAGTACACATTGTAAAGAGAGAGGGAGTTTCAGGAAATCTTATTTTTAACGCTAACCTCGTATGACGTCAACCCGCCCACGTTCTGTACTGAATACGTCGTCAACTCGCATTATAAATAACTTTTCATAAAAGCTAAAAAAGCCTTTTATATAACTTAACATTTCGGTGAAAGCAGGGATTAATTATAGTTAAAAGAATTCAAACCTAGAAATGATTTTAAAACCTTAAGAGAAACCTTCATAAACGGTAAGGTACGATAAAAGAAATCTTTGCAAAAAATCCTAAATCCAAACACTTCACAAGTAATTAGAATGGACATAAAAAATTAGCGATTAGCGAAAATTGTCGGCGAGCGAGCGCGGCGCGCGGCGCGGCGCGGCGCGGCGCGGATATTGAGGGAATAAATTAAGACCGTTTTCATTTGAAAATAATAAAAATAAGTATTTGGTATAAAAGCCACTATAGTGGTCCCTAAACGATCATGCTTGCATGACATGCAACGTTTACGTGAATTATCACGCTGCGTGATGGACCATCATGCTTGCTATCAATCAGTACAGTGAAGCAACGGCCAGCACGTAGTTTGCGTGTCATGCACGTCAATCACTACAACTAGGCGGTCATGCATGAGTGACAGCACGTAATGGATGACATGCCGCATGATCGTTTAGATCAGTAAGACCTCAGCCTAAATAAATAGTGGAACGCAAGCTGTTGATTTGTTTTCTTTATTTGATGTAAACCGCAAAACTTGTAGTTGTGAGATTCGTCCACCTGGCTTGGTCCAACGACGGGTTCGTCCACATTAGAGAAAATGTAAATAAAATAATCATAGTTATAAGTTATATGGTAGCTTAATAAGAGTTTTCATAAAGTTTTAATTGGCATCTTTATAAGATAGTGAGAGAATATTCAGTAAACATATCTTTTTAATAAAATCAAAACTTTTTAACAAAGTTAAATATTCACTTAAAATAACTTTACAGACTTTATGGCTAACATTAGCAGACATAGCTACATAATTGGGTAATGTCAACATTTTAACAAGGTGTACAATCTTAGGCTTTACTAGAAACCTTCTGTATTTGTCCATTCTAGGTTGTTGAACCTCTAATTATCAAATCTGATGTGTGTCACTCAACTCACCAGTTCATTCCAAGTCTTGTTCTTTATATGACATTTAGATGACATATCCAAATAGCTGTGTAATAATGAACGAGGCTACAATCACAGAGTGACATGACTTCTTAAATTAATGGGATGGTTGCCCACTGTGCCTTCCCAATTTCACACTCGGCTTCTCTCAGTGTGCAGCGGTTTCCTTACATTGTTTTCCTTCCCCGAGAGGGTTCGACTCGTGTCAGGGAGGGCCGCGTAAATAAAATATAAGATCCGTTTTCTCGTTTCGATACCGAACACTAAAAAAAGGAAGTAATTTAGATGAATCGCGACTGCCGACTAACAATAGACAAAGGAAATACATTATCTCGGAGAGGCGCGGGCGGGGGGCGCGGCGGGGGGGGGGGGGGGGGGGGGGTTGGGGGGAGATTATCTGGAAAGTCCATTGAAAGTAAAAAACGACTCAACGTTACAGGCGCCTAAAATATAAACAATAGGATACAGTTTACAAAAGAAACCTTATGAATACAGTGTCTTTGTTACTGGTAATAAGTAATAATATTGAGGACTTTTTTACGCAAATTAAAATACAACAAGTAATCATGTCACCAACAACGTTCTGTCGACGTGTAAATCTCCGTAGCGACGCGCCTCCGTCATCAGCCAATCAGAGCACGAGGCCTGCATCCCACTAATAAAGTTTTCAAGAGAGCGTGCCATAAATACAAACGTTTCCGCACAAACGCTTCGCATTTGGTCCACTTGTCTTTTCACATTAAATCCAATGAGCATTTGGTCATCTGATGGGTTGGTATCAGAATGACTGGATCGCAAATTGACCACGTACGTCGCTCTTAGTGCAAATCTCAAAATTATTGCTTTTCACATGTGGTCCTATTCGTATTTGGTCCACTTTGCACTCGTTTGGTCAACTTTATAAAATTTACTCTGGCGAATTTACTCTACATTTCTCTATTCGTTCACTCTTACCCTACCCCCTCCACAACATTATGAAGTACCGAACTAACATTGTAACGACGACATCCGTACTTTGTGCCCGATAGCCTGGTGTGATGGATCGTCACCAGTTTTCCGCAACATTTGCTCCGTGGAAGGATCAATACCGCGCGGAGCTGGCTAAAGATGACTTACAATTTCCGTCGGCGCACGACCTCCGAGCAGCCGTGAACTCCCCGACCTATAGCCTCCGTAAGCCGCACACAATGAGACCTAATATACATACGTATGACACTAAGGGCTTCTTTCACCACTTCCTGATATTGTAACAGATAGTAATCTTAGTGATAAACTAATTTATCAGATAAATCTGTGTGATAGACTATATAAAATATATAAGATTTAAGCAATCAGATACCTGTGAAACCAAAAAAACAGGCTATCTGTCAGATAACCTGCAGATAGGGTATCTGGGACTTTATCAGCAAGCGGTGTAAGAGGCCCTAAGAGATGTAGTGCCGCCGCCGGTACGCTGTTTCTTAGCTCATAATACTTATTTTATTTATTTATTGCTACGGGACAACAAGCAGGCGGGCCTCCTGATGTTAAGAGGTCACCGCCGCCCATAGACACCTGCAACACCCGGGGGGTGCTGGTGCGGCGCCGGCCAAGGTTGAAGAGCTCTTTTGAATCTCTTCTTGAAGGACCCCATATCGTAGCGCTGTGGAAAAGCGTCAGAGGGAAGGTCATTCCACATTTTGCTGCAATACTACGAATAGAAGTCCTTACGAGACTATATTACTAGAAAAATGTAGAATGGCGAATTAGATTTTTAAAGGAATTTTCATTATTTCTGAAATTACAACGTGGCTTTATTGCGATGTCTTCACATACGTTTACGTTTTAAGTGACAGTTTATGTACGCCATACGTGTAACTACATAAGCGGTGATGTTGATGGCTTACCTCTACAATTTTTTAAATGCTACGACTATGCTACGACTTATACCTAACCCTATTGAAATCATGCTTTCATTAACAAAATTTCAAGATAGTATACTATCAAAAGACGAAGGTATGTACCCGTTTTTAATTGTTTTAAAATTCTCAACACGACAAGACCACTTGTTGAAGATTTTAAAGCAATCTAAACATTCGTTCGTTTTTATCTTTTGGATGATTTTAGTATTTACCGCTAGTTTGATGGTACAATGACATGCTTGTATGGACAAGTCTTGTTTAAAAGTAAAATACGATACGAAACATGGTCTCAGAGGGCGAGCTAACTTCTGGAATAAGACGTATAATTTGTATGCCGCGCGACAAGAGCGCGCGCCGCTGCGCCGGAAATTGATTTATATGTGTACGTAGCGATTATTGCGGCGACAGTACTCCAATAATACACTTCGCGTCACCCGGGGCGGAGTCCTTCACCACCCGCCGCGGTCTCCCGCTCCATGGAGTTACTTTAGCTCTTACGAACTACTCGTATAGTAGTCTTTACTCTCAAATGTCACAAGCGCCACTGAAAAATGTTTCCTTGACGCAGATTTTCCGCCAATACGAACTGTAATTTTTCTACTACTGTGAGTAAAAAGTTCCATTTCATACTTGAAATCAGTTTCGAAAATCAAACTTTCTGGAACCCGGTGCAAAATGACTCTCAAGTACGAAATGTTGTATGAAATTTCATTTCGTACTCGGTAAGGTTCTTTTTGATTATATGTCTCAAGAAACAATGTCTTATTGATGTATTTAAAGGTAGGTATACTATTTGCTTATGTAGCATCTCTTGTTCTAGTAAATTCTGGAAATTTTCAATCTTCGAAGAGACATTGAATAGAACGAATGAACTATTTAGGTTTTGGTATATAGAATTCTTCTCATGTAAGTGACGTTTGTCTTTTATGAGAATAAAGTATCTTTAAACCTTAGAATGTTGTCACTTATTAGACTTACAGTAACAACGAGCTAATTAAAAACGAATTAATTACCTATGTAATCTTATTCCATACTTATAAAATGCAGGAAAGTAACTTTGTCTGTATATTTGTTATTTTCACACCTAGTTGGACAATGCAGTTGGTTCACGGGTAATACCCCGGATTTTGATGTGTTGTGAAAATACATCAACCCTGGGGCAGGACCTTTTACCGCGATAATCTATTTTAGGGAAAATGTATTCCACGCGGGCGAAGCCGCGGACAACAGCTAGTATCGTCAATAAATCTGGAACGGTCGGACCCAGAGAGTTGTTAGTATACATAGAGCGCGCGTTAGCAAGTCTGAACTGTAAGCACGGGTCTGAACAGTCTCGATGTGTTCGGGGCGACGCCACTAGTCACAACACGTCAGTAGCGCTGATTGTTGCTCGCGCCGGTATTTATTTAGATTTGGAGTAATCATGGTGAAATAATAATAATAAAAATCTTTATTGATAATTACATTTGTAAGTATGACAATGCGGCCCTGGCTCCCGCCAATAGGAAGTCCCGCGTGTCAGGAGCCATGCAAATGTGCAGTGCCAAGCTGTAAACACGATTCACGGAAAAGAACGATCTAGAAAAATATATTGAAGCGTCCATAGAACACCTGCTTACACTTGGCACAATGGGCAATAAGCGATGCGCGCGCTCTATAGATAGTATTACTAACTCTATGGTCGGACCCCAGCCGTTGCGGAATCGGTGAAAGTGTCCTATTGCTCCGAACCTCGCTGAGGAAACAACTTTGAAGGCTAAAGAATTTGTTATCTCAAATCAACAGGGCCGTAACCCAACCCCTTTATCGGAATCGAAACAAACGGCCTCTGAACAAAACGCCATTCAATTAAAAAGGGCTCAGCGTGACGGATGTCCGTCCGCTTCCGCGAGGGTCGCGCATCCGCGCCCGCGCCGCGTCCGCACGCGTCTGACGCGGCATCGGCCGCTCTTATCGGAGGCTTTGTTTCATCCGGCCCTCGTTGATAGTTCGGCCGTAAGCCCGCCCGCTGCGGCCAGACAGAAGCAACTCCACAAATATTTTATCCAAGGTTTTATATATTTTATTTCAGATTATTTTTCAGCATAAAATAAGTATTGGGGTCTTCCATCACATCCTTGTCATGTCACGTTTATTTTTTAGCGGAATAAATTATCAACGCGCTGAAAGGTAAAATACATTTTTATTAGGTACATAATAATGTCTGGCAACGGCGATTGGAAAATAATGGAAATTTTAGGTAAAGAATATTTCCGCTTTCCTGGTTTTATTTTTAATTTTATGGATGTATTGGAATTGGACGCCACTTTATTGCATCTTTTATGTTACCAATGTAAATATTTTGACGACCAAAGCTCTTTTCAGACACAGCAATTCTATGAAACAAAACGCCGAATCCCTAAAAAACTGCCTTCGCAAACTTACCGCGTTTCTTACACACGCAAAAAATGTGTACCGCTCGGCGTTCGGATGCGGCCCACGTCCGCGCCGATAATGAGGCCCCCTTATTGGGGCCGAGTGCGGCCCGCACTATTCTACATTCAATCTTCCCAATTGACCAGCCCTGCCCTTTCTCTGCCCATTTACAAGCCGCTGTTGATTTGAAAAAAACGTGTGCTCTTATGAGGGATGCTACCTTTAGTATAAAGTTGTGATACATCGTCGAGCGTCGACGGCGAAGTTGGAAAGACGCGACCTGTCACGTTGAGAGGTCCGAATTCGATCTCCGACCGTGTCATGAATCAACCGGTATTTGTTTTACTGATTCTCGACCGGTGAAGGAAACCCGCATACGCCGAAGAAGGAATTCTTATGCACATGTGAAGTCCACCAACCCGCACTGGGCTAGCGCCTGTACGTTGTGGTTGAGAGGGTTGGGCTCGAGAGCTGGGAATTTTTAGTCTAGTTACTAATGAATTTTTAGTATAGTTACTAATGAATTTTTAGTATAGTTACTAATGAATGTTTAGTCTAGTTACTAATGAATTTTTAGTATAGTTACTAATGAATTTTTAGTATAGTTACTAATGAATTTTTAGTCTAGTTACTAATGAATTTTTAGTCTAGTTACTAATGAATTTTTAGCCTAGTTACTAATGAATTTTTAGTATAGTTACTAATGAATTTTTAGTATTGTTACTAATGAATTTTTAGTATAGTTACTAATGAATTTTTAGTCTAGTTACTAATGAATTTTTGGTTTAGGTACCAAAGTTTCGTTTAATATTGCAGCCGACACGGGAGCACCCAAATGAATCTAATTATAATTTGACTAATTTGTAGTACTTGAGTACTGAGAACCTTTTAGAGTACCGTCAAAACACCCTGTACAGCGAAGCTATTATACGACTGTGTGTCTGAGCCGAACGAGTTGAAATTCCCGGCAATAATGAGAGAATTATTCAGGAAATTTTTATATTTTCCTGAACATTCCGAGAACTCTCACATTGTTTACGACGCGTCTCGACTTACACTGTTGATGACTCTTTTTATGAGACGTCAGTATAAATGGTATTATTTTTAGCAACATCAATAATACACAATTACGAAACAGACAAACAATTCTACAGATTCATTCTGTTTCTTATATGTATTTTAACTTTCCGGGCGTGTTATAAGTGGTCCCTACACGATCATGCTGCATAACATGCAAACTACGTGCTGTCCGTTGCTTCACTGTACTATGTGACTGATAGCGAGCATGAGGGACCATCATGCAGCATGATAATTCACGTAAACGTAATGCATGTCATGCCGCATGATCGTTTTGGGACCGCTTTACACTTCCTATAAATGAACCGTGGCACAATAGGTGATTACTTTCCATTAGAAATACAAATTTACTATCTTTTTTTCTCTTTTAAATAATTTGAAATCATGAAGAAAAAACTTTACGTTGTAGTGACCGAATGCTTTGTTTACACGATTGTAAACTTGTAATGCAAGCGACATTCAGGTCAAAGGTTCAACCAGCGCTCCTCTTCCATGACTATCTTACAGCTAATGGTTATTTCCGCGTCTTTCCCTCACATTATACCGTCTCTTCGAAAGCGGTGACAGTTTATTATCAGTGATAATTTGTCACTCGCACACTGCCCTGATTGTCTTCATGTATTTCTTAAGGGCTCCTTAAACGATCATACGGCATGTCATGCATTACGTGCTGTCACTCATG
Source organism: Metalampra italica (assembly GCA_949699065.1). Classification (NCBI taxonomy): domain Eukaryota; kingdom Metazoa; phylum Arthropoda; class Insecta; order Lepidoptera; family Oecophoridae; genus Metalampra; species Metalampra italica. Next base: position 13,100,037 of record OX452971.1, on the reverse strand, counting down.
CATGACGTCTAGCTGTAGGGATTGACGTCCATGACATGCAAACTACGTGCTGGCCGTTGCTTCACTGTATTGATTGATAGCAAGCATGATGCTCCATCATGCAGCATGACATTCACGTAAACGTTGCATGTCATGCAAGCATGATCGTTTAGGGGCACTTTTATAGAATAAAGTTTTGTATCTTGCTGTAAACGAAAGGATCTTTTTAAAAGAAATTGCTTCTATGTTCACTGCCGCTCGCAAGTTTACGTGTCCATAGTACGCATGTGTGTGTACGTGTACATGTGTGTGTGGGTCTGAGATTTCCACGACCTAAGTGGAGATATAAATTAAGAGCGAAAGGTCTGAAATTACGCACCTACGCAGGTGCGAATTTATCGCAGGTCAGCTGGAAGAAGCTGGAATTTAGGTCGGGAGGCGATCGATGGGCCGCACCCTACCAATCGACACGTAGCTCTGCCCATAGATAGTATATTATTACTCCCACTGCTGGACGCAAACAAGTCTTATTACAAATTTCGGTATACATATTGTTTGTTTGTTTAATACTCTACTCTCAGGAACTACCCATCTACTTCGAAAATTCCTTTTGCATTTGATATCGTAATTTTTTAGGTAATCCAAAACGGTGTTGCCAATTAATAATCGAATTTTCCCCTTAGTGTGGGCACAGGCTTCAAAACTGTATAAGGACCGCCACCACAGCCGGTGGCATAGCTGGCATCCAACGGTATAGTTGCCAGATTCTACGGTGCTTCGAGGATCTTGTTGGCTCGGAGGCAAACGTCGCGCGACTGAAAGAATTCACGAGGTCTTGGCGTAAGAAAGAAGAGCTTCCATAGCCGCCGCGACCGCCGGCGCCGGCGCGGGCTCGGCCGAGCATCCAAACACTTTTCTTACGAACCCTTTCCCGAGCGATTAGTCCAAAAGGATTGAAACTTTCAGACAACAGTGACTGGGTGTTTTCGTGTGCTGGGAGCTGGTCGGTATCATCAATCAGCGCTTTCATCTCCCCCCCCCCCCCCCCCCCCCGCCCCTCCTTCCTGCCCCCCACGCCTACTAATGATAGCTATCTGAATACAGCAAGGCGTTGGGCCGCGCGCATGTTGTGCCCAGAGTGACCCTGAGTATGGTCAACACAAACTTTGACCTTAGGTTACTGAACCCAGTAATTTTTGATCACAAATAGAAATAGCCAAATAGAAATACCACACAGTACTACGTAATTGCTACGCCGTAGCAGATGCTGTACAGTTTAAATAGTCTATGTCCTGACGTTTGGTTTGATGTATTTCCATTCCACACATCAAGATCCGTTCAGCGGCTTAAGGGTTGAAAAGGTAACAAACAGACAGACAAGAGTTAATTTCGAATTTATAATATTACTATTGATTCAATTATTAAAGTGTTAATAATATTTGATATCAATGAAAATTATGCATAATTACATATACTTAAATCATAAATTTACAGAAGATAAAACCGAAATCTTTGTAAAATTTGATGATTTTTGTACACTGACTTTATATGCCTTAATTTTTAATTTTTCACTCTTAGAGGTCAAATATTTATCCAACTGTAATGGGACGACCCTCGAAATATATATATAGCCTACTCAATAAAAAATAAGAATCATTCAAATGGGTAGACATCACGTAACATACACACACAAAAAAAATACAGACATACTTCCTTCTCGAAATCGGTTGAAAATAATTAATTAAAATGGAGAAAAGTGATAGTGTGATCTAGACGCATCTTTATAATTGATCATTACGTCACGTCGTCGTAGCGCCCGCCGTGCCGAGGAAGGGGTTAATGAACGCAAAGATATACAGGGTGAATTCCAATTGGTAATACAAAACACTTGATTGGGGTTCAGTTAATGACAAATGGTAGGTATATTACGGTAACTAAGTTGTTAAAAATAGCTGGATTTAATTATTGTTAATTTTCTCAACAAACAAAGTCTCGAAGTGTGGTTACCCCACATTCCTAACTGTCATATCTGTCACTCGATTTTATCAATGTCAGTTAATAATTACTGAATAATTAAGTATGATTATTATGATTAATTATCGATATCAATAAAAGAGACACCATCTTAAGCATAAAATGTGGGATAATTTACAACTTAAAAAAAACGATACTTTTGGCCTTTTGGTCATTTTAAAAGCATGATACTTAGTGGAGGGGCTTAGTTTAGGGAAGATGTGTGTAAATCATTGATATTGTATTATCAATTTGAAGTCAGCCTGTATATTTATGCGATTTATTCGCTTTTGTTCGCGTTTGCATTTACATAGTCTGTTCTCATCACGCGGAATGAAGACGGATCATCTAGTACAGGGTGCTCAATTACTCTACAATAACTAAACGGATTTTGATGAAACTTGCTACAGTGATAGCTTATATCATTCAATTACATAGAATACTTTTAATCGCGGACGAATAAATACATAAAATATGTTTATGTATAAGTATCTACTTTGCTGAGTATTCGAAATCGCTAAAGTAGTACTGTAACTGTCGCAGCATAATTGAAAAATTCGGATATTTGCGAAATTCCTAGGATTTTTACAAAAGGCCGTATAATTGGAATGTAAGAATGAATTTCGTTATCATCCGAGCTATTTTCAGGATCTTCGCAAAAATCCGGTATTTTACGATCATAGCGAAAAACGGCTCACGTTTCGTAAGTCATGAGCGCTGATTGGCATAAATATATATTTATACATGGTATAAATCGACACATAGATTAGCCAATCAGCGTTGAAGTTTCCAATCGTCGACAAACTGGGATTTTTGCAAAGATCCGAATTTTCCGATTATCCCACGACATATGTATTGCAGCGCGTCTAGCCGCGCGGCTACCCGCGTTACCGCATCGACAGCGACACGACACCCGATAAACTGGCAGATTTATGGGCGCCAGGCCAGGGCACGCCGGCTATCGCCCGCCCAGAGCCGCTAGCCGCTAGCCTAGCGGCGGGATAACAGAACGGAGCGAGCGGCACGAGTCGCCGAGAAAGGCAAAAGATAGTTGATCCCTCACTATAAAATCTTACAAGGAAAAGTGTCCAATCGATTCTTCATAATATACGTTATAGATACTGAAAGTAATTGATACTTACGTATTTTATAGCGGTTCGAATTCATACTTACGTGAAGAAATCGGTCTTTAAAATTTTGATTTTTCGTTTATTGAAAAAAACCTGCAATTTGCATTAATTTTATTCATTTACATCTCTCAAAACAAGAGTTTTTAAGACTTTGAACGTCGATTCCTTATATTAGACCAAATTATAGTAATAATCAAATTGTAATCGTGAAGCCACAAAAAAACATGTGTCCAAAAAAAAAGATGTACTACAGTAATTTTTATGTTTTTAGTCCGTATTTTTTATTATCCTGGTTGTGAGTATAAAATGAATGTAATAATGATGTGAAATTAAATAAATAAAGCAAGTAACGCAACTCCTATGTAGGTACTTACATACATAAAACGGCGGCATGAGATACCTACGCAAAAAAACTGGGCAACGCCGTCTGAAATAAAGTTTTTATTATTATAATGCAAGCTGCAAGCAAACTGAATAAACCTGAACTGAATGTAATCCGAATGTTTTGAGTAGCAGAAGGACTAATTAACATTTGAAAAGAAAAATAAAACTAATACAAAATGTGTTTTTTTCCCAAAAGATTTCGGAATTAAACATTTACCCACACCTTGTCCGTTAAAAACTAAGAGATTTTATTAAAGTGCACATCGAATAAATACTTTATTGTATTACCAAATATACTGATTGCGCATTTGTGTGCAAATCTGATTTTTTATGTAGGTTAGGTAAGATCAAGAAGTTTCAAATCTCTTTGGTCGCGCGCGCGCTCCCTGTGGAGATCGCATCTTGCATATTTAGTATCGGAACCTAAGGTGTCATTTACAGGGGGGGAGCGGACTAAGGAAGCGGAGTAGCGGGAGAAGTGGAAGTATCTTTTCACTATAAAAAAATAAAATAAATAAATAAACTATTGAATTTGAAAATGAGAATACGTGAGTGAGTCATAATTTTGTGATTAGTTTGACACGATTTTGACACCCATAGAATGTTTTTATTACTCATCCATATGGGAGTGGCAAAATTTTTTGATTCATGGGTAAGATGTTTATATTTCAATAAAACCCAAAACTAAGTAATAATTTTGCCAGTTGTGTTCGCGGTGGAAGTCTCATACCGCAGTCTTCATATGCCAACATGTTTTGGAAACAAACCGCCTCCGTGGCGGCTCCCAGGGCCCGGGTAGAGCGGGGGCCGCCAACGCCAACTCCACGAAATTGAATTATCGCGGCCGGAAAATAATAGGATAATGCTCGCGGATAAAAGCTCGCGTATTTCCACAATGTTTAGTGAGAGGCTGTGGGGTAACTCACAGATAACAAACAAGTGTATGAGATAGTGTACTCGTAAGCTTTGAAACTATATAAAAGCAATATACACTTATATACCACTAAACTAAGCTGTGCCCCGCGGTTTCACTCACGCTTTAATTTACGCTAATAACCCGAGCTCATAGTCACTTTTTTTGCTCGGCTCCCAATCATCAACAGCCTATTAATGTCCCCACTGCTGGGGCTCAGGCCTACCCTCTTAACGAGGACGTTCGGGCTATAGTCCACCACGCTAGCCCAGTGCGGGTTGGTGGACTTCACATGCGCCTAAGAATTTCTTCTTCAGCGTATGCAGGTTTCCTCACGATGTTTTCCTTCACCGTTTGAGAGCAGTCAGTAAATGTACTTAAGTTTCGAGAAAAAACCCATTGGTACATGGCCCAGCCGGGGATCTAACTCCGGACCTTTCGATATGATAGGCCGCGTCTTATCCCCTACGCCACTGACGGCTCCCAAGTTCCTCAATAATTAGGTAATCAAATCTAACATACCTTATTATAATTACTTATAGATTATAATTGAAGCATTTATTCATCTAGGAAACAGATAGATCAGTTGTCTATTTGATTTAAAAAGTTATTAACAAAACCTGGTAAGGTAACACAATCAAAAAAAAAACATAAAGAACAGTTTCAACTTTCAACATATCTCGTTTTGGTCCCCGGACCGGATGGGTTACACTTACTTACAAAGCAGAAGTCTTCTGAGAGTACATTCCACGCAGCCATATACGGACCACGCTGACATGGATGAGATCAGGCCCAGAATGTCCAAATTCGCAGTTTGACCAATTCCCAGGTTGGTTTACTTACTGGTTTAGACTTTGAGCGTATATGTTATCTTATCACCTATATGTAAGGCCGCACACAAATTCACGTGTGAAATATACGCGTGGCGATGGTAGATAAAGTTCAGAAAGGTCCCTCCCCAACCGAAATCCCCCATTCACCGAATACACCGACCGCATTACGAGGACCTAAAGCGAAAGGCTAGGGGGAGTACATAATTCTATTGGAACAAACTACTCTAGTACTTTTCACTTTAGCGGGCCCATAAAGTTCACAAAAGAAGCTATCTGCAGGTCCGTGTAAACGAAGGCGAAGTGGCGATAACTCAGCGATAGAGCTGGGGGCCTCCCCCCGGCTTCGATCGCGGAGGGGGGTTGGGGGGAGGCGGGCTGGACCGGCTCCAAGGCGGCTCCATTGACCAGCGCTGATGTTTCTCTTAGCGCCGCCGTTTGTGGCCATTCTAGTCGATACTTACGGCTGGCGCGCACATAGAATTGAAATATCGTCAATGATCGATTTACTATTACATTAGTTATGGAGTTCTGCGATTATTTGCGCTTTGCTTTTGCTAGTGCAAGGACCAGAGTAGCATTTATTTCTTACTAGTGTACCTTAGGTAGCGATTTCGTTCGCGTTAAAAAATTAATCCAGGATACCTAATAAATGAAGGGAGAAGGTCAGTCGCGTTGTGGACAAGATGCGGCCTATCATATCGAAAGACCGAAGTTGGATTCCCGGCTGGGCCATCCATTTTTTTCTCGAAACTTAAGAGAGGGTAGGTCTGAGCCCCAGCAGTGAGGACATGTTAATAGGCTGTTGTTTTGATTTGACCTATAAATTGTCTGTCATTGTACCTAGTTTCATCAAAATCCGTTCAGCCGTTATGGTGTGATTGAAAATCAAACAAAATATAGTCACACTTTAGCATTTGTAGTATTGAAGTGGCAGTAGGCTGATCACACCTGCCGGACAACCTACAACGTATAGACGAGTTCTCTAGTGAAGACCACGCGTGGCCAAGCGTAGTGTGGGACGCCCCCCGGCTAGATGGAGCGACGATCATGACGGAGAACCGAAGATCAAAAGTCAAGCTCATTGTTTCTACAAGTCTAAGCAAAAGGTATAAAATGGAAATAGTCATATTCCAATTACGGATAGACTAGGGATGAGTCGAGGACGCACTTAGTCATGTTTTAATGTAATTACTTACACGTCCCTAATCTCTTTATGCAAAGTGGGAGTGAGCTTTGGCTCACAAAACTAGGTTACATTCCTGAAAGTAAGTTATGTCTCGTTTACACGTTCGCGCGAGTGGCGAGGCCAGTGTAGTGCCTCGTCTAACGATTAAGCGTGACACACACTGAGCGGCGGCGTTGCGAAAGCGTTGCGGGTTTTTTCTGCAATGATCGAAATAGTATGAAGACCGTTACATCAAAGCGGCGCCGCGCGTTCTTCATACAAACCTTCGCCGCCGCAACGCTTTCGCAACGCCGCCGCCGCCCAGTGTGTGTGACGCTTTAAGCGCAACACAGACAGAATCTGCGGGAAGCGAATATAAAGCAGAGCCCTTCAGACAGGTATACCGGTTGCGGCGGCGGTATGTCTGTAGAACGCGCCGCTCTGTGTGTCGGTTCTCATATACTACAAAGGAATACAACGCGCCGCCCGCGAGCCGCGCGGGGCTCACCAATCTGTGCGCGCGACTTCTTCGCTTCCGCCTTCGCACCGCCGCCGCCGCGCGCGTTTGCCGCGCCGCTTTGATGTGAAGGGCTTCATACTATTTCGAACATTACAAAAAATTACAGCAACGCTATCGCGCCGCTTCCGCTTTGTCTGTTTTGCGCTTTAGGTTTGCCGCATTACAGGTACTTATATATACTAATAATAAAGAGGTAAAGTTTGTATGGATGTGTGTTTGAAGTAATCTTTGCAACTATTAAACCGATTTCAATAATTCTTTCGCTGTTGGATAGTATCAAATATAGCCTCGCTCGTGATCAATTGCTTAATTTATGTTTGGTACCTCTTAAAAAAAAGTGTAGAACAACTTTATTACCTTTTAGACTTTCGCGCTTTGTATTCATAATTATATAATTAAAATATAAATAAAACTTTTTCGTGTGTAGGACCCGTAAATAATTATATAATTATAACTTTATTACCAGTGATAAGTCGACAAATAAAAACTTAAAACCACCTCTATTCGTTATAAATCCTAAGGTACACGTTTCTCCTTAAACGACTTGGAATTTCGAAACAAAATTTGGCCAAATTGTTCCCTGAAGTCATAAACTGAGTCGCTGCTTCGCGAAGAAAAGTTAAAAACCTTTATTATAAGTTGGGAATATTGCGGCCGCGGAGCCTTCCGACATAAAGCCTACATATATAAGTAGCTTGGAGCTTTTAAAAACTTAACGCAAAGTACCATGTGTAAGCCGCTTAACGGAGACCGCGGAGTCCGCGGCGCGTGTGCGCGCACCTTAACTATAAAAGATCCGTGTCGGCCGCGGCCCTTTGATGCTGCATCATTAAGGTACGCTCACGTCAGTACCCGGTCGTACGACAAATCGTGTGTAAGGGTAAAACTGTGATTAAACCACAAAATCTCATATAATGTCTCCCGGATTAGTTGGAATACCTATCACAAATGTACACAAATACTGTTAATGTACCCAAAGTTAAGTATGTTAGACGAGGCACAATAATAATGTCTCCATCAACTTTATCGTTAATTTGGGGAAATAGATGTAAAACAGCCAATAATACGGAGCGTACGTGTGACTATGTTTTTACGGAATTGTTTTTTTCCTCGAATTTACAGTATTTTTCTCTCGTTACATTGTAATTGTTAGAGACTGGCTTTTTCGAATAATGTATCAGATATTTTTTACATGACAATTTCGTGCCTCTTTTGAAGAATATTTACATTATTCTTGTTAACGCCTCTGTGAAAATATATTTTTTTCCTTCGACGTACGTAATTAGTACATTAAAGTGACAATTTCGTACTGTATATTAAAATTAAACATTGTTATGATTACTTTCAAAGAACACGCATAAAAATAAATTGCAATCAAGATAATATTGTAATGATATCAGAAATTGATAAGCAAAATTGATATCCTTTCGATGAATTGGAATGAACAATAAATTACATTGAATTCAAATACCAACGCAGTACAGATAATACCGCCAGAACGTAAAATGTCCGGCTCAGTGAATATAGAGAATAAATAATATGATATGCGGGCGGTAAACAAACGTATCTGGTTGAAGGCAAACCGCCAGTGCATCGGCGTGGACCCGCAACATTATCATGGTATGATACTCCGTGCATATGATGATACGACGGGAGACGGGATCAGAAACGAGGTGATCCGCCAGAGAACCAAAGCCTAGCTCCAAAAGTTAGTACCGTTACGAAGTGTGACTATGTAACAGTGTCCTGGCTGTCTCCACCTCGAGGACGGCCAGGTCACTGTACAAGTTAGTACAGACAGGTGCAAGATGTTGACAGTAAGTTTTAGTTATTAGTATAGTTTAGTTATAATTATATAATTATTTACGGGTCTTACACACGAAATAGTTTTATGTACCTTGCCCGACGTTTCGACCAGGTTACACTGGCCGTGGTCACGAGCTGACTGGAGAGATAATTATATAATTATGAATACAAAGCGCGAAAGTCTAAAATGTACTAGTTTAGTTATGTAATTTATCATGTACGACTTGTGGGCAGATACTATGAGGGTGACATTTTCACTTAGAAGAAACCCTCATTAAAAAAAGAAAGGAAAAAAAATGTTGGTGTGGTCACCCTGGGCTACTGCAGCTATGGGGCAAATGCAGTTGACTGAAAATAACCCCTTTTTCTTCCTTTTTTATTCTGGAAACGAAACAGTAACGAGTTATTTTCAGTCAACTACATTTGCCCCCGAGCCCAGGCCGATCTTACATTGAAGTGGCAGTGGGCTGGTCACATTCGTGGGAGAGCCAAGTTCTCGAGTGGAGACCACGAGTGGGCAAGCATAGTGTGCATTACATAAGGCGGCTGGCGGTGACTGGATGCGGAGAACAGAGGATCGGGGTCAGTGGCATGCCTTAGGGGAGACCTATGTCCAGCAGTGGACTAGTGCAAGCTGATGAGGATAAGACGACCACTCTCAAAATGTATGTAGATCAGTTCCGTGTAAAAAATCAATAGAGACATAAACATCATAGAAACGTCAATAAAATGAACAGCCTATACATATCCTACTGTTGGAGCACACGGCTTCCCTGTCAACGAGGGCGTACTGGCTATTATAGTCCACCACGCAAGCCCAGTTACTTTATAAGCGCCTAAGAATTGCTTCTCCGGCGTATGCAGGTTTCTTCACAATGCTTTCCTTCACCGGTTGATACTTAAGTTTTCATGAAATAAAATTGATTCTAACAACTTCACTGTAAAAGTACATTATGATATAAGTGCGGTAAGTTGAAAATTACAGCCAAGGCGATATTGCTAGCCCGAGCCGTAGGCGAGGGCCATAAGGAAGCAGAGGCTGTAATTTTCAAAGCGCACGTATGTCATACGACGTTTTATAACATATTTGCGAGGAAATAAATAAAACTCGGAAAACTAATAAATGTTAGTAAACTAAATAATGGTCTAGCACTAGCCGTTCCGGAGATATGGCCAAAAGTATTTTGATTTGCCCAAAGTATTGTGACAACCCTAAGTCGTGATCGTTCAGTTCAGACGGTTCACAATTTTAATAAAACTTGATATTTTTTGGATTTTCGCGCATTATTTGAGAAAAGCACTATACAAGCATTGGCTTCAACCAGGCATTGATGGACTCACGCTCATCCATCAATGCCTCTTTTGCGGGCCGCGGCAGTAATGTACTATTGCTAATCGTTCGTTTTTAGACGGAGCATCTTGATAAACTGTGAGTTTAACTTTACATTACCGCACAAGTGCGTAATGAGATACAAAACGATATTGAAATTGGTAAAATATGTGACCCTTTACGAGCAAATAGGTATTTAATAGGTAAAATTTAATAGGTATTTAAAAGAAGTAAATATGATAACCATGCGACGGCGCTGTAAAAGTGTAAAACATAGACGTTTTGGTGAGGTCATAATGACCGCCACGACCGCCCGCCGGTTAACGAGCCGACTAAATCCGTGTTTAATTATGACCCGCCGATTAGCAGCTAAGAACAAAGCTAAGTATTGTTAAATGTCTTCCGGGAATCGGGAAACTTGTGAATAGACTAGACTATAAGGATCTTCGGAAGGAAAAACGATAAGAGACAATAAATCCTAATAAGCTAGTTAATAAGTATAAGTTAGCTAATGAGTCCAATATCCCACGATGATTATTGCGATGGTTTGCATGTGGTTGCTCATCACGCAACAACGGGTGAACGGGTTTTAATGAAACTCGGTACAGAGATAGTTTATATCCTGGAATAACATATAAGTATGATATTTTATAACGCGAACGAAGTCGCGGGGCGTCCGCTAGTAATATTATAAATGCCAATGTGTGGATGATTATTGCTTTGTGTTCAATCACGCAAAAACGGATGAAAGGATTTTAATCTCGAGTCGCCAGGATATTAATACGGCTGACAATTTGTGAACAGAACAAGCAAAAATGAGAGACATCACAGACTAGAAACACAGTTGAGAAAAGACCACAGCTAATGCCACGACAAACACTCAAAGACTAGTCGATGAAAAATAAATGTAAAACCTCTGTTAATACCTAGTATCAAACATAAAACAGGGCGAGCCGCTATGAATATTCATAAGCCTGTCATTAACATAAACAAATACATAAAATTATAAAACCTGAGCGCCCGAGATGTTTACCGAGGTTGTTTGTTGCGCTGAGCCCGTAATACCTGCTCTTGTTATATACCACTGCTTTATTTTATGCTCTATTCTAAGCTGGGTGGCCATTCCGAGCTGCCATCTCAAGCCGAGGCGAGGCTGCCTCGGTCCGGCGGCGGCGCCGCACAGTGGGCTGAAAATGAAGCTCCATGGACTTAGCGCCGCTCAAAAATCAAGTACCTAATTTCGAAAAAAGAAACATGCCATCGTGTTCCTCTACTAAATAGCAATATTTAATGTCATGTAACATTTTTTGATAAAGCTATTATTTAGTAAGTTATTTGAGATTTCTTTTTTTTTGTATGGAGCTGAACAGTTTTTTGGATTTTACTCAATAAACTTAAACTTTCTTAAGAGATTACTGTATGTATCATAAGATGCATCATATATCCTATACTTAACTTTATCAAAAAATGTTACTTGACATTAAATATTGCTATTTAGTAGAGGAACACGATGGCATGTTTCTTTTTTCAAAATTAGGTACTTGATTTTTGAGCGGCGCTAAGTCTATGGAGCTTCATTTTCAGCCCACTGTGCGGCGGCGGCGGTAAACAACAAACAACCGCGAGGTGGCGCGGCCACAGTTCGAGGCAAACACTGCCTGCACCCAGCGACTTGCGTTGAAATAAGTAGAAAACTAAAACTTGAAAAGGAAAAAGACAAAAACAGAGTTTTTATAGTATTTTCTTCTCAGACGAAAATATATAACATCACAGAAATGATATAGTTTCTGATCACCGTTCATTCATACTTTTTGGTAAAGGAATAGAACTTGTTTTAACAGTTTTCCGTAGTCGTTTTTAGTTTTTTTTTAACCCGCTTTTTTGACGAAAGAACATGATTATCAAGGAGATTCGAACCTCTTTTGTCGCGCGCGCGCTCCCTGTGGAGATCGCATCTTGCAAATTTAGTATGGGAAACGATGAAAAATTCTGTGTCAAAATCAGGGGGGGTGCGGACAAATGACGCGGATTAGCGGGAGGAAGTTGCTCATACAAATTTATATGAAGGTTGAAAATGAGAATGTGTGAGTGAGTATCAATTTCGATATACATTTGGCTCGATTTTGGCACCCCCTAAAATGATTTGTAATGATTAAGTGCGTTGTTGTGTTGAGGACACATCTTTGTAATATTGAATAGAACGACCGACTTAATCTCCAAAAACTTCGCTTTTTACAGCTTTGTTGACTCAGCCTGACCCTTCCAACTAGTCTATGGTTTGTTTTATGCTCTACGGCGGAAAGACGCCCCGCCGGTGCATCAAGCGAGTGCGGCGAGGCGCGAGTCGAGAGGAAAGCCCCTGCCCCGGGGCGTGCCTCTCGGTGCCCCGCACCCCTCTCGGTGCCCCGCACCTCTCTCCCGCAAGCAATTATCACGAGCAATTAGTCGGGGCGCCTCACCGGGGCGCGGGCCGCAGCGTGGGACCCGCCTGATTTATATCACCCTTGTCGCGTAACTTCGCGCTTTATCATACAGCGAAATATGTACAGGGCCTTTGCGGAGACAATACAAGCGAAATGAGACAGTGGTTAAAATATTACGCGATGTATTGCTTTCTTTTGGCAAATGTGGCAAACCACTTACTCGTTCTATTCAATAAAGGTATGGTCGCAGAGAAGCATTCGAGAGATACCAACAAAAATCCAGTCCACGGATCGCCTCTCCTATCCACGGATAGTGCTAAGCTATTGAAATGGGTCGTAAGATCTAGAAATTCAAACTTTAATACGAAAAATGGTTTTTAATTGTCCTCAGCGTGAGTGTTGTATGCCAAGACTCCAACAAAATAAGGCCAACAGTGGGTGGTTGTAGAAACTACGGCAGCGCTCAACTGACAGCTCGCCTCCAGTCAGCTCGTCGCTCGTGACCACGGCAAAAAGTACTTGTCTTGTGATTTTGCCTTATTTTCATGCACGGTTTGTACGCTTTATGCCAGGAAATCACAATGTCAGATTAGCGGAATATCAGATTTGCAGTATGTCAGATTAGCAAAATGCCAGATTAGCATAATGTATCGCGCCGCGCGATAGATACTTTTACATCATCATCTGGCTAGGTTCATCAGGACGCAATATTTGAACCGTGGAAGCTGGACGGTCGGCAACCCTACTAGGTACGTATAAGAGAAGCGGGACTGACCGTTCTGTTGCCGAGGTTGCGCACGCGGCAGCTGAGGTAGGCGGACTTGCCGACCAGCGCGGTGACGTTGCGCGGCGTGGCGGGGTCGAAGGAGGGCGGCGGGCGGCCCGCGCCCGCGCCGCCCGCGCCCCCGCCGCCCGCCGGCAGCGCGTTCACAGACCCCGCCCCGCCCGCCACGTCGCATACACCTGCGGACAAATACACACTAATTATAGAAGCTTTCACAGCCAATGAAGATCAACCACTTCTTAACTCATCCACTTCCTAACTCGCCCACTTCCTAACTCGCCCAAACTTGCCCACTTCCTAACTCATCCACTTCCTAACTCGCCCTAACTTGCCCACTTCCTAACTCATCCACTTCCTAACTCCCTAACTCGCCCAAACTTGCCCACTTCCTAACTCATCCACTTCCTAACTCGCCCTAACTTGCCCACTTCCTAACTCATCCACTTCCTAACTCCCTAACTCGCCCAAACTTGCCCACTTCCTAACTCATCCACTTCCTAACTCGCCCTAACTTGCCCACTTCCTAACTCATCCACTTCCTAACTCCCTAACTCGCCCAAACTTGCCCACTTCCTAACTCATCCACTTCCTAACTCGCCCTAACTTGCCCACTTCCTAACTCATCCACTTCCTAACTCCCTAACTCGCCCAAACTTGCCCACTTCCTAACTCATCCAATTCCTAACTCGCCCAAACTTGCCCACTTCCTAACTCATCCACTTCCTAACTAGCCTCAACTAAAAAAACCGGAATTTTTTCCTTTTGCAATTTTACAGTGTAGGTGTACCAAGTTACATCTCGTTCGTACTGGTTCATATCAGAGGGACACACAGACAGACAAAAAGCTCTAAACGCCTTAAACATATCGGTTTCGACCCTGAAGAAACACGTGATTTATCGAAAAGGCCACCTTCTCTGTGTAGTCCACACTTACTCTGTAAAAGGAAAAGGATTGTACAAAAGCGAAATAAAGAGAAAGAACAGCACTGGGAGGACAAAGAAAATGAATTAAATGGCGATCTGAAATCTCCAGCCATTGCGTTCCCTTATTGTTCAGTTGAACTGTTTTTAATTAACACCATAGATCTTCTTGTAGACAACGATACAAAACACGATGTTATTTTCATTCACTTTTAAACAGCTATAGAAGTCATTGAAGTACTTATTTCATTTAAATCACTTAATACTAAAACTGTTTTCTATGCATTCTTTGAACTCCTTTTTACCCCTTGGGGGTTGAATTATGAAAAACTGCTCTTTAGTGGATATCTGGGTTATATAAGAAAGCTTTTAGCGTTTCAAGTTTATAGACCCATCAATTGACTTTGAAGACGAATACTTTTAAGGCCGAATTTCACATTTTTAAGGTAGTTTTCAAAAACTGTAAAATATATTTCATTTAGAGTATTTCTGCAAGTTTTGGGTTGATAATCTACTTATTATAATAGTTTTTCTCCATACAAACTCTGAACCCGTAGGTACCTTCTTAAGGGTGGAATTTTCAAAATTGTGGAAACATTTGCCATCTGACATTGTGTCATCTGACATTATGCTAATCTGACAATATGCTAATCTGGCATTTTGCTAATCTGACATACTGCAAATCTGATATTCCGCTAATCTGACATTGTGCTTTTCTGGCATAAAGCGTACAAACCTTGTTTTTAATTAAAATCTTAAATGCAAAATTTCACATTTCTAACTATTAAAAATGACCAACTTTCATAGAAACTTTGACCCACTTGGGTGTAGAATTTTGAAAAACCCTTATAAAACAATACAAGTGGCTCAACAAACAATCCCTTTAAAAAATCCCAAGCGCCTTTTTGTTACACCAATTTATTGGTAACAATGTAAACGTACGTGTTTACAAATTAAAGGCTTATCATTCGAAAAAAAAGCCTCTTAATTAAAACAATACACACGCTTCACCTGAACCACAGCAGGGCAAAACAAACAAATCGCATTGTAATAAATTAGCCACTTTTCAGTAGGTATACAATAAATAAACGATATAACAAAACAAGAATATAATCACTTATTCATTTAATTTTGTATTTGAATCTGAAATAAGACAAAATCCAGACCTTATCAAAATTCATTAAGACGATCCAAATCTTACACTGCAAGAAGGCTAGATTATAGCTAAGAAGTGCAAAGTTACCAATGATGGCAGACTTCAGTACATATTACACAGTACAGTAGATATCTGGAGTCGATTGTGACCCCCAGCGCGATAACTGACACATGACCCTGCTTGGTGACATTATTTGTATTATTATTATCTATCCTGACATTTGTATAATTGTATATCTATAATTGTCACATTCTGTTTATTCAATTTATTTTGTATTCAGATCTTGTATGATATTAATTATTGTATTATTTAATTACTTTCACGCTTGGCTAGACTGTAAGTGTAAGTTTAAATAAATAAATGAAAATGAAAATGAAAATATTGGCTATTAGCTTAGGTAAATATACCATCTTTGATTTTCCAACAATACTCTTAACAGATGAATAAGGCATACACAGAACAAAGGAAAGATTATCCCTACAAAGTAGTGTAGTGACCAATATAAAACAAGCTTGGACCCGGATGGAAGACCTACGTCCAGCAGCGAACGCCGGTTTGATGCTGACTTTTAAAAGTATGAAAACACTTGTGAAATATCAAACGACGCCTAAATAAAGCGAGAATGCAAAGTTTCTCGTATTATTATAGTTTACGAGACAATTATACGGCACTCGTATATGAGCGACCGGCCACCGCATTCCGTCCAGTAATTATATGCATAAGTAAGATTCCAGATGGCATTAGCGTTCAGTAATGCAGAGCTATTACTGACTACCCGGAGTAGAGTAGACGGGTCGGAGGCGGCGCGCCGGCGGGCGGCGGAACCACGGCGCGGGGCGGAAATCGTTCCGCTTAACTTCGCACTAGTTTAATGCCTGATTGATGTTCATATCCACCGAGCACTCATTGCTCATATCCATCAGGGAACAGGGCCGCACAAACGGCACGTGACGTACCATTTTCCGTGACTCTTATTTCATAGATATCGGTCGGTCGATGGTCCGCATTTTTGTTCGTGTCATCATTACCGATTCCAACTTGTCTTTTGTCTGTTATTTTTTCGTATAATTACAAATCAAAACAATTGTATAAAGAATTAATAATAAAATCGTAATAAGAGCGTCAGTGGCCTTGGGGATAAGACGCGACCTATGATATCGAAAGGTCCGAGGTTCGATCCCCGGCTGGGCCATCTACCAATGGGTTTTTTCTCGAAACTTAAGTACATTTACTGACTGCTCTCAAACGGTGAAGGAAAACATCGTGAGGAAACCTGCATGCGCCGAAGAAGAAATTCTTAGGCGCATGTGAAGTCCACCAACCCGCACTGGGCTAGCGCGGTAGACTATAGCCCGAACACCCTCGTTGAGAGGGTAGGCCTGAGCCCCAGCAGTGGGGACATGTTAATAGGCTGTTGATGATGATGATGAAATCAATTGTGAGCTCACGCAGGTACTTATCATTTTTGTATCAGAATGTAACCTTAATTCTACTATCCTATATTTGAATCCATAGTTTTAGTGCAACTATGTTATAGTAAATTAATTAAAAAATGCATTATTTTGTTGTGGACAAGTCTCCCAGTGCCTGCGCATTGTGCTGTCACGCAGTACGCTCAGGAGACTGTTAGGGCTGGCACGAACCCTACGCTCCAGGAAAGCGATTCATTTGTTCAAGATGGCGTAACCTTTATGTGTCGCTTCCTTGTCTATCTATACGGTCAATCTGTCTTTGTCTATCTTGTATTTTCTGTGTCTGATGTGTCATCAAAGAGTGTTCTTCTAAATGTTAAAGAATTATGAGGTTAATGGTTGAATTTAGCGCCCCAGTTTTGTCCTGCCTTAGCACGGCCCTGTCAAGCGCATTTCCACGGAATGAAATGTCTGTGCCAGCGTGCTGCGGAGTTAGTTCGGCCCCGCTCTCTGCAGCGCGTATAGTTTCACACTATTATGAAGCCAACCATTTTTGGATGGACGCCAAACTCACCTGCGCGTTCAGTAAATACCAATAAACTGAGGAAGTGGCGCAAACTGGAGGAACACGCGTTAAGTCGAGTGGCATCAAGGGGCATCAATCGTGCAAAATATTTACCTAAGACTTTATGTGATAACTTCGAAGGTAAAGGAAACTTTCACTTTGTAACCGAATTCCGGGCGAAAAAAAATCTTCTATTTGGCTACTGTTAATACCTTCGTCGGCCTAGCCTCGGTATCGCTCGTAAGGTACTTACAAAACTTGTAAAAAAAATACAGACACAACTTTTCTACAATTTTATCAAGTATTTTAATTCTATAGCAATATCACAAGCACGGTACGCCGAGAAGCAGACAATACTCCCGTTCGATTCTAAAAGACAAACAGACGCTGAGTCTGCCTCTGACAACGACAAAGCAGCCCAAGAAAAACAAAACTGTCTCTTGTAGAATACAAATCGAATTAACCTAACTCAATTATTCGCCGACCCAACTTCCCTTAACAAGCTGACAATCAATCTCGGTGCGCCCCAAAAAATGACACAACACCAACTTAATCAATGCCCCATCAATGGCGGGCCTGATCGATGTCCCTTAATGAAGCACCGCCGCAGAACCACAACTTCCAGAGGAAAAACGACTCAACCGACCAACAAATAAGACACATAATCTACTCTACTAACCAATATGGAGAGGTTTGTGAAATATGTTGAACATACGTTCCAGTTTAGTCTTTAAGATGTGACACATACGGCTCTGGGTGCAGAATTGTGTGAGTCGGTTGATTGTGTGCGGAGTGAGTGGTTGCGGACGAGAACGGATAGTTCAGAGTGATAAAGCGACCGCGAGACCTGACGTTGGGCTTTCGAAGGCCCGCCAACATTAGGCCCGCGGGAAACATGTGCCAATATCAGTTTGTCACGGAGTTCGAGTTTGGAGACAGGACAGACAGGAGCTTGGAGGAATTAAAAGCCGCATGCGGAGAAATGATGTTTATTGATGATGTGGAGACAACCGAAGACTGTTGCTTCATTGCTCACACGTACACAGTGGATTTAAGCACGAGGAATTGTATAACTTATCAATGTAGTCTAAATTCTTCGGTAGTTTCTCTAGTTCTGTATTTCCTCTATCGTGGGTCAAGTGGAAGAAATCTCTATGAGAGATAAGTTCGCTCTTTGTACTTAAGTTTATCTTTATTGGATTTTTTGTACATACCTATATATATGGTTGTCTGCATGTTTGCAATCAAGTAATAAATAAATAAATAATTATTACTATTGATACTGTAGTAAAAGTAATACATCAAACCCTCCCCCATAAAGGAGAAGAGAAATTGATTAAAAGGCGTGAAACACACTCCGAAGGCCAAAATAGCGATTTAGACAAAAATCAAACCCTGCCACAGAAATTTTTACAATTTTAAAATTTTCTATAAAATATCAAAACCCAAATGAAATAAGAAAAGAGCCTGGTTGAAAGTTTAGTATAATAAGACTGAGTGGCAAACGAGTTGTAGAGAAAAGATCTCGCATCGGTAGGCGCAGCGTGGGACGCCCCCGGCCAAATGGACCGTCAAAAAGATACCCGGAAGCGGCTGGATGAGGAAAGCGGGAGATCCGGTGTGGTGGCGTGCTTGAGAAAGGTCGATGCCCTGTAGTGGCTACCGACAGACTGGGCCGACAGGCGGCACACAGGAGACATTTTAAAAAGTTTTAAAAAATTAACAAGAATTGTAAATATTATTAGAGCTGTGTTTACCAAAGGTGGATAAAAATGATGTTTATTTAAGTGTTCTACGGTAGTCTCTCTCTACCCCATTTCGTTTTAGTGTCTTTCATCTGTTTTCTTCAGCAATTTGTTCAAGAGACGTGAGTCTAATAACAAACCATAAAACTTTCAGTGTGGACACTTAAGGAATTCCCGTTAAAGGTGCGCGCACACTGCTTCTATTTTTATGATCCGAACTGTCAACATACCGATCGATATGTTTACGGCAATGAAGTGTCGATTACTGAGAAAAATAAAAGAATTTTAAACGTTTGAAGACTTTAACCACATGTCATTGAACCGATATAGTTTCAGAGTAAGGATTAAGTAGCGGAAGACGTGAGGTCCATCAATCCGATAAGCAAAAATAGGCCGAAAGTAGCTTGATGAGGAAAACGGAGGACCGAGTGCGGACGGCGAAGCAAACAATTGAAGATTTTATACGAACTTTTTTTTTCTTTTTTCCTGAATTTTCTCAGCAAGCAAAAAACAGTTTTACAATAAAAAATGTTTTACCATAATTGTCATTTATGTTGAAAATTCCAGCACAGAGTCCAGACACACAGACAACCCGTCAGACAGACGAACAAAAAAGATGTAGGTATTCGTTTTGACGGAATCCCAAAAAGAGTGTGTACATATAGATCACTAATAAATAACTCTCGCAGACTGTTGAAATGTAAGCGGTAGCATGTTCTAACCAGACATCTGCTGGTCTCATTGCATCGACCATCATTCAGATTTTTCATCAATATTAATGTTGAGCTCGATACAGCGGCCGCTGTCTCACATTGTGTTACTGCCACAGATTTCACCTTCCAAAGTTTTCCGATACAATGAATGTACTGTAATGATAAAAATCTAAACGAAACTCAATATAATAAAATATCCAAAACATATACATTTAAAAAATAATTTAAAAATTGCTATTTAAAATGATGATTTTCGACCCGTTGAAAGAACAAAACTCTCATAATAACCTACGTCTGGGTTTAGTAACCTTATAAGGACGATTACCCACTAAATATGAATATGGCAGCTATAAAAATACGGGTCCCTTATTTTTTTAAAGCTCTGTAACATTAACCTAACACGAATCAAATCAGTGACATAAATCTCATTCTAATTCCTTCATTCATTCATTCATTTCGATTAAATCTGGGCTATTCAAATGTCGGCAATACTGTTTGCTTGTACAAACACACCACGACTGTACTTTGCTTGTTAGTGGACCAGAGCGGAGGCCTATGTCCAGCAGTGGACTGGTGCAGGCTGTTGATGATGAAGTCTATGAAAAGTAGAAAAGTTCGCGGGACTTTTTACCACACTAACTAGTAGTGTGGTAATAAATACAAAACTTATATTTACATGCAAACAACATATCATTTTATTAGCATTATGTATTTACGTACGAAACGTTCATCGATCATTGTCAGATCGGCGGTGCATACGGATCGCGTCGCTCGCACGCCGCGGGCCGCGCCAGTGTGGGCGCCTCATTATCTTCACTAAATCAGGCAATATTTACTTTTTGTAAGAGATTTCACGTATCTGGACTTGTTCATGACCGCTAGCAATCTGTCATACATAGGTCATCTATTTCCAAACGTTATCATGATAAAGTACCTTATAAATTTTCTCTAACGGAAATAAACACTAAATTGAAACATTCTTTAATGACAATGATTTCAACCTTCTATCTAAAATCAATACTAATACTAAAATCGATACGTACGTTTATAATATATGCATGAATTGTGACCCAATAAGCCTCAGTATGTCTGCCAAAACAAGCGTGAAATTAGTCCATAAATTATGATCATTGACGCCTAATTATCGACTTGTATCTGCGTGCGGCACACACACACAGACGTGACTAATTAAATCCAAACTCCCCTCGAAGTTCACTCAAACAGTTCAAATTGCGTGAACTGTGAACAAAACAGGCGGATCTGTTTCAGCTCGCACACTCCCGGCAGGTAAATATTAGTTGTAGGATAATAAATCTGTTGAGAGAGGCCAGAGTTTCGGTTTAATATCCTGCGCCCCCTCCGGCCCCCTCCCTGCTCCTACTCGCAACTCTTCCCCTTTGGGGTGCGGCCACAGTAACAGCGGGACTCAATAAGCATAGAATTAATCTAATCTAACTAAAATATCACAAATGCGAGGTTTGCTTATTGCTAAATCACGCCATAACGGATGAACGGATTTTGTTGAAACTTGGTACAGTGATAGGTTATATTCCAGAATAAGATATGGGATACTTTTAATTTATACAAAGTCGCGGGTATAGCCGTTTGTCTTAAGAATGCAGGCACTTAACGACATACGCTTTGAATCTGTATAACGAAGGTATAGCTTCAATTTCAAATAATCAAATATTTTAACTATTTTAATGCCAGTATTTCATCATCTTCCTGCCAATATTAAATCCGAAAGTGCAGTTGCTGTATCTTGAAGATGAACATGGACCAAATAATTTTACCCAGGGGTAAACGGCGAGCGACGCTGCGGACAATATTAAGTAGCGAGTCATTTATAAATACGCAACCAATGTGCAACAACTTTAGTCTGAAACTGTCACGTGACGCAAGTGAAAGGCGGCAGCGACAGTGCCCGCGGCACTGGGGCCCCGCCCGCGCGGCACTTCCTCGCAATCTCCGAATAGTTGCGTGCGCCCCACATCCGCACATCCGCGCCACTTCCGCGAATTCCGCCCTAATCTCTGGTGATACAACTCCGCATAATTCCTCCCTCAATCCCAATCTCGGTTCAATTGCTTTCAATTTACATAGCGGAGTGCGGAGAATCTAGTTATGTTATTTCTGTTTGCAGTTGCATTTAAACTTTGGCGCAAACAGGAAAACGAACGCTACATATCGCACCTCCAGTGCTACAACGTCGTAACTGTCATTTTGTAAATTTTTCATTACTCATACTCTGAAAGAAGGTCTGAAGTTGCCTGAGGAGCGGGTTGAAAGTAATACACCTCAGCCCTAGGGAGAATCGCTTTCAACAGACAGCTGTCAAATTATATATAAAAAAACTAGTACTATTTTGACATTTCTATTGGACCATGTTCCAACTGTCTATACAGCCACTCAATTACAGCGCGATGTAAAATTGAAATAACATAAATATATATTTTTAAATGACTTTATTATCATTATTACTGTCAACTATTTCTTTAAAATAACATAGATTTGGGCAAAATATTTATCATTTTTTCAATGATGGAAATGAAAAATAATGGCAGAATAGCTGGCCGGTCACAGAAAAAAAAACAAAATAGACGGGAAAGCGGCAATCCGATCTTCTTTTGTTTTTTCGAGTTGTAGAGTTTTGTTTATACTTCTGTATAGCAGAGATTTGTATTAACACTCATTTTATGTTTTGTTTTTACTTTCATTGTATTCGTAATGAAAAGCACAGTGTTTCCCTCGTGTTCAAGACTTATTTAGAGATACCTCGAACTATTGGCGCCCTCGCTTCTCGGGACTTAAATAAGTTACTTTCACCCCCTGGGGTAACAATATACTATTACAGTAGAGCGTTTTAAAAAAAAAAGGTTGTCTGGAAGAAATCGCTCTTAGCGATAAGACCGCCTAAATGTACATTACTGTATCTGCTTTTCTCGTTTTTTTGTCTGTAATTTTTAAATGTGCAATAAAGTGTATTGAATTGAATTGAATTTTCTAAATATGGTTCAGACTAAGTTCAGGCATAATTGTTCGCTCAATTTTGCAAATTTCGACAATTCTGACGTTGTAGACTTGTCCTATTATCTATTCTGTGGTTGTAGTACTGGGTGTAGGGAAAGCGTAAAAACCAGCGTCGAAAGGGTCAATTATAATCTGACTTTTTACAAAAAAATAAAATTTAATTTTCTGTAAAAAAAAAGATTTTTATAGGTACATCGATGAAGTCAAAGTCAAGTTATTGACTCCCAATTTTTTATAAACTATCCACCCATAGAGGTGAAATATTATATTCAAATTGAAATTGGATCACCCTCACGTAGTCCGATTGATCGAACTATCAGAAGTCTCAAGAACACATGGTTCGATTGATCGAACCAACTGAAAAAAAAAGTCCTCGTATAGTCCGATTGATCAAACCATGCGGTCGAACCACGTGGCCACAGCCTAAAAATATCCTATTCAATAAAAAAAAGATCACTCAAATCACGCAACTTATGCAAAAAACATACAGTCAATAGAGAACCTCTTCCTTTTTGAAGTCTGTTGAAAATAGAGATGAGTGACACAATAGAGAGAAGACCAATATAAATCCTGCGCGGAGATGATAAAAGATGTCAATGGAAGCTCCACGTATCCGTCGACACATTTCTGTCCAATTCCAACCCGAATCTGAGGACACATTGTAACATAATTTATCGGTAACCCACAAACTGCCCGTCGAAAAGCCTTCCCGTCTATACCTGATTGTTATGTAAAGCGTCTGGCCCCCGGCCCCCGCCAGGAACTTTCCTCATCAATAACAAGTTCCTGGCGACAGTCCCCCCCCCCCCCCCCCAACCCACCCTCGCCGCGCCCCCGGGGGATCAATTGATGATTTCTATACAGCTAGCATTCGAAGCTCATCACACAAATTTACTTTAAAAACGTGTTTTGAAGTTATTAAACAGATACAGTTGCATTTAAAGTATTGCACAACCATCTTTTACTACTCACCCTTAGTTTACTTATTAATCTTAATTTTCCGAATTTTTTAATTTCCAAGTTCTGAATTATTCGAATTTTCTATTATATTTATGATTAAAGGCTTCAGCAGTCTATAACGAAGCAAGTTGATGTTTAGGATGTGTACTTTGGTAACAGTACCTAAACATATTTATTTTTATGTACACTACCTAATTAAAATTACTGCTATACTTTACTCCGGCAACAAACGCCAATGAGCAAAAATTAACGTCACCGAATATTTAAAACAACATTTATAGTGCTGTAGCCAGAGGAACAAGCTATTACAAATAAATGGTACAATTTTTACACTCATTCACCACAATTCTGTACAGGAAAAAACGAGTTACCTATATTAATATTACCTAAGAATTGAAAAGTAAAACCTTATTTTACCTGCAGTTTGATAGAGACACTAAAAATAAGTAAAAAATACATACTTTATTAACTACTTAGTACAATAAAAAAGACGATCTACAGTAGCTAAACGCGATTTTAGACCACATGAAATTGGTCATAAAACAGTGTCCTTCATAAAGAACCCAAACGGAAACCCATATTTTATTATTGGCTTGTTCCGCTGACTTCAGCACTATTATATTACTTTTTATCACACTTGCTCGTTATGTGGATTATTATATGCATGCATACAGAAACACAATGGCCTATATACACCCGCGAGAGTAATGAAAATCAGTACAATATTATACCCTTAGGGACTATAATGTGTAGTTTTAAAAAATGGCGTTCACTCGAAGGCAAAGAACTTTATAGCAAACAGTTATGACATTCCACACTAAGGAGATTTTAAATGAAACATTTTAAGTCTTCGAAACTTCTACAAATGGTAATTTAAACATTTACGCTTTAATTAAATGCATTATTTTTTGTGTTTTAAAAATGTTTTACTTTACTTTGCAATTATTTCAATGAATTTTATTTGAAATTCGATAAAAACTGGCTGTATGGGCTTTCGCCTTTGGGAGTTTCTAAATGTTTTTTATCATTATCTGTGGCAGTGTGGACCACCGAATGGCACTGATTGTGCCTTGGAGGCCGTGCTGCGGTTTTATGTGTTCGTGATTATAAACTACGATCTACGATTTGGGCTTAAGAACTTGTTTCCAATTGGCCGTAAAACTAAATATGAAAAAAACTTGAAGCTCCATTGACAAAGTTGACAATAAAACTATTTTATTAACTACCTGTAGTTGTGACCTATTAGTATAAAAAAAGAGAGAAACAAACTTAAAATATGTCTATGTCATGTGAAGAATCCGAGTCTGAAAGTGCAACAACAATATTAACACCTCCGGATAGAGTGAATGCGGCTCAGTTGCTTAGTGAAAATTTGTTACCAGCAAAGTCTAAAGAAAATAGATTTGTTCCCTTGTGTCGTAGGTATTAATTTCCTCGCAAATGTGATGAAAAACATTGTGTGCATCACGGGAAGTAAGGGTATTACAAACTCAAGTCATTAAAATCCCTCCGCCTTCGGCGTCGCGCTTCTAACACTCTCGTTAGTAATATCCTACTTACTTCCCTCATTGCACAATGTACTAATATTCAAAATCAGAGAGCGCAGTGGCGTCGGTTGTTTACTGTGTCACAGTTTCCAAGTTAAACAATTCCAATCCGGGCCAGTCCGATTGTGCCGGCACAAGCGGACCGGCTGCGGCGCGGCGAGAGAGCTGGTATTGTTTAAGGAAACAATCGGAACAAGCCTGCCGTGGTTTTCTCCGGCGAATAGTTCGGCTCAAACTCGGATGTTAATTAATTAATGCTTGCTTTTAATTGTTTCGATCGAGGGCTGCCGTGCAAAGTGCAAGGTTTGCTCGACTATTAGTTAGACTGGGCGGTAATTGGTTCTCTTAGTATAGAGTAGATAGATTCACCGTTTGAGAACTGTTAGAAATGAGAAAAACCCATCAGTACATGGCACGGCCGGGGCTGCAACTCGGACCTCTCGTTGTGACAGGCCGCGTGTTCCCCACTACGCAACTGACGCTGTTATTGTAATATTACACTACTAACACTTAATGGGGTCTTGCTTGTCAAGCGTGCGGGTTATGGCCAAGTTTAGCGCAGTGGAAGCACATTATTGGACGCCAAACGGTTTTTGTATACCCTCAGTCAGCCAAGTAATGTTAGTTTAGGATGCGTCGACCAAGTAACGGTGGCTAATCAAACTTTTTAATAGCGGCTTCGTGTTTGCTAAGCACCGGTGTGTTTATGCGATAGTGCGTCGGCGAGGAGGGGTTCGGATAAGCCGTGTAATGGTTACAGCCTCTAGTCCCAGTTATGTAATATTAGTTAGCAGAGGTTTATAGATTTGGAAACATAATCGCATTTGCAGCTCATTACGCCAACCTTTTGGCTAGAGGCGTTAAGCGCATTGACAAATTAATCATTATGCATGACTAATTTAAAGAAGATCTAAAATGGACATTAATACTCAGGCTGATATCTCATTGAAAGATTGCTCTTTTCCATTTCTAGTCCTGAAACCTTATTGATTTGAATTGAAATTTCATCGCAGGTCGCCAGAAATAATTCTCATTGGGTTTAACCGTGGTGGCCCACTTACCTGGGTGATTGATTACAAGTTTCTATGTCAAACAGTTTAGAAACTACAAGGGACAAGCACGTTATTAATAACGTACTCTTTTTAGTAAATATCTCACTTATCTATAAATATATCACTATAATTTTCAGTTATAAACGCCAGCTATTTGAGATCAATTCTAGAAAAAATGCATATACGAACTCTGAATGGTGAATTATACTGGTCATCTCAGTTTCGACCAATCACGATGTGCCGCAACATCGTCCGGGCCAATCAGCGTGCAGTACCCTTCGCCCGCGCACCAAGCACTTGACCGAATTGTTTGTAGTATGTAGAATTACCATCACTATGAGACTACTCGTATTGGGGTTATTGTCGATGCTATATAAGTCTGTTAAGGATTCTGAGGATTGAGTGCTTTTGTCTTGTATGATGTATAAACATTGATAGATCCTATTTCCTAGCAAGTGCATGTGCTAGCCCTAGCCGAGGCTCAAGGGGGACTAGCGAGACAAAGGCGGGAAGCAAAACTATCCGAGTGGCGGCACTCCGCTCGCCTAGCCTAGCAAGCACTAGCCCAGTCGAACAAACAACTTCCAACAAAAGACATAACTCCGAAGAGCAATTAATGTTTCCCGCCGGAATGGGATTGCCGACACCGCAACTGTAATGAGGCCCCTCCCCGCCCCGCCCCGCGCGCACAGTGTTACGGGGTTGGGGGGGGGGGGGGGGGGGGGGGGCTCAGCAAAGTTGCCCGATAGGCAGTAAACTCATTTTGTTTGTTCAAATATTGGAAGGTTTATTTAACTACCAGATCGAAACGTAAAGATAAGTTGGAGATAATTCATCATGGCCTCCCTTTACTTTGTCGCGGAATACAATGGAAACGTTTCCCGATTGGTGCAGACAGGAACACCGCTCGCTCTGATTGGCTTTCGTTTTTGATGGCATAATATTATATTTGTCAACTAGACGTTAACGGGGTAAATGCGTCCGCGGGGCTAATGAAACTACTCGGTAAAGAGATATCTAGTTGAAAATTCACGAATGAAAAAAACACTACACACTTCATTTGTCAAATTTTTTTTATGGATTTTCGACATTAACCCCCGGCAGAAAGAATGATTGGTACAGGAATTGGAACGGAAAAGGTTCGCTAAAGGGAACCCTAAAACCGACCAAGTACGTGTCGGCCAGTAATTTCCATTGAGGGTTTCCATGACACAGTTATAAGTTTAATTTGAAGTAGGTATCTACGTTAAAAAATATATAAATTACCTGGTCACACTTCGGAAATAAATTACTTTCAGAAAACTGTTGTTGGCCACGTAACAACTGAAAAAAACCTATACCGCGTCGCTGGCAAAAAAGGTTAGATTACAAAGTGCCAAACAGTGGTCCACAAAGAGTCCAATTTCACACAGTTAATGAAACTGTCGGCCGCGTGTGACGCCGCCCTAACAAACTGTCGCGGGGTGTGACAGCCGCCTAACGCAACAAGCAAGACACATCCGAACGACGGTGATAAACGCCCCGGAGTTTAACTACACTTTAAATAATTTATTATCTATGACAAAAATAAGTACGTCTTCAAACTGATGTCCTGGAGCATAGAATAAGAATGAACCATAGAACCGTAATCAGCGTATAGCATGAAATAGCAATAGTCTTTTACCCCAATAATTTGAGAAGTCGCTTCTTACATGGCGGGGTCAAACTGAACAAACACTATCTATTTTAGTCGGGTTGTGGTACATACCAGCTGCCCCCCAACTAAAAATTTACATACGTAGATAGAGATAGAAGATTTTATACCTGTCTTGCTTACTCTTACCACTTTTGCAATAAGTGTGTCCCTCTCTGATTATTATTGTTATTTTAGCAGCTGTTCTATGGGATCCTTGTTCAATGTCCTGGAGTTATTTTTGTGAATGAGATTATAGTACTGTCGCCAGCGGAACAAGCATAGAGTTCAAACGGTTTTCGGTTTTCAAATCATGTCAACTGTACCTAAAATAAGGTTTCGGCAACGTTCACTATTAAATACTTATGTTTTTATGTGTCTATTAACATAAATGTAAGATTTTTATAAGCACAGCTTCCATTTCTTTCTGTAGTTAGCTTGTTCCGCTGGCTACAGAACTAGCTGTTCAGCCATTCCAAGGTACAGATTCTAAAAGGACTTGATATTGACCCCTTTTAAGGTTGCCGGTCCATCTGGCAGGGGTCCCAAGTCCCACGTATGTACAGTGATAGTAAACCTGAGACCCGTGGGTTGAGTTGCGACGCGTAATTAATAGGCCTATAAAGCCATCCAATATGCCTTGGCAGGTTGACGTCACGAACGGCCGCCGTTACCACGCCACTACAACTTTATTATAGCCATAAAATTTACCTGCCGAGTATATTTAGTACAGTACTTACTCAAACTAATAACGATTTTTACTTAAGTACATACAAAATGTATACTATTTAATCCCCAAACTAATTTGAGTAAGTGGATAAAGTTAATGTTTTCGCAAGGCTCTATAAGTTTATTAAATCCGAAGTAAAATAGACAAGCCTGTGTCAGTGTTCCCCAATTAATGGTACGCGTACCCCCACGGGTGTGCGACGTTGTCTTATAGTGCTGGAGCCGGCAGAACAAGCTAACTACGATAGTGTTACCGTTATTTTTCAAAAAATGTTTTATTTCTGTGATTCGACACATAAAAACCTAATGTATTTAAGCGTGAAACCCGTTGGAACTACATTTCAAATTTTAACATTTAATTTTTAAAAATATTTAGGAAAATTAATATTTTTTTTACTTAAACAAATAAATATAATAAACGCGTTAAAGAGCACTATCTGTCGCTGACATAAAATCGATATTCATATATAAGTATTATACGTATTTTATGTGGTATTGTATTATATTTATTGTATTATATTAGTATTCATATTTATTTTATATTCTCTTTATTTTTACTAGTATTTATGATACATAGCATATATATTTCATATTATTATGTATTTAGTGCCTATATATTTATTATTATTATATTTTTTGCATGTAGGTATCTAGTTTATAGTTAGTTTAATGTATGTACACACGTGTCTGCCTTCATATATATTTAAATTATCTCTCTCACGGGTCTGCTGGAAGAAATCTCTTCGAGAGATAAGTTCGCCCTTTGTACTTATTTTCCCCTGTATTCTTTTGTAAATGTTTTTTTGTGTGTGTGCAATAAAGTGTTAAATAAATAATAAATAAATAAATATTGTTTAGTCAGTAAAAAAATATTTGAACAATCGGGTTTAAAGCATAAGTCCTTTCGAATCATTAACACCAAAACCCTAAATCATATGTTAATCCCACACCTAAATCCTACTACACTTTCCCAGGTGAGCAGAGCCGCAGGCGCGCACTAGCGTCTCATTAAAAACCAATCAGCACCAGTTTATGTTATTGCGTCAGCAGTAAGCCGCCGAAATTTGCCGCCAATTAATAACTAATTGCTCATCAAGTCGCATCAGCGCTGCTCTATCGGTAATTAAACACCCTAAAGACGTAGAGGCCACAAAACGGGCCGGCAAAGTACACATAGCGGGACCACCGCCTCCAAAAGACAACGGCAGGCAATAAAGGTGAAATATTCTCCTATTGAGGATGTCACATGTTTTTTTTTCAACATACATAGATCTTGATCTCTTACTGACTGCTCTCAAACGGTGAAGGAAAAACATCGTGAGGAAACCTGCATACGCCGAAGAAGAAATTCTTAGGCGCATGTGAAGCCCTTCAACCCGCATTGGGCTAGCGTGGTGGACTATTATATCCCGAACGCCCTCGTTGTGAGGGTAGGCCTGAGCCCCAGCAGTGGGGACATGTTAATAGGCTGTTGATGATGATGACATAGATCTTGGGTTACCCCAGAAGAAGCTATCCTGCACGGTTAGTGCTAAAAGGCAACCGCACTAACCATCTGGACAGGTATGCCCTAAAATAATAACAGCTCAGAAACATGCATCAACAAAACATACTTCGAACAAAAAGACGAGAGATGTCGTGGGACAGCCGGTTGGAAATAACTGGCACAATGAAATAAACTTCTGACAATAACTTCGGCTACCTCGGGACACATCGCGAAGTGTCGTGTCGGTCGAAGTCTTACACTTTTTTCGGCCTAGCTGTCATTCCCCAAGTGTCTGGAGTGTAGCGGGCGGTAAGGAACTTCGTACCAAAAACTACTGACTTGCATCCATTGCGTCTCTTTGCTTCCGACAAGGTGGACCGACGATCTGGTGAAGGTCCTGGGAACCGGCTGGGTGTAGCGCGGGATCGGTCGTCGTGGAGATCTTTGGGGGAGGCCTTTGTCAGCAGTGGTCGTCTACATGATGATGATGATGATCCTTTGCGTCTCCTGTAGACAGTGTTACCGGTGCGACACGCTGGTCTGATGGCCCCATCCACCCCCGCCCGTCCAAACTGCTGTAAACCTCCCACCTGCCGCATCATCTGATCACGCACTAATCAGCGCACTTATTGACATACCTGATTATTGATTTATTACCTGTTAAGTTCTGTTTGAAAAGTAATTTGGTAGAATCCATACTGTACTTTGCTAAAATAAAAGTAACATTTTTTTTCATTATAACAAGTTTTGTGTCGAGGCAGTTTTGATTTATTTTACCAAGTAAGTAATCATACTGAGCTTTCACTAAGCGTTTTAAGTAACTGACAGATGTTAAGATTAAATGTAATTCTAATATGGGTTTATCCCACTCCAAATCCTGAAGATTAACCTCTCGAGTTATTTTGAAATACCTACAATCTGTATAGGTACAGTCCCGACAAACGTTTAGATATACAAATTACCGGTATTGATAACAGAACATATACGTATCGTAACATGATACAAAGTGAGCATTAACGCTGTATGTTTTAGGGTTGGACCATATCTGTCAGCACGGAATCGCACTTTTGCCGTCAGTGCTGCGGCGTGTTATTACATGCCATTGCGTGCGATCGCATGCTGTATGCATACATACATACGCGTTGAACACATAACCCTCCTTTTGGACTTCGCCGCAGTCGAGTAAAAATACGTTTATCAATCTAAAATTGATTTCACCATATTTAGAGTACAGGTACCAAGTTAGTAGTAGAAAAAAAAAAATCATCATCATATCAGGCTGTAGACGTCAACTGCTGGACAAAGGCCTCACCCAGGGATATCTACGACGCGCGGTCCCGCGCCAACCTCATCCAGCCGGGTCCCGCGACCTTCACCAGATCGTCGGTCCACCTCGTGGGACGCCTGCCTACTTCTTCCGGTACGCGGTCGCCACTCGAGGACCTTTCAGCCGATAAAAAATATTTCAACGTTGCAGACGTCGCAAGTCTTGCTGATATAGGTGTGACCTGGCTATGAACATGAGTGTACAAGTCAAACCCGTGTCGAGCGAGGCAGCTCTTTGATCCCGCGGCCGCAAAGTTTAGCCAAAGCGCTCCCCACCCCGGCCGCACACTCACGTAAACACTCAACTACGCCAGCAACTTGAGGTGCTCACAAACTGGTAAGTTTTAGCTAAATACCTGTCATTAAACTGGCTCCCTCCCGCGACCTCGTCCGTGTCTTCGATCATATTAATCTGCACTATATTATAAATCGTAATGCTTTGGATTACGGTCGTATTTTAAGTGTCATTGTTCGAGACACAATTTTTTGTTAGTGCGGATACGTGGACGGATAATTAGAAACAGGGCAATATTTTCATACAATCGAGGTCACTTTGAAGCCATAGATCTCCGTGAAAGATTGATGGGGGCGTGATCTGATGACGGTCATCGAGAGAGTAGATGGAGGACTTTAAGATCGCTATAGGCATCCAACTGACCAGATAAACCGTTTGGAAGCAGCATCGTCATGAAGGAAAAAAACCGCAAAATGACATCAAAATGTATGAAAATCTTAGAGTTAAAGAATCATGACGATGCTGCTTCCAAACGGCTCATCTGATCAGTTGGATATCTATAGCAATCTTAAAGTCCTCATTCTACTCTCTCGATGACCGTCATCAGATCACGCCCCCATCAATCTTTCACGGAGATCTATGGCTTCAAAGTGACCTCGATTGTATGAAAATCTTGCCCTGTTTCTAATTATCCGTCCACCTATGTATGTTTGGATGTTACTCTTTCACGCAAGAACTACGAAACATATTTTGATGGAACTTTACATTAACAACTCTGCGTCAAACGTAGGAAAACCATGAAAAATCATTCTACAGACAACAATTGCAAATGTAACAAAAGTGCAGGCTGCGGCGCGCCGTAGCACCCCTATTCATAGAATCCCAAGTCACGACAGAAACTGTATTCTTTACGTAGTTATTCACTCGGCGCTAACGACGCCGCGTGCAGCCCACCCGCGCTAACTAGCGCCGTAAACACCCCACGTGACGTCCGCGTCACGTCGCGTCACGTCGCGTCACGTCGCGTCACGTCGCGTCACGTTGCGTCACGTCGCGTCACGTCGCGTCACGTCGCCGATGACTGGCCGCATTCAGCGTGACTCGGCGCGCCGTTATCGCGACAGGCGACAATACAATCCCATGCGGAGTGATGTATTGTCTGTCAAAAATTATCGTGTTTACCGGCGAAGGTAGCGAAGCCGGTCAATTAACTTTGTGACAAGGTAATAAATTGTTAATTGTTTTTTTTTTAATTTTACTTAATGGAGTGAGTCAGGACATTGAGCTATAGCCCGGTGAAATGTCTTTCGTTCAGTTCGTTTATTTCATTTTAAATAAATTGTCATATTTACCTATCTATCAACAGCCTATTAATATGTCCCCACTGCTGGGGCTCAGGCCTACCCTCTCAACGAGGGCGTTCGGGCTATAGTCCACCACGCTAGCCCAGTGCGGGTTGGTGGACTTCACATGCGCCTAAGAATTTCTCCTTCGACGTATGCAGGTTTCCTCGCGATGTTTTCCTTCACCGTTTGAGAGCAGTCAGAAAATGTACTTAAGTTTCGAGAAAAAAATTTACCTATAAAAATTAAAAACGCAAACCAACGTCAGATAGGTAATTGGTAATTAATATAGGTAATTGGGATAAAAGGACAATGGGGAAAGAGGGACTAGACACCCTACGACTATAGAACTAAACTCTATTATTAGTTTTTTTAGGAATCTAAGAGGATACTTATTTATTTCTAATTTATTTCGTCCGCTTAAGCGTGACACCCACTGGGCGGCGGCGTTGCGAAAGCGTTGCGGCGGCGAAGGTTTGTATGAAGAACGCGCCGGGCCGCCGCCGCTTTGATGTAAAGGCCTTCATACTATTTCGAACATTACAGAAAAAAACCGCAACGCTTTCGCAACGCCGCCGCTCACTGTGTGTCACGCTTTAATATTAGTTCTGTTCTGGTCTGTAGTTTCTGGCCTTCCCATCTGGCCTTAATTTTTTAAATTCCTACATCGCGACTCGCGATCCACCAAACACTCCGCAGGTATTCATGTCTGATCTCACAGCCTCTACCGAAGCAAATACTATTTTAACACGCCGCAATCAATCTGCGAAAAGTTCGCAAAAACCGTGCCTGCCGCCGGCCCGGCGTTGGATATTGGACATGCACTCTATTATTGCGCTAAACCGATATTGATTCGGCTCGGCTCGGTTGGCGCGGGTTAAGCCGACGAACGCAGCGTATTAGCCTCACTCTTGTATCACGTTTTTGGTGCAGTTTCAATATTTTAATGGAAACCTACAGCTTCCACGCTGAAACGCGATACAATTAATCTCCAAACGAAACGGTCAAACGCGAATATTTCCGCTCAGATTACTGTCAGCCGAAAGCTTCGTGGAATTTTTGTGCTTACGGATTGATTTTGTTTTCATGGAATATTATTGCAGTCATCATTATCATCAAGAGCTTGTCTCAGGGCATGCCAATGTTTCTAGCTACAGGTACTTATACATAATATGGGGAGCTATTTCAATCATAAGAAAGCTATTTATACACACGGCTGTTTAGTCCCAAACTAAGCCGAAGCTTGTACATGGGCACTCAATAACTGATAAACATACATAAATACATACAAACACTCAGAATTCCAAAACTAACAGTTATGCTTATTTTAAGATTTTATTTCTATGCAAATCTTTACAGATTATGTTCAGTCCGCACTGTCGATCGCATCCAGCGGCCTCTAGCCGGGGGGGGGGGGGGGGGGGGGCGACCCACACGCCTGCCCACGCGTGGTCTCCACTCGACAACCCGTCTACCGCAGCGGGAGCGGCCGCGGGAAACAGCTAGTGTGTAAATAAAAGTCATACGAGTAAATAAGCACATTAAATAAATACTTAATTGTAGACCAAATTACTGATAGAGCATCAGAGTGCGCATTTTACTGTTTGCAATCAGTATTTTTAATGTAGGGTAGGTCAGGTTAGATGTTTATTTAAATACAATCCATTTAATGTTTAGTAATAATAATGTTTTGGACAAATCCACACGCGGCTGTTTAGTCCCAACTAAGCCGAAGCTTATAAATGGGTACTCAACAACTGATAAACATACATAAATACTTTTAAATAAATACTTAAATACATACAAACACCCAGAATCCGAAAACCAACAGTTATGCTCATCACACAAATGTTGGTCCCGGGTGGGAATCGAACCCACGGCCTATTGGCGCAGTAGGCAGGGTCACTACCACTACGCCAACAGGCCAGCCATATAAAATCCAACAAGTTCGAGAGAATTTATTTTATTTTCTGCTAAAATAACCACGGCGTAACTTAGCGGGCGCGGCCGCCGGTCGATCGCCGATAGACACCTTTGAGCTTTGGGCAGCACTCATCATCAGCCTGCACTAGTCCACTGCTGGACATAGGCCTCCCCCAAGGCGCGCCACTGAGTCCGATCTTCGACTCTCCGCATCCAGTCACTGCCAGCCTCACGCAGGTCGTCGCTCCATCTAGCCGGGGGGCGTCCCACACTACGCTTGCCTAGTCGTGGTCTCCACTCGAGAACTCGCCTACCCCAGCGGTTATCGGTTCTCCGACAGATGTGACCAGCCCACTGCCACTTCAACGTGCTAACCCTTTGAGCTATGTCAAAGGCTTTGGTTCTCTGGCGGGCAGCACTAATCAAATTAATCTAGTCCAGTAATTATTTATGTGCGACCCCGCGAGCAACAAGTATTTATCTCGATGTCGGCGCCCGCTCATAATTTCATGGCTCATTAGCGCCCCGGCCGGGGGCGCAAATACAACTCCTCGCTGATGAGGAAACCAAATGTTTGCTTCCAACCTTCCCAAATTATCAAATCAATTTCGCTCGTTTCTTTGTCTTCCTTCACTTCTCGATAAGGGGAGGCGCCTTGATGGAATCGAATAACAAAAGCAAAGGAACTGTGGAGAAATGCCAATGAGCACCGTTAAGAGTTTTTTTTGGTCCGTACTTACTCTCTGATATTTTTTGTGCACTGTTTGCTTGTTTATACTAAATTTCCCTGGCTATACCACCTGCAGGCATACATTATTTTAGATGATAATTTAATTTAAAAAATGTATATTGCATAATAAATTAGCATGTACGGAGTAATAAATAAATAAACGATAAATCACTTTTTAAAATTTTGATTAAATACTAATTTCTTGACATAAACATGAGTTAGGATAGGACCGATATACGATTTGGCCTTAAGGACTTGTTTCCAATTGGCCGTAAAACTATATAAAAAAATAAGGCACATAATAATTATTAGTACAGGGTTTTAGGTCAGCATATTCGTCTTCGACATAGCACAAAGAATTGCGAAGCTGAAGTGGCAGTGGGCTGGGCACATCGCTCGTAGAACTGACGGCCGTTGGGGCAGAAAGGTTCTCGAGTGGGGTCCACGTATCGGAAGACGCAGCGTAGGCCTCCCACAAGGTGGACCGACGATCTGGTGGGACCCGGCTGGATGAGGTTAGCGCGGGACCGGTCGTCGTGGAGATCCTTGGGGGAGGCCTTTGTCCAGCAGTGGACGTCTACAGGCTGAGATGATGACATTCGTCTGTAATAATAATATCATCATCATCATCATATCAGCCTGCAGACGTCCACTGCTGGACAAAGGCCTCCCCCAAGGATCTCCACGACGACCGGTCCTGTGCTAACCTCATCCAGCCGGGTCCCGCGACCTTCACCAGATCGTCGGTCCACCTTGTGGGAGGCCTGCCTACACTGCGTCTTCCGATACGTGGTCGCCACTCGAGAACCTTTCTGCCCCAACGGCCGTCAGTTCAGCGGGCGATGTGCCCAGGCCACTGCCACTTCAGCTTCGCAATTCTTTGACCTACGTCGGTGACCTTGGTTCTCCTGCGGATCTCCTCATTTCTGATTCGATCTCGCAGGAAAACTCCGAGCATAGCTCTCTCCATTGCCCTCTGCGTGACCTTGAGCCTTCTTATGAGGCCCATAGTGAGGGACCACGTCTCGGTACCGTATGTCATCACTGGCAACACACACTGGTCGAAGACTTTCGTCTTGAGACACTGCGGTATTTGGGACGAGAAGATGTTGCGTAGCTTCCCGAACGCTGCCCAGCCGAGTTGGATTCGACGATTGACCTCTTTCTCGAAGTTGGACCTACCTAACTGGACCGTTTGTCCCAGGTATATATAATCGTCTACAACTTCGAGCGTAAAGTCTCCAACCTTCAGAGGAGTGGGTACAACACGGGTGTTCAACATGATTTTCGTCTTGTCCATGTTCATTTTTAGACCCACTTGTTGAGAAACTCTACTGAGGCCATTGAGCATTGTGCCAAGGTCCTCCAGGGTCTCAGCCATGACCACGATATCATCGGAAAATCTAAGATGAGTGACATACTCGCCGTTGATGTTGATGCCCAGTCCGTTCCTATAATAATAATAATATGTCCCTTTGATAAACAATGTAATCCATAACTCGACAAAGAATTCCGCTCTGACTGTAAGCCCGAAGCATCACCAAAAACAAGAACTCGCGTGATAAAAACAGAAACACGTATCCCATTCTAAACACGCGCCGAAAACGCGACACCCCGTCCTCCCCCTTTTTACCCCCAAATTGGACATTTACATACGTCTGTCTTATCAGTGCGCGGCCGCGCGTACCCCGGCGTACCCCGGCGTGCGCACCAAACTTTTTATGCGTCAGTTTCGGGAGAAAGTTGGCGCGTATCAGATTTGCCCCGGTATGTAAGGGTAAAGGGGAAAACAAGGGGATTTTGGGGAAGAACTTATTTTCCCAAATGCGTATCGCGCTCTTATGCGTCGGAAATTGAATTGTAGAGCCAATAAGGTGTTACGGAAACTTTGTTTTTAACTTACTTCAGTGATCCTGCGGAATTGAATTTTTTTGGACTGCGGTTTTGCGCAGAATTTTCTCTTATCATACAACAGGTGGTGTGCTTAAATGTATTTTTTACATGGGCTTTTTCAACAATAAACTTGTGATAGAAAATATCATGGCAACCAACAAGGTGGGAAACTTCGGCGGCAGGAAATAATCTTATAAGCATTTTTTTCTGTTTTAGTACCTACACATCCTTCCTACTAATATTATAAAGGCGAAAGTTTGTAAGGATGTTTGGATGTGAGGATGTTTGTTACTCTTTCACGCAAAAATTACCGAACAGATTTTGATGAAACTTGGTACAGTCATAGCTTATATCCTGGAATAACATATAGGCTACTTTTTAACCCGGACAAAGTCGCGGGGCGTCCGCTAATGCCTCCTAAGTAACAAAACACCTACATAGAGGGCGCTGTTTCACAATGTACGCGGGAAAAACTTTTCTACGCGGGCGAAGCCGCGGGAAAAGCTAGTTATTTATAAAAGTGAACGTATTTGAGCAAATTAACTTAATGCAAACAAGCTAGTCTCACGTTATCTGTGGTCAAGTTACGTTGGCTTCTCACACCTGTATTTTCCTTTCCCCTCGTTACTTACACTTTTACTCGCAAACATCTGTTGTATATTTTTGTTAATTTCCATACCCGCGTTAACTGTTTGCCCGAGGGGTTTAAAGGGTTGTACTCGTGGGGTTCGGAGGGGGGTCGAGGGGTTGGGGCTCGGGGCGTTAATTAACGAGATTTTTCCCGTTTCTGTTTGTACCCACGCGCGGCGCGTCAAAAGCGTCTAAAGAACATCTTATCATCTTGTTTGTGCTGGAAATTCATGACGCAAATAAAAAAATAACAAAAGAACGTGTTTTTTTCAGTTTTTAGGCAATTTCTTGGTACCGCACCTGCGCGCCTACCGTGAGTTGGCAACGTCAGTGCTCGCTAGCGACTACTTAAAAACTATCTTATCTCTCTGTCTTTCGTAAGTAATCGGAAAGAGATAGCACTATTATGTATTTTTTTTTTTTTTTTATTATTATTATTTTAATTTCACAGCTTAAAAAAATAAATAATTACATTCATTTCATTAGAAATAATAATATGCCAATTACGAAATTAAAATACAAATAAAAATTATTGATAAAAAAATATATACTTTATTGATAAATAAAAATTATTGATAAAATAATTTACGAGTACTGACGTTGTTGGTAGGTGTACTGAGGTATGTTCTACGTAATAGAGACACGTTGTATAAAAGTTTCATAATAAGTATCCAAATGGATAATAAAATTACGTTCTCAATATAACTAAATGCAGAAAGCTTAGCCTATTCAACCGTACTATAATAACCCATTATAATCATTTATTAAAATCAACGGTCTGCATAATACAATGTGTAATGTAATTGATCCTAGCAATACGTGCATTGATACGAATGTAGCAGATAAAGTGATTAATTTAGCATTATGCACAATGTCCGCATAGCGACCGCGGCGCGTTCCGTAATAATATACGAAACGTATTTTGTTAATTTATTGCCCGGAACATACCTACGGCATTTCACTGGTATTTGAAACGTTTACGTAAAATATTTTTTTAACGACCGTTTTTGAGGCTGGCATATTGGATGTACACTACAATACCATTGAATAAACTATATTGTATTTTCTTCAGAAACAAAGGGGGTGCATGAAATTTGGTGTGGAGATACACAAACCCTGGGGGCACGATAATATAGGCTACATTTTTCCGCGGCAACTGTTCCTGCGGGAAAAACTTATCCCATGCGGGTGAAGCCAGGGGCAACAGCTAGCACCTTATATATTACTGACTTTTGACAACGATAAGTTTATCTAGACCTTGTTGAAACAGTTTTTGGGGGCGCAAATAAACAAACCGACTCGACAGGGGGCGCACAAAAAGATATATCTAATTAACATGGAGTACCTCTCTGCATAATACGAGTAGGGTCAGCATAAAGTGTTACCTTCACGGGGACATTCCAATATAGATGTAATCAAGTTTAGGGTGGGTCTGCACACTCGGGAATGTCGGGCTATTCTATTACCCAAATAAGTTTAATGAATGTGATTGAGACATAATAACATGTAATTATACCCAAAGGAAAATTTATAATAACCCCTTCAATTCAAGCTTACTTTGCAATTAGAATGAAAATGATGTTAATTAAAGTCCTTTAGAAATTGTATGTTGGAGTGAGCACCTGTAATTTAACTTTAAGTAAAGTTAAACTTTTTATATATTTACATTTTTAAAGATAAATACGAGATAAATGTCTATTTCATCATTATTATTATATTTAAGTACCTACATTTATCTCTATTTCAAAGCTATATAAACCGCATAATTAAGATTTTGTTTAAAACAGAAAACCCTTCCTCATTGAACTGAACAAAATCAATGTAATTTCACTACTAATTTAAATACCTATATGCTATGAAGTTTTATACCTCTGTACACCTAACACTAAAAGTTAAAAAAGCGCATCCGAAGTCCCCGAAAGACTCCGCCCCGCCCGCCATTTTGTTTTCGAGTCCAAATTCCACCGTACATCTCGCTCGAGGCCTAGTCATTTGTAATTTTGTAAACAATCTAACTACTTAATGTTTCCGTGTCGTCGTGATATTCAAACTTAGGATGAAACGTATTGTATGTATGTATTTATTTATTTATTTCGTATACCTATGTATTTTAGTGTATGTAGATTTTTAAAATATGCTAACTGCACAACCTACCTTCTAATTTGCTCTTAATCCTCTACCCAAAGGTTGTCTGGAAGAAATCGCTCTTAGCGATAAGACCGCCTAGATGTACATTACTGTATCTGTTTTTCAATTTTTTTTTGTCTGTAATTTTTAAATGTGCAATAAAGTGTATTGAATTGAACGTTGTCGCGAACTGCTTCGAAGACTTCTCCTTAACACGTGACGTTCTAAATTGTCTGTAAATGCATGGCCACACTAGCCGAAGCGACCAGAGAACTCCGAACAAACAGTGTAAAGAACGGCCGACTTAGCGCCGGGAACTTTGCTTTTTTCCCGAAACTTCCCCCGCCCGCGACACGCGGGGCGGGGCGGGGCGCGGGGGTGCAATTAACGCTCTCGTAATGAAATCCAATTTGCGACGCGATTTATTTATTTTGCACGTAACAGTAGTGACGTCACGTTATGAAATGGGACTTCCAATAGATTTATGTTTCGAAGTTCAATCAGATAATTGGCTCCACTCTCTTTTATTTAATGGGTGGCTGCAAAGTTGTGCATTTAATTAAAATTGATGTTAAACATTTGACCGCGTCATTAGTGGTGCGGGCGTTGGCCTCGGTTGGAATCGTGGTTTCGGTTTCTTCGGGGACTGACCGCTTTACAGCTACAAGCCTAGGTCTGGGAATATTTGTGAATGTCACAGTGTCTGTCCCAGACATATTTCTGTCTAATATTTGTGACACTCAGGTACATTAGTACCTATTAGCTTTTTAGACGAAATGATCATAACCGTTATAAAAGTCCAAACGAATGTCCCCTAAATACCCTAAATATTGAAGATAGCAAATACCACTTAAAACCAACCTGTATTATTTATTCAAATTAATTTCATTTTTACATAATTACATTAATTATTATACATGTCATTATTTTTGTAAAAAATCACAGTGTACGTACAAAAAAACTGCATTTAAAGAATTTTGTAAAATCTCCCGTCTAAACCGGACAAAGTAGATAAATAAAACATTCATCACTTGCACTAATACAAGCAAAAATTGACTTTAAGATGACGAACCTTTTTCGCACCGCGACTGTAGGTCCCAAACAATATTGAACCGCAGTTCTGACCACCCCACTTCGCCCCAAATGAGCCACTACACGTCAACAAACGTCCCAGGGAATCTATTTTTGATTCGCTCGTATGGAATTGTATGCAACTTAAGTCATACTCGACTTCCAAGTCGCATGACGCAGATTTTCTGCTGATTATCCGTTTCACGCAGAAAAATAAAAACCGCTATTACCGCAACGTAAAACGGAACGTTAAATGGTCGAAACCATAGAGACTGCATATGAAAACATCTTTGCCTTTTATCAGAAAAAAGTAAACTACATAAATGTCAGTGGTCGTCGTCTCTTTTCTTTTGACATTACTGTATTTGACGTTTTTGTACCGCTCGCCCTAAGCGACGAGTGGTTGATTGAGTCGATGGAAAATTAGAATCGATCGCTCGAGGCGAGGCGAACGAATCAAAAATAGAGCTCCCTAAAACGTTTCACAGCGAGCGAGCACTGAAAATAAAGGCGAGTACACACGCACGTCTTCGTCCCGCGCCGTCCCGCCGTCCCGCGCCGGCCCATTGTCCCGCTCATCCGCGCC
This sequence comes from Metalampra italica, assembly GCA_949699065.1. Lineage (NCBI taxonomy): Eukaryota > Metazoa > Arthropoda > Insecta > Lepidoptera > Oecophoridae > Metalampra > Metalampra italica. The sequence goes on along the minus strand of OX452971.1, from coordinate 13,057,905 downwards.
CACCGGAAAATCGCCCACATGCGATTTGTCCCCTGGGACCCGGGTTCACGTCAAACTATACTATTTTACTTACAGCGAGGGACAAAGTTTAGTGACCTATAATATAAACGACCATACACACTACACTACAAAGTCGAGATAGCTCGCTGAAATAAAAAGGGATAATAAAGAGAGTGATGTTTTTTTCCGTAATTAAATAAACTTCAATGTTACATTTTACTTCAACGAGCTATCTTGACTAGTTTAGGAAATTGAGTTAATGATATTAGTTTGCCGCAGGCCTTAAATGGGGACCACTTAACAATCATGCGGCATGACATGCAATACGTGCTGTCACTCATGCATGAACGTCTAGCTGTAGTGATTGACGTGCATGACATGCAAACTACGTGCTGGCCGTTGCTTCACTGTATTGATTGATAGCAAGCATGATGGTCCACCATGCAGCATGACATGCAACGTAAGCATGATCGGGACAATTTTACATAAACATACATTAACATTAAAATACATATCTGTGTTGTCGGTAATATTTCGTGTAATTTTGTGAAATTTATTTCGTGTAATTTTGTGAAATGTAATTAAAATATTCCGCTATTACTCACGGCGGGATATTTTAAGAGGCTTATGGAACAAATGCCTATTTTTGCATATTTTAAGACGGACTTTGTCCGTTCGCTTTCACCACAATTTAAAGGAAGCCGACATGAAGGAAGAACGTACATAAAAAAATATCGCGTTGCTACATTCGGTCGGGACTTCTGGGACAGAGGATTTAAATTAAGTAACATACTTGATATTAAGATAAATATATAATAATGATATTACATTAGCTACTTCAGTGGAGGATAATTCCCTTGGAGCTGCTGCTTTGTGTAAAAGTAAATCGATTTTCCCTTCGGCTAAAGAAATGACAGTGTCAGTGTATGGGAGGATACTCTTGTGAAACCTAATTACACAAAAATACCCCGCACTGGGTATTTGTGAACAAAAGGGCCGGGTATTAGTGCCCGTCGCGGGGTAGTGGGGATGTGTATAAAGAGGGGTATAGGACTTAGAGTATACATAAGCTAGCTATATGTATATGTCACCGACATAATTCAAAGAATTGCGAAGCTGGAGTGGCCGTGGGCTGGGCACTTCGCTCGTAGAACTGACGGCCGTTGGGGCAGAAAAGTTCTCGAGTGGCAACCTCGTATCGGAAGACGCAGCGTAGGCAGGCCTCCCACAAGGTGGACCAACGATCTGGTGAAGGTCGCGGGACCCAGCTGGATGAGGTTAGCGCGGGACCGGTCATCGTGGAGATCCTTGGGGGAGGTCTCTGTCCAGCAGTGGACGTCTGCAGGCTGATATGACGATGATGATGATGATGTATACTCTCAGGTATAGGACCACGGTAATGTGCTCCGTGCGTTTTTCAGCAACATCTGTGAACTATAGAACCACATGAAAAAAAATCGCATACCGATAGATTTAAATTCCGTGGTTTGTTACAAAAAATAGCGACGAGGTATTTTTTTATACATAAATCCCTCAAAGTCAAACCAAACCCGATTTGTGAGCCGTGGGCCCAAACAGTCGTAAGCAACTCTGCAACGTCTCTTTTTAAGTCAGAATTATAATTTTGTTTCAGCTCCTTTATCCGTAAACTTGAGACCCGAAAATCTGTCAACAAACTTATTTTGCCGCTTTCTCCACTCCGGAAGCGAGGGCGACGGCGACTTCCGGTGAGACCCATGTATATATTCGCGCATAAATCATTTGAATTCGCGGAGAATCTTCACGAATTCTCACTACCATTTTCATCAAGCAATCCGTAAACAAAATTTCATTTCAAAGTCCATTGTTTTGTCTATAATGCGGATAATATTATTGTGAATTATTTGATATTTAGCATTAAAGTGTCCCTAAACGATCATGCTTGCATCACATGCAACGTTTACGTGAATGTCATGCTGCATGATGGACCATCATGCTTGCTATGAATCAATACAGTGACGACCAGCACGTAGTTTACTTGTCATGCACGTCAATCACTACAGCTAGACGGTCATGCATGAGTGACAGCACGTATGGCATGTCATGCCGCATGATCGTTTAAGGAGCCCATTATTGCCCCTTAGCTTATATCTATCCCAGGGATCCTATTCGGAAACTATTGTGAAGCGGTATTTTTTATATTTCAATGATACGTAAGTACTTTTCAAATAGCGCTACACAATTTTTGTATGACATACGTAATAGCCGAAAGAATAAGCAAGCTGAATTGGCAGTGGGCAAGTCATATCTGTCGCAGAACCGAGGAGTTGTAGAGTGTAGACCAGGGTGGGTACGCGCAGCGTGGGACGCCCCTCCGCCAGGTGGACCGACGACCTAAGAAGGTGGCCGGAAGCAGCTAGATGCGGAAGACTGTATGTGGTGGCATTTAATGGGGCACGTCTATATCTAGCAGTGGACTTCCAAGGACTGATGATGTCACACTCATAAATAACTCACGTTTTTCTTAGTTAGTTACATGTCATAGTGTTTAGTCACATGACATAGTCAACCATGTCATGTGACTAAACCCCCTATATTACAAAAAAAAAACACTTATAAATGACTTTGAAATAGACGCTTCGTATTTACTTTGTATAAACTGGAATATTGCTGTGAAACTTTTCCAATTATGGACTCCCGACTCCCGTCCACACATTTATGGACGGGAAGCAATTTGAGTGGACGCCGATCGGCGCTCGGCGGTCACCTTTGACGCGTGACGGACGCGTCCGGGTCCTCGTAATTTAATAACCTTGTTGAAGCCTCAAACCGGTACCCTTCCTGGGGTACTCTCATTTATAGCTCGAAGCCTTAACAGCTAAGATCTACCCGCATAGTTTTAAATGGTGTGAATTTTATCTAATATATAAAATTCTCGTGTCACAGTTTTCGTTGCCATACTCCTCCGAAACGGCTTGACCGATTTTGATGAAATTTTTTGTGCTTATCCGGTATCTATGAGAATCGGTCAACATCTATTTTTCATCCCCCTAAATGTTAGGGGTAGTCCACCCCTAAATTTGTCAATTCATTTCAAGTACAAAGTGGCGCCATCTCTTTCGCCGTGGCGTCAACTATTCGATAACATGGGAAACTCAGTTTATTTGTCATAGCTTCAATTCAAGTACAAAGTGGCGCCATCTCTTTCACCGTGGCGTCAACTACTCGATCCAAGTTGTAGACAAGTCAAACTGTACCTGTCCTTTGGGGAATGGATGGGGTGAAAATTTTCACGGGAGTATCGGTTTCTTTAAAGGCTTTCTTTTAAGTAACTTGAAAATTGGAATTGTATTGTGACGATGAGTGGTTGCCCACTACCTCCAATTCCATGCTAATCTCCAACTACCCACTTTTCCCGTACTCCGGCGAGCGCGGCCTCGACGCCGCAGTGCACTCCGAACCGCGAGCGAACACGACACGATTTTGTGCTGTGAAAAACCATTATGTGAATTTGTCCTAGCCACGGGTTACACTGGTTAGGCCACCTATAGAAGAAATCAACGGGCCCGTAAATCGAGAAAATCCCAACAATCCGTAAGTAACCTTGATTCCCCTTTGTGGCCCTACGACGTCCACTCATTCTCACGATATCATAAAAAAATGATGATAGATTTTTGGATATTCCCGCTGGGAAAAAACTTAATTTTGATGAAACTTTGTATAGTGATAAAAAAAATTTGTATAAAAAAATAACCCATACTTATTCCCGGATATAAACATATAATGACGGGATTTTGTATTGGGGGCGGGAGGGAGGGGGGGGGGGAGTGGAGATGGGGGGGGGTGAAAATTTTAATAATGGCGGGTTTTTGGATTTTACATTTTAAGGGTGAGGGGGAGGGTGGGACGGGGTGAACACTTATAACTCAAGAACGGCTGAACGGATTTTGATGAAACTTGGTTACATTTTAAGGGGGAGGGGGAGGGTGGGACGGGGTGAACACTTATAACTCAAGAACGGCTGAACGGATTTTGATGAAACTTGGTATGTATGTATGTATGGACGGGTTTTATATTTTCACATTTTTAAGAAAAGGAAGAGGGGGGGGGGGGAGAAAACGGGGGTGAAAAATTGGAATTGTAGTTACTTGCTTTTGACAGAACGAAGTCTGTCGGGTCAGCTAGTAATGGAATATATTTTGAATACAGATGCAGAGTTGGGGACCTCTTCATATTCACAGCATCATCCAGTTCCTCCACTACCTGACTTTAACTTAGGTTTTAACCTTTTTATTTTAGTTATAGTTGCAAAATTTTCATTCCCCAGCTCTAATTTTAACTGAGCTCATGTTGTAATAATAATGAAGTCTAATTTGCTAAAACTATTTATCACTTGTCATTTATTCCACTTTTTGGTACAGTTCGGGTCAATTTACCTTTATAGCAGTTGCTTATAGCTGGAACCATGAACATAGAATCTAACTTATGGACGAACAAACAGCTTTTTGATTTGTCAATGTGACAAAATACCACCCTACCGCGTACCTACATGTGACGAGTTATGACGAACTGTCATTTAAAAAAAACAGGTTACAATGGCGTTGCATTGGTTTTCTCTTTCTTATTTGTGACATTGCTATAAATGTTTGTCTCACTTGCACACATTGAAAGTCTTTACGCTATTATAGTACCTACATTGTAAGTTTATACCTGGAACAAAGTTCAACCTTGTTGGTTATCAGAAAACTACATCAAAAGAACTTGTGTAGATGTATAAGTGTGTAGGACTAACGGCCTACCCATTGACCCAAATGATCGCGACATTTCACTGATGTTCGGTTGAATTGGGAAACATTTGCGCCCCGTGGGATAATGCGCCCGTAACATCGGTCCCAAATTTCCCCGAGCCCCGAGCTACCGACACAGCCCAGTGTTGCCAGATGTGTTCCAAATTATCTTAAATTTAAACTATACTAAATTGATCGTCAAAGAATACAAAAATTACGACTGCTCCCAATAAATTCCTCCAAATTTTCATTTTTGAAAGCTGAGTATTTTTGTACAGTACTGTGATAACATTACAATTTTACACGATAACGCATAAATAATAATTTTATTTCCGCCGGCAACACTGCCCGCGAGCGCTCGAGGGCGGAGGCGTCCCTCAGCAACCTGGTTTCTATCCAAAACTTTCTTAGCGCTTACGTAAATTTTATCGAGTTTATTCATACAGCCGAACCTTTCCCCTGTTTCACGGCGAAACGCTTTTCAATTTCAATAAAGATCGGCCATCCCTCCCCCGCCTCGTGTCGGGGCGAGGAAAACTTTTAGTATAAAACAATTTTTGGCCGGTCGAACATCCATTTTGTATTTCATTGGGTCCTTTATATCCAGCGCTGTATTTATCATACTGGAACACTTATTATTATGATTTTTTTAAGAAAAATATTTACAGTTTTCTGTACATACAAGACACATTCTGTACATACAAGACGTAAGCATTTATGACTTAAAGAGTCATAAATGAGATATTTTATTTTTCTGAAATTTCTCAAAGTTTCTGCACATCACTGATGTCTAGCCAATCGTCCAAGAAATGTTTATCATCTTTACTCTGCTACAGTTAGTACTACATTACGTGGGGCCATCGGAGACAGTCAACTGTAGAGCCTGTGGAGAGGACCGCGACACGATGAAGCACCTGAATCGTATCGTGAACTCGAGGACTATAGGCTCCTGCATACATACATACAATAGCCTTTATGCAGCAAACACACTAGGGGATCGCAGTGTCGCCAGCTGAACCAACCCCCTAATATTAAGATAAGTAACAGTGATTATATAAATGACATAGTATTACTCAACAATATTGTGGTTATTAATTTGCTTTTCCCGCGAATAAACTTCATGTTGTTAAATATAGTAAGTAATACAGAAATTAAATTACAATTCAAATAATAAGTAAAAATAAATTTTACAAGTCTAAATTTATAAATAATATCATGCAAATTACTATTCTAAACAAAATGTTTTGGTCAAAATTTACTAATTTATAAATTACAAAATAATAATAATACTAGCGAAAAATATACTGTATAAAACAACATAAAATAATATAAAATCGACACGTGTTTCACCTCTCTACGAGGCATCCTCGGTCGTAAGCTGCCGTTCTGTCAACATCCTGACAAATTTTGACCAAAACATTTTGTTTAGAATAGTAATTTGCATGATATTATTATTAAGACTTGTAAAATTTATTTTTACTTATTATTTGAATTGTAATTTAATTTCTGTATTACTTACTATATTTAACAACATAAAGTTTATTCGCGGGAAAAGCAAATTAATAACCACAATATTGTTATATAATGGATTTCCGCAAAGTAACGCCTGATACAATTAAATAGTATTACTCACCCGGCGGGGGCAGATGCGCCAGGACGAGCAGGGCGAAGTGCGCGGCGGCGCTGCGTGCGCGCATCGCGCGGCTAGCGCGGCGGGGCCCGCCCTACCCGCATGCCACGCCGGCGCCTCGCCGCACGCCCGCGCCGAACGAACCCGCAGCCGACGGGCGCGGATGCCAAGTCACACTTAACGAATGCGAAGTCACGATGAACTAATACGACGTCACACGAAAATACGCATTTACAGTTACCGAATGCGAAGTCACAGTGAAATAATACGCATTTACAGTTACCGAATGCGAAATCACAGTGAACTTATACGACGTCACAGTTACCGAATGCGAAGTCACGGTGAACTAATACGCATTTACAGTTACCGAATGCGAAATCACAGAGAACTTATACGACGTCACAACTACCGAATGCGAAGTCACGGTGAACTAATACGCATTTACAGTTACCGAATGCGAAATCACAGTGAACTTATACGACGTCACAACTACCGAATGCGAAGTCACGGTGAACTAATACGCATTTACAGTTACCGAATGCGAAATCCCGGTGAACTTATACGACGTCACAACTACCGAATGCAAAGTCACGGTGAACGAATGTGAAATTATAGTGACTGAAAGCGAAGTAATGAATTCAAAGACGCGGCGGGCGAAACGAAACTCGATTACTGAATAGAATTTTTAAAGCCACAAAAACTAAACTTGATATTTTAATGGTCACTAAACGCGAAGTGGTCACTGTGAAGAACGCGAAGCTACTACTGCGTCACTAGATCACACCGGCACACGCGAGACTTGAGACTTGGTCCAACTGTTGTCACAGGAGAGCCTGAAAAGGGAAACAAAACAGAATATTAGTTCTTAAGCTTTAACAAGGCACTAGGCTACAGGTTTTACTGTTTTTAAAGACAGTAAAAGCAAATTTCTAGCAATTGAGTATTTTGGATATTATTGCACCAATCCAAGATTCTCAGAGCTGCAAGACATAGCCGGTTCAATTTGACCCAGATGTTGGGCAGCCATAGATATGTAATGAATCTAATGCCAAGAAAGGGATTCGATGGCAAAGGCAAGCGCTTCCGAGAAGGATATCGCAATGTAAGTGGTGAGAATAGCCATGGTCTCTTTCAAGCGATTAAACAATACCAGGTCGCAATTGAAACCCAATACGACGGCGACTTTTTGTATTGCCCCTTCTACCTCGACCCGAGCATAAATACAGCGCGGGGCTACACAAAATAAATAACATCGGAAGCAGAACTAATTAGTAACGGTTCAGTTGAGGATCGAAGTTAACTCCGTAATGAAATTCCCGAAGCGACGCGGCCAATAAAACTGGGACTTCGCCCCCTCCCGCTTGCACCCGTCCCCCCAAAGCCTCTCGTAAAATTTGCGCTGAGTTTAAAACTACCTGCACTGCATATCTGCCACAGATTATGGAACAGACAGGTCAATTCTTAAAATTATCGCATGCATCAAGAATGGAAAACTTAACGGACTCGTTTGTAGATCAGATTTTGTAGACGAGTTTTAGCGTGAACATATTGAGCTGGTAAGAGCGGTGAGCGCACCGCTGCCAGAATAAACTCAAAATTTAGTTGAAAAGGGCCTGAAAGTTTAATTTAGTCTTATCGGAGAGGGTCTGTCGGACTTTAGGCTTTATTTCTTAGGACACTTCCTTTACAATGCGACGTCTGTCTCACTTCCACGCTCTTGTTAACATAGTGGTTCGTCAGAGAGCAAGCACATGATCCCTACTCGATTAAGTCTGAGTCAGATAAGCCGCTGACTGAAGAAGGCAATATATCTAAAGCCACGATATGGCGCATCTGTCAGTCGTCGGCTCTATGCCGTGATCCGGCGCGCAATGGTCCATAAAACTAAAAGCTTCGTGTAGCCACCTCACACTAGCTACGGCCACTTGCAAGCCTTCATACTTCTACACATTTTTATATTTCTCACGAAACAAAAGAAGTCTACCAACCAGCACATACAAGTACGTCATAAAATCAGGCATAGATGAATCAGGGTAAGAAATAGCATTTGTAGTTGCATTTATAGTGTCATAGAAATCACGCATCGAAAACAAAAATCAATCCCGTAAAGTACTACAAATGCAAAAATTTGCTTATTCTGATTCAGTATATATTTGTGCAGTAGTCGGCTTCTTTAAAGTTACTAGTTTCAGTTTCAGTTTCAGTCA